>CAUVYP010000301.1:148136-585136 GCA_963556195.1 Sepiola atlantica
TGTGCACATGCTATATAAGTACCTATCACCACCGCTGAATGCTAAATATGTACCTATCGCCGCCCCGGTGTGGAAGCTAAATACGTACATATCGCCGCCCCTAAATTTGGGCAAACCCCTAAAAAGTTCGGCCTGATCCCTAAAATTTTCCCCGACCCCTAAATCTCTCCAGCCCCCTAATTTTTCACTCTCCCCCAACCATGAGAAATATTTTGAGTTCAAAACAAAAAAAAAGAAAAAAATTTGGCCTGACCCCTAAAAAGTTCGGCCTGACCCCTAAAATTTTCCCCGACCCCTAAATCTCTCCAGCCCCCTAATTTTTCACTCTCCCACCAACCATGAGAAATATTTTGACTTCAAAACAAAAAAAAAGAAAAAAATTTGGCCTGACCCCTAAAAAGTTCGTCCTGACCCCTAAAATTGTCCCGGACCCCTGAATCTCTCCAGCCCCCTAATTTTTCACTCTCCCCCAACGATGAGAAATATTTTGACTTCAAAACAAAAAAAACAAAAAAAATTGGCCTGACCCCTAAAAAGTTCCGCCCGACCCCTAAAATTTTCCCCGACCCTTAAATCTCTCTAGCCCTCTAATTTTTCACTCTCTCCCAACCATGAGAAATATTTTGACTTCAAAACAAAAAAAAACAAAAAAATTTGGCCTGACCCCTAAAAAGTTCGGCCTGATCCCTATTATTTTCCCCGACCCCTAAATCTCTCCAGCCCTCTAATTTTTAACTCTCCCCCAACCATGAGAAATATTTTGACTTCAAAACAAAAAAAAACAAAATTTGGCCTGACCCCTAAAAAGTTCCGCCTGACCCCTAAAATTTTCCCCGACCCCTAAATCTCTCCAGCCCCCTAATTTTTCACTCAACCCCAACCCTGAGAAATATCTTGAGATCAAAAAAAAAAAAAAAAAAAAATTTGGCCTGACCCCTAAAAAGTTCGGCGTGACCCCTAAAATTTTCCCCGACCCCTCTTTGGCTCCAGCCCCCTAATTTTTCACTCTCCCCCAACCCTGAGAAATATTTTGACTTCAAAACAAAAAAAAACAAAAAAATTTGCCCTGACCGCTAAAAAGTTCGTCTTGACCCCTAAAATTTTCCCCGACCCCTAAATCTCTCCAACCCCCTAATTTTTCACTCTCCCCCAACCCTGAGAAATATTTTGAGTTCAAAACCAAAAAAAACAAAAAAATTTGGCCTGACCCCTAAAAAGTACGTCCTGACCCCTAAAATTTTCTCCGACCCCTAAATCTCTCCAGCCCCGTAATTTTTCACTCTCCCCCAACCATGAGATATATTTTGACTTCAAAACAAAAAAAAGAAAAAAATTTGGCCTGACCCCTAAAAAGTTCCGCCTGACCCCTAAAATTTTCCCCGACCCCTAAATCTCTCCAGCCTGCTAATTTTTCACTCAACCCCAACCCTGAGAAATATCTTGAGATCAAAACAAAAAAAAACAAAAAAATTTGGCCTGACCCCTAAAAAGTTCGGCGTGACCTCTAAAATTTTCCCCGACCCCTCTTTGGCTCCAGCCCCCTAATTTTTCACTCTCCCCCAACCCTGAGAAATATTTTGACTTCAAAACAAAAAAAAAACAAAAAAACTTGGCCTGACCCCTAAAAAGTTCGGTCTAACCCTTAAAATGTTCCCCCAAAAACTGATACTACGTTATTTAATATGTATACAAATATTAGTGAAAACAGTGGGGGAGCATAATTATTTATTACTTTAATTTTACTGATACTACACTAACTTCACACCTCTCAAAAAGGAGGAGGTAATACCTAGGAGGATGTTATCATGTCAACAGAAAAAATGCGGTTAGGATTAAGCAACCCTTGCTTCACTATAAACTCATGTTCAAAAAAGTGCCGTTATTGATTAAACAACACTTGCGTCACTATAAACGCATGTATCAAAAAGTGCCGTTAGGAGTTAAGCAACCCTTGCATCACTATAGACTCATGTTCAAAAAAGTGCCGTTAGTAAGTAAGCAACCCTTGCTTCACTATGGACTCGTGTTCAAAAAAAGTGCCGTTTGTGATTAAGCAACACTTACTTCACTATAAACTCATGTTCAAAAAAGTGCCGTTAGGGATTTCCTCTGACGTCATTTCCTGTTAAAATCATGACGGTGCATTATTTCTAAAATTCTACATGATAGCATTGTTTTTTTCTCAAATTAGTACTAAACAACGGTGAAAATTGAGGAAAAAGGCACCCCCCATTGGAGAAAAGTGCTCAGTCGACCCCCGAAGAGTCCATTTTTTTTTCCGGTTCTGAGATATTATACGTCCCGGGGCTGGCCGGTCATAATGATGTCAACCATGTGACTGTTTGTTGGGTCCTCCTGGAGGAGTATCTGGACATACAAACAAACAAACAAACAAACATACAGACAACTGCCCTTTATCTCCTATTTTCCCCGACCCCTAAATCTCTCCAACCCCCTAATTTTTAACTCTCCCCCAACCCTGAGAAATATTTTGAGTTCAAAACCAAAAAAAACAAAAAAATTTGGCCTGACCCCTAAAAAGTACGTCCTGACCCCTAAAATTTTCTCCGACCCCTAAATCTCTCCAGCCCCCTAATTTTTCACTCTCCCCCAACCATGAGAAATATTTTGACTTCAAAACAAAAAAAAACAAAAAAATTAGGCCTGACCCCTAAAAAGTTCGTCCTGACCCCTAAAATTTTCCCCGACCCCTGAATCTCTCCAGCCCCCTAATTTTTCACTCTCCCCCAACCATGAGAAATATTTTGACTTCAAACCAAAAAAAAACAAAAAAATTTGGCCTGACCCCTAAAAAGTTCCGCCTGACCCCTAAAATTTTCCCCGACCGCTGAATCTCTCTAGCCCCCTAATTTTTCACTCTCCCCCAACCATGAGAAATATTTTGACTTCAAAACAAAAAAAACAAAAAAATTTGGCCTGACCCCTAAAAAGTTCGGTCCGTATCCCTAAAATTTTCCCCCACCCCTAAATCTCTCCAGCGATATTATTTTTCACTCTCCCCCAACCATGAGAAATATTTTGACTTCAAAACAAGAAAAAACAAAAAATTTGCCCTGACCCCTAAAAAGTTCGTGCTGACCCCTAAAATTTTCCCCGACCCCTAAATCTCTCCAGCCCCTAATTTTTCACTCTCCCCCAACCATGAGAAATATTTTGAGTTCAAAACCAAAAAAAAGAAAAAAATTTGGCCTGACCCCTAAAAAGTTCCGCCTGACCCCTAAAATTTTCCCCGACCGCTGAATCTCTCCAGCCCCCTAATTTTTCACTCTCCCCCAACCATGAGAAATATTTTGGCTTCAAAACAAAAAAAAACAAAAAAATTGGGCCTGACCCCTAAAAAGTTCGGCGTGACCTCTAAAATTTTCCCCGACCCCTAAATCTCTCCAGCCCTCTAATTTTTCACTCTCCCCCAACCATGAGAAATATTTTGACTTCAAAACAAAACAAAAACAAAAAAATTTGGCCTGACCTCTAAAAAGTTCACCCTGACCCCTAAAATTTTCCCCGATCCCTAAATCTCTCCAGCCCCCTAATTTTTCACTCTCCCCCAACCATGAGAAATATTTTGAGTTCAAAACAAAAAAAAAGAAAAAATTTGGCCTGACCCCTAAAAAGTTCGGCCTGACCCCTAAAATTTTCCCCGACCCCTAAATCTCTCCAGCCCCCTAATTTTTCACTCTCCCCCCAACCATGAGAAATATTTTGACTTCAAAACAAAAAAAAAGAAAAAAATTTGGCCTGACCCCTAAAAAGTTCGTCCTGACCCCTAAAATTGTCCCGGACCCCTGAATCTCTCCAGCCCCCTAATTTTTCACTCTCCCCCAACGATGAGATATATTTTGACTTCAAAACAAAAAAAATTGGCCTGACCCCTAAAAAGTTCGGCCTGATCCCTATTATTTTCCCCGACTCCTAAATCTCTCCAGCCCTCTAATTTTTCACTCTCCCCCAACCATGAGAAATATTTTGACTTCAAAACAAAACAAAAACAAAAAAATTTGGCCTGACCCCTAAAAAGTTCACCCTAACCCCTAAAATTTTCCCCGATCCCTAAATCTCTCCAGCCCCGTAATTTTTCACTCTCCCCTAACCATGAGAAATATTTTGAGTTCAAAACAAAAAAAAAGAAAAAAATTTGGCCTGACCCCTAAAAAGTTCGGCCTGACCCCTAAAATTTTCCCCGACCCCTAAATCTCTCCAGCCCCCTAATTTTTCACTCTCCCACCAACCATGAGAAATATTTTGACTTCAAAACAAAAAAAAAGAAAAAAATTTGGCCTGACCCCTAAAAAGTTCGTCCTGACCCCTAAAATTGTCCCGGACCCCTGAATCTCTCCAGCCCCCTAATTTTTCACTCTCCCCCAACGATGAGAAATATTTTGACTTCAAAACAAAAAAAACAAAAAAAATTGGCCTGACCCCTAAAAAGTTCCGCCCGACCCCTAAAATTTTCCCCGACCCTTAAATCTCTCTAGCCCTCTAATTTTTCACTCTCTCCCAACCATGAGAAATATTTTGACTTCAAAACAAAAAAAAACAAAAAAATTTGGCCTGACCCCTAAAAAGTTCGGCCTGATCCCTATTATTTTCCCCGACCCCTAAATCTCTCCAGCCCTCTAATTTTTCACTCTCCCCCAACCATGAGAAATATTTTGACTTCAAAACAAAAAAAAACAAAATTTGGCCTGACCCCTAAAAAGTTCCGCCTGACCCCTAAAATTTTCCCCGACCCCTAAATCTCTCCAGCCCCCTAATTTTTCACTCAACCCCAACCCTGAGAAATATCTTGAGATCAAAAAAAAAAAAAAAAAAAAAATTTGGCCTGACCCCTAAAAAGTTCGGCGTGACCCCTAAAATTTTCCCCGACCCCTCTTTGGCTCCAGCCCCCTAATTTTTCACTCTCCCCCAACCCTGAGAAATATTTTGACTTCAAAACAAAAAAAAACAAAAAAATTTGCCCTGACCGCTAAAAAGTTCGTCTTGACCCCTAAGATTTTCCCCGACCCCTAAATCTCTCCAACCCCCTAATTTTTCACTCTCCCCCAACCCTGAGAAATATTTTGAGTTCAAAACCAAAAAAAACAAAAAAATTTGGCCTGACCCCTAAAAAGTACGTCCTGACCCCTAAAATTTTCTCCGACCCCTAAATCTCTCCAGCCCCGTAATTTTTCACTCTCCCCCAACCATGAGATATATTTTGACTTCAAAACAAAAAAAAACAAAATTTGGCCTGACCCCTAAAAAGTTCCGCCTGACCCCTAAAATTTTCCCCGACCCCTAAATCTCTCCAGCCCCCTAATTTTTCACTCAACCCCAACCCTGAGAAATATCTTGAGATCAAAAAAAAAAAAAAAAAAAAAATTTGGCCTGACCCCTAAAAAGTTCGGCGTGACCCCTAAAATTTTCCCCGACCCCTCTTTGGCTCCAGCCCCCTAATTTTTCACTCTCCCCCAACCCTGAGAAATATTTTGACTTCAAAACAAAAAAAAACAAAAAAATTTGCCCTGACCGCTAAAAAGTTCGTCTTGACCCCTAAGATTTTCCCCGACCCCTAAATCTCTCCAACCCCCTAATTTTTCACTCTCCCCCAACCCTGAGAAATATTTTGAGTTCAAAACCAAAAAAAACAAAAAAATTTGGCCTGACCCCTAAAAAGTACGTCCTGACCCCTAAAATTTTCTCCGACCCCTAAATCTCTCCAGCCCCGTAATTTTTCACTCTCCCCCAACCATGAGATATATTTTGACTTCAAAACAAAAAAAAGAAAAAAATTTGGCCTGACCCCTAAAAAGTTCCGCCTGACCCCTAAAATTTTCCCCGACCGACCCCTAAATCTCTCCAGCCTGCTAATTTTTCACTCAACCCCAACCATGAGAAATATCTTGAGATCAAAACAAAAAAAAACAAAAAAATTTGGCCTGACCCCTAAAAAGTTCGGCGTGACCTCTAAAATTTTCCCCGACCCCTCTTTGGCTCCAGCCCCCTAATTTTTCACTCTCCCCCAACCCTGAGAAATATTTTGACTTCAAAACAAAAAAAAAACAAAAAAACTTGGCCTGACCCCTAAAAAGTTCGGTCTAACCCTTAAAATGTTCCCCCAAAAACTGATACTACGTTATTTAATATGTATACAAATATTAGTGAAAACAGTGGGGGAGCATAATTATTTATTACTTTAATTTTACTGATACTACACTAACTTCACACCTCTCAAAAAGGAGGAGGTAATACCTAGGAGGATGTTATCATGTCAACAGAAAAAATGCGGTTAGGATTAAGCAACCCTTGCTTCACTATAAACTCATGTTCAAAAAAGTGCCGTTATTGATTAAACAACACTTGCGTCACTATAAACGCATGTATCAAAAAGTGCCGTTAGGAGTTAAGCAACCCTTGCATCACTATAGACTCATGTTCAAAAAAGTGCCGTTAGTAAGTAAGCAACCCTTGCTTCACTATGGACTCGTGTTCAAAAAAAGTGCCGTTTGTGATTAAGCAACACTTGCTTCACTATAAACTCATGTTCAAAAAAGTGCCGTTAGGGATTTCCTCTGACGTCATTTCCTGTTAAAATCATGACGGTGCATTATTTCTAAAATTCTACATGATAGCATTGTTTTTTTCTCAAATTAGTACTAAACAACGGTGAAAATTGAGGAAAAAGGCACCCCCCATTGGAGAAAAGTGCTCAGTCGACCCCCGAAGAGTCCATTTTTTTTCCGGTTCTGAGATATTATACGTCCCGGGGCTGGCCGGTCATAATGATGTCAACCATGTGACTGTTTGTTGGGTCCTCCTGGAGGAGTATCTGGACATACAAACAAACAAACAAACAAACATACAGACAACTGCCCTTTATCTCCTATTTTCCCCGACCCCTAAATCTCTCCAACCCCCTAATTTTTAACTCTCCCCCAACCCTGAGAAATATTTTGAGTTCAAAACCAAAAAAAAACAAAAAAATTTGGCCTGACCCCTAAAAAGTACGTCCTGACCCCTAAAATTTTCTCCGACCCCTAAATCTCTCCAGCCCCCTAATTTTTCACTCTCCCCCAACCATGAGAAATATTTTGACTTCAAAACAAAAAAAAACAAAAAAATTTGGCCTGACCCCTAAAAAGTTCGTCCTGACCCCTAAAATTTTCCCCGACCCCTGAATCTCTCCAGCCCCCTAATTTTTCACTCAACGCCAACCCTGAAAAATATCTTGAGATCAAAAAAAAAAAAAAAAAAAATTTGGCCTGACCCCTAAAAAGTACGTCCTGACCCCTAAAATTTTCTCCGACCCCTAAATCTCTCCAGCCCCCTAATTTTTCACTCTCCCCCAACCCTGAGAAATATTTTGACTTCAAAACAAAAAAAAAACAAAAAAACTTGGCCTGACCCCTAAAAAGTTCCGCCTGACCCCTAAAATTTTCCCCGACCCCTAAATCTCTCCAGCCCCCTAATTTTTCACTCAACCCGAACCCTGAGAAATATCTTGAGATCAAAACAAAAAAAAAAAAAAAAAATTTGGCCTGACCCCTAAAAAGTTCGGCGTGAACCCTAAAATTTTCCCCGACCCCTCTTTGGCTCCAGCCCCCTAATTTTTCACTCTCCCGTAACCCTGAGAAATATTTTGACTTCAAAACAAAAAAAAACAAAAAAATTTGCCCTGACCCCTAAAATGTTCGTCTTGACCCCTAAAATTTTCCCCGACCCCTAAATCTCTCCAACCCCCTAATTTTTCACTCTCTCCCAACCCTGAGAAATATTTTGAGTTCAAAACCAAAAAAAACAAAAAAATTTGGCCTGACCCCTAAAAAGTACGTCCTGACCCCTAAAATTTTCTCCGACCCCTAAATCTCTCCACCCCCCTAATTTTTCACTCTCCCCCAACCCTGAGAAATATTTTGACTTCAAAACAAAAAAAAAACAAAAAAACTTGGCCTGACCCCTAAAAAGTTCGGTCTAACCCTTAAAATGTTCCCCAAAAAACTGATACTACGTTATTTAATATGTATACAAATATTAGTGAAAACAGTGGGGGAGCATAATTATTTATTACTTTAATTTTACTGATACTACACTAACTTCACACCTCTCAAAAAGGAGGAGGTAATACCTAGGAGGATGTTATCATGTCAACAGAAAAAATGCGGTTAGGATTAAGCAACCCTTGCTTCACTATAAACTCATGTTCAAAAAAGTGCCGTTATTGATTAAACAAAACTTGCGTCACTATAAACGCATGTATCAAAAAGTGCCGTTAGGAGTTAAGCAACCCTTGCATCACTATAGACTCATGTTCAAAAAAGTGCCGTTAGTAAGTAAGCAACCCTTGCTTCACTATGGACTCGTGTTCAAAAAAAGTGCCGTTTGTGATTAAGCAACACTTGCTTCACTATAAACTCATGTTCAAAAAAGTGCCGTTAGGGATTTCCTCTGACGTCATTTCCTGTTAAAATCATGACGGTGCACTATTTCTAAAATTCTACATGATAGCATTGTTTTTTTCTCAAATTAGTACTAAACAACGTTGAAAATTGAGGAAAAAGGCACCCCCCATTGGAGAAAAGTGCTCAGTCGACCCCCAAAGAGTCCATTTTTTTTTCCGGTTCTGAGATATTATACGTCCCGGGGCTGGCCGGTCATAATGATGTCAACCGTGTGACTGTTTGTTGGGTCCTCTCGGAGGATAATCTGGACATACAAACAAACAAACAAACAAACATACAGACAACTGCCCTTTATATAGGAGACTAGCGGGGCTACCCGGCGTTGCTCAGGGTCATAAAAACATATAATTGAGAAGAAATCGCGTGTGTAACATCTTTATATTCAAACTTCTATTTCCCCCTCTCATCTATAGCCGTCTATTTATCTTTCTACCTTTCTCTTCCCTGGTCGCCCCATTTCACCGCTACTTTTAATTTTGCTTTTTGGGAAGGCTGCTTCTTCCCCACCATTTCTCCTATGTTGCCCAGGGCAATAGTATGACATATTTCTATAAAAAGTACCACCTCTATCTGCGCTTTCTATATAGGTACTTATTTCCGCTCCGGTATTAATACTATATACGTATGTATCACCACCGTGGTGCGCAGACTATATACGTACCTATCGTCGCCCCAGTGCACATACTATATACGTACCTATTGCCGCCCCGGTGCATATCACTCTTATTACTCTAAAATCACTCTTATCGATTCCGCCATCCTTTTCAGCGTAAATACTGTTAAAATATTATCCAAAATTATCACTACAGTAGCTCTATCTAGGATATTGAGCACTTTTCTCCTGGATAACGCCGAGTAATTTCAAAATCAAGGACGCCTCCTGAGCACTACTGATATCACTTAGGTATCCTCCCTCCTTTTCATCTGCAAAATAGTCCAAAGGGGAACGAATATGGCGTCAAAATATTTTCCAAACCTATCAGTACAGTAGCTCTATCTAAGATATTGAGCACTTTTCTCCCGGACAACACCGAGTACTTTGAAAATAAAGGAGGCCTCATGAGCACTACTGAAATAACTCTTATCGATTCCCCCATACTTTTAAGCATAGATGCTGTTAAAATATTATCCAAACCTATCACTACAGTAGCTCTATGTAGGATATTAAGCACTTTTCTCCCGGACAACGCCGAGTACTTTGATAATCAAGGAGGCCTCCTGGGGACTACTGAAATCACTTCGGTATCCTCTCTCCTTCTGATCTGCGAAATAGTCCAAAGAGGAACGAAGATGGCGTTAAAATATTTTCCAAACCTATCACTACAGTAGCTCTATCTAGGACATTGAGCACTTTTCTCCCGGACAACGCCGAGTACTTTGATAATCAAACAGGCCTCCTGGGGACTACTGAAATCACTTAGGTATCCTCTCTCCTTCTGATCTGCGAAATAGTCCAAAGAGGAACGAAGATGGCGTTAAAATATTTTTCAAACCTATCACTACAGTAGCTCTATCTAGGATATTGAGCACTTTTCTCCCGGACAACGCCGAGTATTTCAAAATCAAAGAGGCCTCCTGAGCACTACTGAAATAACTCTTATCGATTCTACATCCTTTTCAGCGTAGACGCTGTTAACATATTATCCAAACCTATTACTACAGTAGCTCTATCTAGGACATTGAGCACTTTTTTCCCGGACAACGCCGAGTACTTTGATAATCAAGGAGGCCTCCTGGGGACTACTGAAATCACTTAGGTATCATTCTCTCCTTTTCATCTGCAAAATTGTCTAAAGGGGAACGAAGATAGGCTTAAAATATGTTCTAAACCTATCACTACAGTAGCTCTATCTAGGATATTAAGCACTTTTCTCCCGGACAACGCCGAGTACTTTGAAAATCGAGGAGGCTTCATGAGCAATCCTGAAATCCCTTAGGTATCCTCTCTCCTTCTGATCTGCGAAATAGTCCAAAGGGGAACAAAGATGGCGTTAAAATATTTTCCAAACCTATCACTACAGTAGCTCTATCTAGGATATTGAGCACTTTTCTCCCGGACAACGCCGAGTATTGTAAAATCAAAGAGGCCCCCTGGGGACTACTGAAATAACTCTTATCCATTCCCCCATCCTTTTCAGCGTAGATGCTGTTAAAATATTATCCAAACCTATCACTACAGTAGCTCTATCTAGGACATTGAGCACTTTTTTCCCGGACAACGCCGAGTACTTTGAAAATCAAAGATGCCTCCTGGGGACTACTGAAATCACTTAGGTATCATTCTCTCCTTTTCATCTGCAAAATTGTCTAAAGGGGAACGAAGATAGGCTTAAAATATGTTCTAAACCTATCACTACAGTAGCTCTATCTAGGATATTAAGCACTTTTCTCCCGGACAACGCCGAGTACTTTGAAAATCGAGGAGGCTTCATGAGCAATCCTGAAATCCCTTAGGTATCCTCTCTCCTTCTTATCTGCGAAATAGTCCAAAGGGGAACGAAGATGGCGTTAAAATATTTTCCAAACCTATCACTACAGTAGCTCTATCTAGGATATTGAGCACTTTTCTCCCGGACAACGCCGAGTATTTCAAAATCAAAGAGGCCTCCTGGGGACTACTGAAATAATTCTTATCCATTCCCCCATCCTTTTCAGCGTAGATGCTGTTAAAATATTATCCAAAGTTATCACTACAGTAGCTCTATCTAGGACATTGAGCACTTTTTTCCCGGACAACGCCGAGTACTTTGAAAATCAAAGAGGCCTCCTGGGGACAACTGAAATCAGTTAGGTATCCTCCCTCCTTTTCATATGCAAAATTGTCCAAAGGGGAACGAAGATGGGGTTAAAATATTTTCTAAACCTATCACTACAGTAGCTCTATCTAGGATATTGAGCACTTTCTCCCGGACAACGCCGAGTACTTTGAAAATCGAGGAGGCTTCATGAGCACTCCTAAAATCCCTTAGGTATCCTCTCTCCTTCTGATCTGCCAAATAGTCCAAAGGGGAACGAAGATGGCGTTTAAATATTTTCCAAACCTATCACTACAGTAGCTCTATCTAGGACATGGAGCACTTTTCTCCTGGACAACGCCGAGTACTTTGATAATCAAGGAGGCCTCCTGGGGACTACTGAAATCACTTAGGTATCCTCTCTCCTTCTGATCTGCGAAATAGTCCAAAGGGGAACGAAGATGGCGTTAAAATATTTTCCAAACCTATCACTACAGTAGCTCTATCTAGGATATTGAGCACTTTTCTCCCGGACAACGCCGAGTACTTTGATAATCAAGGAGGCCTCCTGGGGACTACTGAAATCACTTAGGTATCCTCTCTCCTTCTGATCTGCGAAATAGTCCAAAGGGGAACGAAGATGGCGTTAAAATATTTTCCAAACCTATCACTACAGTAGCTCTATCTAGGATATTGAGCACTTTTCTCCCAGACAACGCCGAGTATTTCAAAATCAAAGAGGCCTCCTGAGCACTACTGAAATAACTCTTATCGATTACCCCATTCTTTTTCAGCGTAGATGCTGTTAAAATATTATCCAAACCTATCACTACAGTAGCTCTATCTAGGACATTGAGCACTTTTCTCCCGGACAACGCCGAGTACTTTGATAATCAAGGAGGCCTAGTGGGGACTACTGAAATCACTTAGGTATCCTCTCTCCTGATCTGCGAAATAGTCCAAAGGGGAACGAAGATAGCGTTAAAATATTTTCCAAACCTATCACTACAGTAGCTCTATCTAGGATATTGAGCACTTTTCTCCCGGACAACGCCGAATATTTTAAAATCAAAGAGGCCTCCTGGGGACTACTGAAATAACTCTTATCCATTCCCCCAACCTTTTCTAGCGTAGATGCTGTTAAAATATTATCCAAACCTATCACTACAGTACCTCTATCAAGGACGTTGAGCAAAAAAGGAATGAGATAATGCATGGGATGAGTGCATCATGACAACGGACCCGATACGACCCTACCTCAACACTTCTCAAAAAAGGAGGAGATAATGCATGGGATGAGTGCATCATGACAACGGACCCGATACGACCCTACCTCAACACTTCTCAAAAAAGGAGGAGATAATGCATGGGATGAGTGCATCATGACAACGGAACCGATACAACCCTACCTCAACACTTCTCAAAAAAGGAGGAGATAATGCATGGGATGAGTGCATCATGACAACGGACCCGATACGACCCTACCTCAACACTTCTCAAAAAAGGAGGAGATAATGCATGGGAATAGTGCATCATGACAACGGAACCGATACGACCCTACCTCAACACTTCTCAAGAAAGGAGGAGGTAATGCTCACACCGGCGAATACCGTAACCCCCCCCCAATTTGGCATGAAAGGAGGAGGTAATTCCTATCATGATAACAGAACGACCACAGGGAGGGAGGTGGGGGGGGGATATTAGCGTCTATTAATAATTTAGAAAGAAAGTGTGAGAGGGAAAAAATGACAGAAAGGAAAACTGCCACTCTCTGACGTCATGATGACCTGATATAACCGGACACAATTTAGGTCAAGACCGGGTACATCCGGCAAGGGATTATGGGACAGGTGCGGATGTGATTGAGCAACCCTTGTTTCACTACACACTCTTAACGTAGGATTCCTATGTTGTTATTGATGCATCCGGACAGAAGTTATTGGATGATCTGATAGAACCGGACAGAATTTAGGGCAAGACCGGGTACATCCGGCAAGGGATTATGGGATGTTTACAGTGACAATGCATTTTTATTGGATTTGTACATAAATACATTAGATTATTTCGAATTTACTACATATTAACTTGTAAAAAGTCGTGTAAAATAGTTGATATTCAAAACTCATGTAATAAGTTGTTAAATAGTATTATACAATGTTTGTTAAAAGAAAATCATAGTTATTATTACTTGTTAATTTATTAATGTAATTTAAACAGTGTATAGTGGATAGACCGCGCTACTGTCGTAGATTCGTTATAAATACTGATAGAAATATTTCCAAAAATTTTAATTTCAGATGCTTTATCAGCCTTTTGGCTAAGATCAGAGTGTAGTGTCTGTTCTCAGATAAAACATTCTCGTTTTCCCAAAGACCAGGCTTTCTGCTTACCTAGCCTTGCGGCTAGGTTGAAAGCGTTTTTCTTTGACCAAGCCCCCTTTTGGGGCTTTTGTCACCTTTTTGTCCCCTCTTGGGACTTTTCTCTTTTCTTCTTTTCCCTGACTGTTGGGCTGACTTAAGCAGCTGGCAGGTTTCGGGGAGACTGACGAACCCGTAAAACGGTGAAGGTCTCTTCGTCTCCGAATCGGCGGGTCTAGTCCGACAGTCAGGTTCGTTCGCCCCTCTTGGGCCATTAATTATTTTTTATTCTTTCTCTCAGCGTCTGTCTGAGGTGCGCACTTAAGCAGCTGGCAGGTTTCGGGGAGACTGACGAACCCGTAAAACGGTGAAGGTCTCCTCGTCTCCGAATCGGCGGGTGTCGTGCCTCTTTCAGACCCGCTTATAGATGGAAGCCACCCGGGCTTCAAAAAACTGTGTTGTCGTTGACAACAGCGAGGAAGGTGTGACCGCGGAGGGCACCTTGTTAGATTTGGTGAATCGTACTCCTGAGTACGACCTAATGATGGTGGGGATAACCGTGCCGAGCGGTTCTCCGACCTGGAAGGGGGGTTGCACACCCGAGTGCACCCCGGTCGTGTTGGAGGGGGATTGCACGCCCGAGTGCGCCCCAGTCGTGTTGGAGGGGGTTTGCACGCCCGAGTGCGCCCCAGTCGTGTTGGAGGGGGGTTGCACGCCCGAGTGCGCCCCGGTCGTGTTGGAGGGGGGTTGCACGCCCGAGTGCGCCCCAGTCGTGTTGGAGGGGGGTTGCACGCCCGAGTGCGCCCCGGTCGTGTTGGAGGGGGGTTGCACGCCCGAGTGCGCCCCGGTCGTAAAGGAGGGGGGTTGCACGCCCGAGTGCGCCCCAGTCGTGTTGGAGGGGGGTTGCACACCCGAGTGCGCCCCAGGAGGTGTTGCCTCGCCGGGCACCTCAGTTTCGGTTATGGAGGGTGTCGCACCGAGCGGCACTCCAGTCGGGTCGTTTTCTATGGCAGGGGGTAGCATGCCCGAATGCACCCAAACCCTAAGTTTTGGCGAATTTAGTGATACCCCATTCTTTAATCAGAAGCAAGTAAGAAAGTGCCAGTCTCTAGACTTGGAGGTGGCACAGAGACAGTATAGGCCAAAGTCGTTTCTTGGGTGCTCCTCGGGGGGATCATCAACGGACAGCTCTGAGGGAGACGAGAGTAGGCCTGAAAGACCAAGAGTTAGGAAAGGGGCCAAAAAGGTCTTGCCAGAAAAGACACTTAATAAGGACTCCAAAGGAACCACATCGACGTGGGGACCCCAGGCCCAGAAGACTCCAGAGGAGTATAGGCGACTCTTCAGAGATAAATACGCCGACTTCACCGACGGAAGTACAATCAAAGTAGTCCCGGGCACTCTGGAGAGACTAAAGAGACGAATAGTCTCATTGGTTACAACTGATACAAAGACGAAGGGGCTGACTGGGGTCCCCAAGGACAAAATAATGAAAATACTTGGGGATCTGAAGATCCCAGCTACTTACGTAGTAAAGCGATCATACGCTATGTATGATATTCTGCTCCCTAACGTGGCAGAAGCCGAAAGAGTGGCGAAATGGGAGCATACGAGTAACGGGATAAAATTGACTCCGGAATATTTATCAAAGAGGAGGACAACTGTGTCAGTTCTCGGCGTCCCATGCTGTGTCGCCTTCGAACACATAGGCGCCATTATGTCACAGTATGGCGACGTTGAGGCAGTGTTCCCAGTCCGTGGTCCCCGAAATATCCAGACGGGGGACTACAAAATCCTTATGCGACTCACCCGTGAAGGATTCCGGGAGATACCGGCGCAGCTATACTGCGAAACCTGGTCGATGCCAGTGATAGTGGAGGGAAGGAGGCCGGTTTGTTGGCACTGTCAGACGTCGGGGCATATGGCAAAGGAGTGCTCCAAAAGGAACCCACCAAAGACCCCGGTGGCAGTGCCAACAGTGACAACAAATGTCCCCAAACCAACAGAACCAACAGTACCGGAAGAAGTACCGGAAGTACCGGAAGAAGAAAAAGGTTGGAACAAGGTGGCAGCCAAGAAGGGGAAAAACCGACTCCAAGCACGAGCGAGAAACCCGCTAAACCACCAACCGCAGCAAAGTTTCGTGGTACAATTCGAATAAATGTGGAAGTTATTAACAAAAGCGATATCAACTTTAAAACGCGCTAAATTTTGTTCATGTTTTGCGTATTCAGTTTGTATCGACATATCTCCGGCAATACAAGAGCTGCACCTCTAAAACTTTGTACTTCAGTAGAAAACATGTCTCCGCGACTGTCTGCAAAGTTTCGTGGCACAATTCGAATAAATGTGGAAGTTATAAACAAAAGCGATATCAACTTTAAAACGCGCTAAATTTTGTTGATGTTTTGCGTATTCAGTTTGTATCGACATATCTCCGGCAGTACAAGAGCTGCACTTCTGAAACTTAGTACTTCAGTAGAAAATATGTCTCCGCGACTGTTTGCAAAGTTTCGTGGTACAATTCGAATAAATGTGGAAGTTATTAACAAAAGCGATATCAACTTTAAAACGCGCTAAATTTTGTTGATGTTTTGCGTATTCAGTTTGTATCGACATATCTCCGGCAGTACAAGAGCTGCCTTTTAGAAACTTGGTACTTCAGTAGAAAATCTGTCTCCGCGACTGTCTGCAAAGTTTCGTGGAACAATTCGAATAAATGTGGAAGTTATTAACAAAAGCGATATCAACTTTAAAACGCGCTAAATTTTGTTGATGTTTTGCGTATTCAGTTTGTATCGACATATCTCCGGCAGTACAAGAGCTGCACTTTTGAAACTTGGTACTTGAGTATAAGAGGCCTATCAGCGACTGTCTGCAAAGTTTCGTGGTACAATTCGAATAAATGTGGAAGTTATTTACAAAAGCGATATCAACTTTAAAACGCGCTAAATTTTGTTGATGTTTTGCGTATTCAGTTTGTATCGACATATCTCCGGCTGTACAAGAGCTGCACTTCTGAAACTTGGTACTTCAGTAGAAAACAGTTCTCCGCAACTGTCTGCAAAGTTTCGTAGTACAATTCAAATAAATGTAGAAGTTATTAACAAAAACGATATCAACTTTAAAACGCGCTAAATTTTGTTGATGTTTCGCGTATTCAGTTTGTATCGACATATCTCCGGCAGTACATGAGCTGCACTTCTGAAACTAGGTACTACAGTAGAAAATCTGTCTCCGCGATTTTCTGCAAAGTTTCGTGGCACAATTCGAATAAATGTGGAAGTTATTAACAAAAGCGGTATCAACTTTAAAACGCGCTAAATTTTGTTGATGTTTTGCGTATTCAGTTTGTATCGACATATCTCCGGCAGTACAAGAGCTGCACTTCTGAAACTAGGTACTTCAGTAGAACATCTGTCTCCGCGATTTTCTGCAAAGTTTCGTGGCACAATTCGAATAAATGTGGAAGTTATTAACAAAAGCGATATCATCTTTAAAACGCGCTAAATTTTGTTGATGTTTTGCGTATTCAGTTTGTATCGACATATCTCCGGCAGTACAAGAGCTGCACTTCTGAAACTTAATACTTCAGTAGAAAATCTGTCTCCGCGACTGTCTGCAAAGTTTCGTGGCACAATTCGAATAAATGTGGAAGTTATTAACAAAAGCGATATCAACTTTAAAACGCGCTAAATTTTGTTGATGTTTTGCGTATTCAGTTTGTATCGACATATCTCCGGCAGTACAAGAGGTGCACTTCTGAAACTTGGTACTTCAGTATAAGAGGCCTATCAGCGACTGTCTGCAAAGTTTCGTGGTACAATTCGAATAAATGTGGAAGTTATTAACAAAAGCGATATCAACTTTAAAACGCGCTAAATTTTGTTGATGTTTTGCGTATTCAGTTTGTATCGACATATCTCCGGCAGTACAAGAGCTGCACTTCTGAAACTTGGTACTTCAGCAGAAAAGCCCTATCCGCGACTGTCTGCAAAGTTTCGTGGTACAATTCGAATAAATGTGGAAGTTATTAACAAAAGCGATATCAACTTTAAAACGCGCTAGATTTTGTTGATGTTTTGCGTATTCAGTTTGTATCGACATATCTCCGGCAGTACAAGAGCTGCACTTCTGAAACTTAATACTTCAGTAGAAAATGTGTCTCCGCGACTGTCTGCAAAGTTTCGTGGCACAATTCGAATAAATGTGGAAGTTATTAACAAAAGCGATATCAACTTTAAAACGCGCTCAATTTTGTAGATGTTTTGCGTATTCAGTTTGTATCGACATATCTCCGGTAGTACAAGAGCTGCACTTCTGAAACTTGGTACTTCAGTAGAAAATGCCTCTCTGCGATGGTCTGCAAAGTTTCGTGGCACAATTCGAATAAATCTGAAAGTTATAAACAAAAGCGCTATCAACTTTTAAACGCGCTAAAGTTTGTAGATGTTTTGCGTATTCAGTTTGTATCGACATATCTCCGGTAGTACAAGAGCTGCACTTCTAAAACTTAGTACTTCAGTAGAAAATGTGTCTCCGCGACTGTCTACAAAGTGTCATGGCACAATTCGAATAAATCTGAAAGTTATAAACAAAAGCGCTATCAACTTTTAAACGCGCTAAATTTTGTAGATGTTTTGCGTATTCAGTTTGTATCGACATATCTCCGGTAGTACAAGAGCTGCACTTCTGAAACTTGGTACTTCAGTAGAAAATGCCTCCTCGCGATGGTCTGCAACGTTTCGTTGCACAATTCGTATAAATGTGGAAGTTATAAACAAAAGCGATATCAACTTTAAAACGCGCTAAATTTTGTTGATGTTTTGCGTATTCAGTTTGTATCGACATATCTCCGGCAGTACAAGAGCTGCACTTCTGAAACTTGGTACTTCAGTAGAAAAGCCCTATCCGCGACTGTCTGCAAAGTTTCGTGGTACAATTCGAATAAATGTGGAAGTTATTAACAAAAGCGATATCAACTTTAAAACGCGCTAAATTTTGTTGATGTTTTGCGTATTCAGTTTGTATCGACATATCTCCGGCAGTACAAGAGCTGCACTTCTGAAACTTAATACTTCAGTAGAAAATCTGTCTCCGCGACTGTCTGCAAAGTTTCGTGGCACAATTCGAATAAATGTGGAAGTTATTAACAAAAGCGATATCAACTTTAAAACGCGCTAAATTTTGTAGATGTTTTGCGTATTCAGTTTGTATCGACATATCTCCGGTAGTACAAGAGCTGCACTTCTGAAACTTGGTACTTCAGTATAAAATGCCTCTCTGCGATGGTCTGCAAAGTTTCGTGGCACAATTCGAATAAATCTGAAAGTTATAAACAAAAGCGCTATCAACTTTTAAACGCGCCAAAGTTTGTAGATGTTTTGCGTATTCAGTTTGTATCGACATATCTCCGGTAGTACAAAAGCTGCACTTCTAAAACTTAGTACTTCAGTAGAAAATGTGTCTCCGCGACTGTCTACAAAGTGTCATGGCACAATTCGAATAAATCTGAAAGTTATAAACAAAAGCGCTATCAACTTTTAAACGCGCTAAATTTTGTAGATGTTTTGCGTATTCAGTTTGTATCGACATATCTCCGGTAGTACAAGAGCTGCACTTCTGAAACTTGGTACTTCAGTAGAAAATGCCTCCTCGCGATGGTCTGCAACGTTTCGTTGCACAATTCGTATAAATGTGGAAGTTATAAACAAAAGCGATATCAACTTTAAAACGCGCTAAATTTTGTTGATGTTTTGCGTATTCAGTTTGTATCGACATATCTCCGGCAGTACAAGAGCTGCACTTCTGAGACTTGGTACTTCAGTAGAAAATGCCTCTCCGCGACGGTCTGCAAAGTTTCGTGGAACAATTCGAATAAATGTGGAAGTTATAAACAAAAGCGCTATCAACCTTAACACGCACTAAATTTTGTTGATGTTTTGCGTATTCAGTTTGTATCGACACATCTCCGGTAGTACAAGAGCTGCACTTCTGAGACTTGGTACTTCAGTAGAAAATGTGTCTCCGCGACTGTCTACAAAGTTTCGTTTCACAATTCGAATAAATGTGGAAGTTATAAACAAAAGCGCTATCAACTTTAAAACGCGCTAAATTTTGTTGATGTTTTGCGTATTTAGTTGGTATCGACATATCTCCGGTAGTACAAGAGCTGCACTTCTGAAACGTGGTACTTCAGTAGAAAATGTGTCTCCGCGACTGTCTGCAAAGTGTCGTGGCACAATTCGAATAAATGTGGAAGTTATAAACAAAAGCGCTATCAACTTTAAAACGCGCTAAATTTTGTTGATGTTTTGCGTATTCAGTTTGTATCGACATATCTCCGGTAGTACAAGAGCTGCACTTCTGAAACTTGGTACTTCAGTAGAAAATGTGCCTCCGCGACTGTCTGCAAAGTGTCGTGGCACAATTCGAATAAATGTGGAAGTTATAAACAAAGGCGATATCAACTTTAAAACGCGCTAAATTTTGTTGATGTTTTGCGTATTCAGTTTGTATCGACATATCTCCGGTAGTACAAGAGCTGCACTTCTGAAACTTGGTACTTCAGTAGTAAATGTGGCTCCGCGACTGTCTACAAAGTTTCGTTTCACAATTCGAATAAATGTGGAAGTTATAAACAAAAGCGCTATCAACTTTAAAACGCGCTAAATTTTGTAGATGTTTTGCGTATTCAGTTTGTATCGACATATCTCCGGTAGTACAAGAGCTGCACTTCTGAAACTTGGTACTTCAGTAGAAAATGCCTCTCTGCGACTGTCTGCAAAGTTTCGTGGCACAATTCGAATAAATCTAAAAGTTATAAACAAAAGCGCTATCAACTTTTAAACGCGCTAAATTTTGTAGATGTTTTGCGTATTCAGTTTGTATCGACATATCTCCGGTAGTACAAGAGCTGCACTTCTAAAACTTAGTACTTCAGTAGTAAATGTGTCTCCGCGACTGTCTACAAAGTTTCGTTTCACAATTCGAATAAATGTGCAAGTTATAAACAAAAGCGATATCAACTTTAAAACGCGCTAAATTTTGTAGATGTTTTGCGTATTCAGTTTGTATCGACATATCTCCGGTAGTACAAGAGCTGCACTTCTGAAACTTGGTACTTCAGTAGAAAATGCCTCCTCGCGATGGTCTGCAACGTTTCGTTGCACAATTCGTATAAATGTGGAAGTTATAAACAAAAGCGATATCAACTTTAAAACGCGCTAAATTTTGTTGATGTTTTGCGTATTCAGTTTGTATCGACATATCTCCGGCAGTACAAGAGCTGCACTTCTGAAACTTGGTACTTCAGTAGAAAAGCCCTATCCGCGACTGTCTGCAAAGTTTCGTGGTACAATTCGAATAAATGTGGAAGTTATTAACAAAAGCGATATCAACTTTAAAACGCGCTAAATTTTGTTGATGTTTTGCGTATTCAGTTTGTATCGACATATCTCCGGCAGTACAAGAGCTGCACTTCTGAAACTTAATACTTCAGTAGAAAATCTGTCTCCGCGACTGTCTGCAAAGTTTCGTGGCACAATTCGAATAAATGTGGAAGTTATTAACAAAAGCGATATCAACTTTAAAACGCGCTAAATTTTGTAGATGTTTTGCGTATTCAGTTTGTATCGACATATCTCCGGTAGTACAAGAGCTGCACTTCTGAAACTTGGTACTTCAGTATAAAATGCCTCTCTGCGATGGTCTGCAAAGTTTCGTGGCACAATTCGAATAAATCTGAAAGTTATAAACAAAAGCGCTATCAACTTTTAAACGCGCTAAAGTTTGTAGATGTTTTGCGTATTCAGTTTGTATCGACATATCTCCGGTAGTACAAGAGCTGCACTTCTAAAACTTAGTACTTCAGTAGAAAATGTGTCTCCGCGACTGTCTACAAAGTGTCATGGCACAATTCGAATAAATCTGAAAGTTATAAACAAAAGCGCTATCAACTTTTAAACGCGCTAAATTTTGTAGATGTTTTGCGTATTCAGTTTGTATCGACATATCTCCGGTAGTACAAGAGCTGCACTTCTGAAACTTGGTACTTCAGTAGAAAATGCCTCCTCGCGATGGTCTGCAACGTTTCGTTGCACAATTCGTATAAATGTGGAAGTTATAAACAAAAGCGATATCAACTTTAAAACGCGCTAAATTTTGTTGATGTTTTGCGTATTCAGTTTGTATCGACATATCTCCGGCAGTACAAGAGCTGCACTTCTGAAACTTGGTACTTCAGTAGAAAATGCCTCTCCGCGACGGTCTGCAAAGTTTCGTGGAACAATTCGAATAAATGTGGAAGTTATAAACAAAAGCGCTATCAACCTTAACACGCACTAAATTTTGTTGATGTTTTGCGTATTCAGTTTGTATCGACACATCTCCGGTAGTACAAGAGCTGCACTTCTGAGACTTGGTACTTCAGTAGAAAATGTGTCTCCGCGACTGTCTACAAAGTTTCGTTTCACAATTCGAATAAATGTGGAAGTTATAAACAAAAGCGCTATCAACTTTAAAACGCGCTAAATTTTGTTGATGTTTTGCGTATTTAGTTGGTATCGACATATCTCCGGTAGTACAAGAGCTGCACTTCTGAAACGTGGTACTTCAGTAGAAAATGTGTCTCCGCGACTGTCTGCAAAGTGTCGTGGCACAATTCGAATAAATGTGGAAGTTATAAACAAAAGCGCTATCAACTTTAAAACGCGTTAAATTTTGTTGATGTTTTGCGTATTCAGTTTGTATCGACATATCTCCGGTAGTACAAGAGCTGCACTTCTGAAACTTGGTACTTCAGTAGAAAATGTGCCTCCGCGACTGTCTGCAAAGTGTCGTGGCACAATTCGAATAAATGTCGAAGTTATAAACAAAGGCGATATCAACTTTAAAACGCGCTAAATTTTGTTGATGTTTTGCGTATTCAGTTTGTATCGACATATCTCCGGTAGTACAAGAGCTGCACTTCTGAAACTTGGTACTTCAGTAGTAAATGTGGCTCCGCGACTGTCTACAAAGTTTCGTTTCACAATTCGAATAAATGTGGAAGTTATAAACAAAAGCGCTATCAACTTTAAAACGCGCTAAATTTTGTAGATGTTTTGCGTATTCAGTTTGTATCGACATATCTCCGGTAGTACAAGAGCTGCACTTCTGAAACTTGGTACTTCAGTAGAAAATGCCTCTCTGCGACTGTCTGCAAAGTTTCGTGGCACAATTCGAATAAATCTAAAAGTTATAAACAAAAGCGCTATCAACTTTTAAACGCGCTAAATTTTGTAGATGTTTTGCGTATTCAGTTTGTATCGACATATCTCCGGTAGTACAAGAGCTGCACTTCTAAAACTTAGTACTTCAGTAGTAAATGTGTCTCCGCGACTGTCTACAAAGTTTCGTTTCACAATTCGAATAAATGTGCAAGTTATAAACAAAAGCGATATCAACTTTAAAACGCGCTAAATTTTGTAGATGTTTTGCGTATTCAGTTTGTATCGACATATCTCCGGTAGTACAAGAGCTGCACTTCTGAAACTTGGTACTTCAGTAGAAAATGCCTCTCCGCGACGGTCTGCAAAGTTTCGTGGCACAATTCGAATAAATGTGGAAGTTATAAACAAAAGCGCTATCAACCTTAAAACGCACTAAATTTTGTTGATGTTTTGCGTATTCAGTTAGTATCGACACATCTCCGGTAGTACAAGAGCTGCACTTCTGTGACCTTGTACTTCAGTAGAAAATGTGTCTCCGCGACTGTCTACAAAGTTTCGTTTCACAATTCGAATAAATGTGGAAGTTATAAACAAAAGCGCTATCAACTTTAAAACGCGCTAAATTTTGTTGATGTTTTGCGTATTCAGTTTGTATCGACATATCTCCGGTAGTACAAGAGCTGCACTTCTGAAACTTGGTACTTCAGTAGTAAATGTGTCTCCGCGACTGTCTGCAAAGTGTCGTGGCACAATTCGAATAAATGTGGAAGTTATAAACAAAAGCGATATCAACTTTAAAACGCGCTAAATTTTGTTGATGTTTTGCTTATTCAGTTTGTATCGGCACATCTCCGGTAGTACAAGAGCTGCACTTCTGAAACTTGGTACTTCAGTAGAAAATGCCTCTCCGCGACGGTCTGCAAAGTTTCGTGGCACAATTCGAATAAATGTAGAAGTTATAAACAAAAGCGCTATCAACTTTAAAACGCACTAAATTTTGTTGATGTTTTGCGTATTCAGTTTGTATCGACACATCTCCGGTAGTACAAGAGCTGCACTTCTGAAACTTGGTACTTCAGTAGAAAATGTGTCTCCGCGACTGTCTACAAAGTTTCGTTTCACAATTCGAATAAATGTGGAAGTTATAAACAAAAGCGCTATCAACTTTAAAACGCGCTAAATTTTGTTGATGTTTTGCGTATTCAGTTTGTATCGACATATCTCCGGTAGTACAAGACCTGCACTTCTGAAACTTGGTACTTCAGTAGAAAATGTGTCTCCGCGACTGTCTGCAAAGTGTCTTGGCACAATTCGAATAAATGTGGAAGTTATAAACAAAAGCGATATCAACTTTAAAACGCGCTAAATTTTGTTGATGTTTTGCGTATTCAGTTTGTATCGACATATCTCCGGTAGTACAATAGCTGCACTTCTGAAACTTGGTACTTCAGTAGTAAATGTAGCTCCGCGACTGTCTACAAAATTTCGTTTCACAATTCGAATAAATGTGGAAGTTATAAACAAAAGCGCTATCAACTTTAAAACGCGCTAAATTTTGTAGATGTTTTGCGTATTCAGTTTGTATCGACATATCTCCGGTAGTACAAGAGCTGCACTTCTGAAACTTGGTACTTCAGTAGAAAATGCCTCTCTGCGATGGTCTGCAAAGTTTCGTGGCACAATTCGAATAAATCTGAAAGTTATAAACAAAAGCGCTATCAACTTTTAAACGCGCTAAAGTTTGTAGATGTTTTGCGTATTCAGTTTGTATCGACATATCTCCGGTAGTACAAGAGCTGAACTTCTAAAACTTAGTACTCGAGTAGAAAATGTGTCTCCGCGACTGTCTACAAAGTGTCATGGCACAATTCGAATAAATCTGAAAGTTATAAACAAAAGCGCTATCAACTTTTAAACGCGCTAAATTTTGTAGGTGTTTTGCGTATTCAGTTTGTATCGACATATCTCCGGTAGTACAAGAGCTGCACTTCTGAGACTTGGTACTTCAGTAGAAAATGTGTCTCCGCGACTGTCTGCAAAGTGTCGTGGCACAATTCGAATAAATGTGGAAGTTATAAACAAAAGCGATATCAACTTTAAAACGCGCTAAATTTTGTTGATGTTTTGCGTATTCAGTTTGTATCGACATATCTCCGGTAGTACAAGATCTGCACTTCTGAAACTTGGTACTTCAGTAGTAAATGTGTCTCCGCGACTGTCTGCAAAGTGTCGTGGCACAATTCGAATAAATGTGGAAGTTATAAACAAAAGCGATATCAACTTTAAAACGCGCTAAATTTTGTTGATGTTTTGCGTATTCAGTTTGTATCGGCACATCTCCGGTAGTACAAGAGCTGCACTTCTGAAACTTGGTACTTCAGTAGAAAATGCCTCTCCGCGACGGTCTGCAAAGTTTCGTGGCACAATTCGAATAAATGTGGAAGTTATAAACAAAAGCGCTATCAACTTTAAAACGCACTAAATTTTGTTGATGTTTTGCGTATTCAGTTTGTATCGACACATCTCTGGTAGTACAAGAGCTGCACTTCTGAAACTTGGTACTTCAGTAGAAAATGTGTCTCCGCGACTGTCTACAAAGTCTCGTTTCACAATTCGAATAAATGTGGAAGTTATAAACAAAAACGCTATCAACTTTAAAACGCGCTAAATTTTGTTGATCTTTTGCGTATTCAGTTTGTATCGACATATCCCCGGTAGTACAAGAGCTGCACTTCTGAAACTTGGTACTTCAGTAGAAAATGTGTCTCCGCGACTGTCTGCAAAGTGTCGTTGCACAATTCGAATAAATGTGGAAGTTATAAACAAAAGCGATATCAACTTTAAAACGCGCTAAATTTTGTTGATGTTTTTCGTATTCAGTTTGTATCGACATATCTCCGGTAGTACAAGAGCTGCACTTCTGAAACTTGGTACTTCAGTAGTAAATGTGGCTCCGCGACTGTCTACAAAGTTTCGTTTCACAATTCGAATAAATGTGGAAGTTATAAACAAAAGCGCTATCAACTTTAAAACGCGCTAAATTTTGTAGATGTTTTGCGTATTCAGTTTGTATCGACATATCTCCGGTAGTACAAGAGCTGCACTTCTAAAACTTAGTACTTCAGTAGAAAATGTGTCTCCGCGACTGTCTACAAAGTGTCATGGCACAATTCGAATAAATCTGAAAGTTATAAACAAAAGCGCTATCAACTTTTAAACGCGCTAAATTTTGTAGATGTTTAGCGTATTCAGTTTGTATCGACATATCTCCGGTAGTACAAGAGCTGCACTTCTGAAACTTGGTACTTCAGTAGAAAATGTGTCTCCGCGACTGTCTACAAAGTTTCGTTGCACAATTCGAATAAATGTGGAAGTTATAAACAAAAGCGCTATCAACTTTAAAACGCACTAAATTTTGTAGATGTTTTGCGTATTCAGTTTGTATCGACACATCTCCGGTAGTACAAGAGCTGCACTTCTGACACTTGGTACTTCAGTAGAAAATGCCTCTCCGTGACGGTCTGCAAAGTTTCGTGGCACAATTCGAATAAATGTGGAAGTTATAAACAAAAGCGCTATCAACTTTCAAACGCACTAAATTTTGTTGATGTTTTGCGTATTCAGTTTGTATCGACACATCTCCGGTAGTACAAGAGCTGCACTTCTGAGACTTGGTACTTCAGTAGAAAATGTGTCTCCGCGACTGTCTACAAAGTTTCGTTTCACAATTCGAATAAATATGGAAGTTATAAACAAAAGCGCTATCAACTTTAAAACGCGCTAAATTTTGTTGATGTTTTGCGTATTCAGTTTGTATCGACATATCTCCGGTAGTACAAGAGCTGCACTTCTGAAACTTGGTACTTCAGTGGAAAATGTGTCTCCGCGACTGTCTGCAAAGTTTCGTGGCACAATTCGAATAAATGTGGAAGTTATAAACAAAAGCGATATCAACTTTAAAACGCGCTAAATTTTGTTGATGTTTTGCGTATTCAGTTTGTATCGACATATCTCCGGTAGTACAAGAGCTGCACTTCTGAAACTTGGTACTTCAGTAGGAACTGCCTCTCCGCGACGGTCTGCAAAGTTTCGTGGCACAATTCGAATAAATGTGGAAGTTATAAACAAAAGCGATATCAACTTTAAAACGCGCTAAATTTTGTTGATGTTTTGCGTATTCAGTTAGTATCGACATATCTCCGGGAGTACAAGAGCTGCACTTCTGAAACTTGGTACTTCAGTAGTAAATGCCTCCCCGCGAGTGTCTGCGAAGTTGCGTGGCACAATTCGAATAAATGTGCAAGTTATAAACAAAAGCGATATCCACTTTAAAACGCACTTAATTTTGTAGATGTTTTGCGTATTCAATTTGTATCGACACATCTCCGGTAGTACAAGAGCTGCACTTCTGAAACTTGGTACTTCAGTAGAAAATGTGTCTCCGCCACTGTCTACAAAGTTTCGTTTCACAATTCGAATAAATGTGCAAGTTATAAACAAAAGCGCTATCAACTTTAAAACGCGCTAAATTTTGTTGATGTTTTGCGTATTCAGTTTGTATCGACATATCTCCGGTAGTACAAGAGCTGCACTTCTGAAACTTGGTACTTCAGTAGAAAATGTGTTTTCGCGACTGTCTACAAAGTTTCGTTTCACAATTCGAATAAATGTGTAGGTTATAAACAAAAGCGATATCAACTTTAAAACGCGCTAAATTTTGTTGATGTTTTGCGTATTCAGTTTGTATCGACATATCTCCGGTAGTACAAGAGCTGCACTTCTGAAACTTGGTACTTCAGTAGAAAATGTGTCTCCGCGACTGTCTGCAAAGTTTCGTGGCACAATTCGAATAAATGTGGAAGTTATAAACAAAAGCGATATCAACTTCAAAACGCGCTAAATTTTGTTGATGTTTTGCGTATTCAGTTTGTATCGACATATCTCCGGTAGTACAAGAGCTGCACTTCTGAAACTAGGTACTTCAGTAGAAAATGCCTCTCCGCGATGGTCTGCAAAGTTTCGTGGCACAATTCGAATAAATGTTGAAGTTATAAACAAAAGCGATATCAACTTTAAAACGCGCTAAATTTTGTTGCGGTTTTGCGTATTCAGTTTGTATCGACATATCTCCGGTAGTACAAGAGCTGAACTTCTGAAACTTGGTACTTCAGTAGAAAATGCCTCCTCGCGATGGTCTGCAAAGTTTCGTGGCACAATTCGAATAAATGTGGAAGTTATAAACAAAAGCGATATCAACTTTAAAACGCGCTAAATTTTGTTGATGTTTTGCGTATTCAGTTTGTATCGACATATCTTCGGCAGTACAAGAGCTGCACTTCTGAAACATGGTACTTCAGTGGAAAATGTGTCTCCGCGACTGTCTGCAAAATTTCGTGGCACAATTCGAATAAATGTGGAAGTTATAAACAAAAGCGATATCAACTTTAAAACGCGCTAAATTTTGTTGATTTTTTGCGTATTCAGTTTGTATCGACATATCTCCGGTAGTACAAGAGCTGCACTTCTGAAACTTGGTACTTCAGTAGTAAATGCCTCTCCGCGATGGTCTGCAAAGTTTCGTGGCACAATTCGAAGGATTGTTGAAGTTATAAACAAAAGCGATATAAACTTTAAAACGCGCTAAATTTTGTTGATGTTTTGCGTATTCAGTTTGTATCGACATATCTCCGGTAGTACAAGAGCTGCACTTCTGAAACTTGGTACTTCAGTAGTAAATCCCTCCCCGCGAGTGTCTGCGAAGTTTCGTTGCACAATTCGAATAAATGTGGAAGTTATAAACAAAAGCGATATCCACTTTAAAACGCGCTAAATTTTGTTGATGTTTTGCGTATTCAGTTTGTATCGACACATCTCCGGTAGTACAAGAGCTGCACTTCTGAAACTTGGTACTTCAGTAGAAACTGTGTCTCCGCGACTGTCTACAAAGTTTCGTTTCACAATTCGAATAAATGTTGAAGTTATAAACAAAAGCGATATCAACTTAAAAACGCGCTAAATTTTGTTGATGTTTTGCGTATTCAGTTTGTATCGACATATCTCCGGTAGTACAAGAGCTGCACTTCTGAAACTTGGTACTTCAGTAGAAAATGCCTCTCCGCGATGGTCTGCAAAGTTTCGTGGCACAATTCGAATAAATGTGGAAGTTATAAACAAAAGCGATATCCACTTTAAAACGCGCTAAATTTTGTTGATGTTTTGCGTATTCAGTTTGTATCGACATATCTTCGGCAGTACAAGAGCTGCACTTCTGAAACATGGTACTTCAGTAGAAAATGCCTCTCCGCGACGGTCTGCAAAGTTTCGTGGCACAATTCGAATAAATGTGGAAGTTATAAACAAAAGCGCTATCAACTTTAAAACGCACTTAATTTTGTAGATGTTTTGCGTATTCAGTTTGTATCGACACATCTCCGGTAGTACAAGAGCTGCACTTCTGAAACTTGGTACTTCAGTAGAAAATGTGTCTCCGCGACTGTCTACAAAGTTTCGTGTCACAATTCGAATAAATGTGCAAGTTATAAACAAAAGCGATATCAACTTTAAAACGCGCTAAATTTTGTTGATGTTTTGCGTATTCAGTTTGTATCGACATATCTCCGGTAGTACAAGAGCTGCACTTCTGAAACTTGGTACTTCAGTAGAAAATGTGTTTTCGCGACTGTCTACAAAGTTTCGTTTCACAATTCGAATAAATGTGTAGGTTATAAACAAAAGCGATATCAACTTTAAAACGCGCTAAATTTTGTTGATGTTTTGCGTATTCAGTTTGTATCGACATATCTCCGGTAGTACAAGAGCTGCACTTCTGAAACTTGGTACTTCAGTGAAAAATGTGTCTCCGCGACTGTCTGCAAAGTTTCGTGGCACAATTCGAATAAATGTGGAAGTTATAAACAAAAGCGATATCAACTTCAAAACGCGCTAAATTTTGTTGATGTTTTGCGTATTCAGTTTGTATCGACATATCTCCGGTAGTACAAGAGCTGCACTTCTGAAACTAGGTACTTCAGTAGAAAATGCCTCTCCGCGATGGTCTGCAAAGTTTCGTGGCACAATTCGAATAAATGTTGAAGTTATAAACAAAAGCGATATCAACTTTAAAACGCGCTAAATTTTGTTGCGGTTTTGCGTATTCAGTTTGTATCGACATATCTCCGGTAGTACAAGAGCTGAACTTCTGAAACTTGGTACTTCAGTAGAAAATGCCTCCTCGCGATGGTCTGCAAAGTTTCGTGGCACAATTCGAATAAATGTGGAAGTTATAAACAAAAGCGATATTAACTTTAAAACGCGCTAAATTTTGTTGATGTTTTGCGTATTCAGTTTGTATCGACATATCTTCGGCAGTACAAGAGCTGCACTTGTGAAACATGGTACTTCAGTGGAAAATGTGTCTCCGCGACTGTCTGCAAAATTTCGTGGCACAATTCGAATAAATGTGGAAGTTATAAACAAAAGCGATATCAACTTTAAAACGCGCTAAATTTTGTTGATTTTTTGCGTATTCAGTTTGTATCGACATATCTCCGGTAGTACAAGAGCTGCACTTCTGAAACTTGGTACTGCAGTAGTAAATGCCTCTCCGCGATGGTCTGCAAAGTTTCGTGGCACAATTCGAATGATTGTTGAAGTTATAAACAAAAGCGATATAAACTTTAAAACGCGCTAAATTTTGTTGATGTTTTGCGTATTCAGTTTGTATCGACATATCTCCGGTAGTACAAGAGCTGCACTTCTGAAACTTGGTACTTCAGTAGTAAATCCCTCCCCGCGAGTGTCTGCGAAGTTTCGTTGCACAATTCGAATAAATGTGGAAGTTATAAACAAAAGCGATATCCACTTTAAAACGCGCTAAATTTTGTTGATGTTTTGCGTATTCAGTTTGTATCGACACATCTCCGGTAGTACAAGAGCTGCACTTCTGAAACTTGGTACTTCAGTAGAAACTGTGTCTCCGCGACTGTCTACAAAGTTTCGTTTCACAATTCGAATAAATGTTGAAGTTATAAACAAAAGCGATATCAACTTAAAAACGCGCTAAATTTTGTTGATGTTTTGCGTATTCAGTTTGTATCGACATATCTCCGGTAGTACAAGAGCTGCACTTCTGAAACTTGGTACTTCAGTAGAAAATGCCTCTCCGCGATGGTCTGCAAAGTTTCGTGGCACAATTCGAATAAATGTGGAAGTTATAAACAAAAGCGCTATCAACTTTAAAACGCACTTAATTTTGTAGATGTTTTGCGTATTCAGTTTGTATCGACACATCTCCGGTAGTACAAGAGCTGCACTTCTGAAACTTGGTACTTCAGTAGAAAATGTGTCTCCGCGACTGTCTACAAAGTTTCGTGTCACAATTCGAATAAATGTGCAAGTTATAAACAAAAGCGATATCAACTTTAAAACGCGCTAAATTTTGTTGATGTTTTGCGTATTCAGTTTGTATCGACATATCTCCGGTAGTACAAGAGCTGCACTTCTGAAACTTGGTACTTCAGTAGTAAATGCCTCTCCGCGATGGTCTGCAAAGTTTCGTGGCACAATTCGAATGATTGTGGAAGTTATAAACAAAAGCGATATAAACTTTAAAACGCGCTAAATTTTGTTGATGTTTTGCGTATTCAGTTTGTATCGACATATCTCCGGTAGTACAAGAGCTGCACTTCTGAAACTTGGTACTTCAGTAGTAACTCCCTCTCCGCGACGGTCTGCAAAGTTTCGTGGCACAATTCGAATAAATGTGGAAGTTATAAACAAAAGCGATATCAACTTTAAAACGCGCTAAATTTTGTTGATGTTTTGCGTATTCAGTTAGTATCGACATATCTTCGGTAGTACAAGAGCTGCACTTCTGAAACTTGGTACTTCAGTAGACAATGTGTCTCCGCGACTGTCTACAAAGTTTCGTTTCACAATTCGAATAAATGTGGAAGTTATAAACAAAAGCGATATCAACTTAAAAACGCGCTAAATTTTGTTGATGTTTTGCGTATTCAGTTTGTATCGACATATCTCCGGTAGTACAAGAGCTGCACTTCTGAAACTTGGTACTTCAGTAGAAAAGGCCTCTCCGCGATGGTCTGCAAAGTTTCGTGGCACAATTCGAATAAATGTGGAAGTTATAAACAAAAGCGATATCAACTTTAAAACGCGCTAAATTTTGTTGCGGTTTTGCGTATTCAGTTTGTATCGACATATCTCCAGTAGTACAAGAGCTGAACTTCTGAAACTTCGTACTTCAGTAGAAAATGCCTCCTCGCGATGGTCTGCAAAGTTTCGTGGCACAATTCGAATAAATGTGGACGTTATAAACAAAAGCGATATCCACTTTAAAACGCGCTAAATTTTGTTGATGTTTTGCGTATTCAGTTTGTATCGACATATCTCCGGCAGTACAAGAGCTGCACTTCTGAAACATGGTACTTCAGTAGAAAATGCCTCTCCGCGACGGTCTGCAAAGTTTCGTGGCACAATTCGAATAAATGTGGAAGTTATAAACAAAAGCGCTATCAACTTTAAAACGCACTTAATTTTGTTGATGTTTTGCGTATTCAGTTTGTATCGACACATCTCCGGTAGTACAAGAGCTGCACTTCTGAAACTTGGTACTTCAGTAGAAAATGTGTCTCCGCGACTGTCTACAAAGTTTCGTTTCACAATTCGAATAAATGTGCAAGTTATAAACAAAAGCGCTATCAACTTTAAAACGCGCTAAATTTTGTTGATGTTTTGCGTATTCAGTTTGTATCGACATATCTCCGGTAGTACAAGACCTGCACTTCTGAAACTTGGTACTTCAGTAGAAAATGTGTCTTCGCGACTGTCTACAAAGTTTCGTTTCACAATTCGAATAAATGTGCAGGTTATAAACAAAAGCGATATCAACTTTAAAACGCGCTTAATTTTGTTGCGGTTTTGCGTATTCAGTTTGTATCGACATATCTCCGGTAGTACAAGAGCTGCACTTCTGAAACTTGGTACTTCAGTAGTAACTGCCTCTCCGCGACGGTCTGCAAAGTTTCGTGGCACAATTCGAATAAATGTGGAAGTTATAAACAAAAGCGATATCAACTTTAAAACGCGCTAAATTTTGTTAATATTTTGCGTATTCAGTTAGTATCGACATATCTTCGGTAGTACAAGAGCTGCACTTCTGAAACTTGGTACTTCAGTAGTAAATGCCTCCCCGCGAGTGTCTGCGAAGTTTCGTGGCACAATTCGAATAAATGTGCAAGTTATAAACAAAAGCGATATCCACTTTAAAACGCGCTAAATTTTGTTGATGTTTTGCGTATTCAGTTTGTATCGACACATCTCCGGTAGTACAAGAGCTGCACTTCTGAAATTTGGTACTTCAGTAGACAATGTGTCTCCGCGACTGTCTACAAAGTTTCGTTTCACAATTCGAATAAATGTGGAAGTTATAAACAAAAGCGATATCAACTTAAAAACGCGCTAAATTTGGTTGATGTTTTGCGTATTCAGTTTGTATCGACATATCTCCGGTAGTACAAGAGCTGCACTTCTGAAACTTGGTACTTCAGTAGAAAAGGCCTCTCCGCGATGGTCTGCAAAGTTTCGTGGCACAATTCGAATAAATGTGGAAAATATAAACAAAAGCGATATCAACTTTAAAACGCGCTAAATTTTGTTGCGGTTTTGCGTATTCAGTTTGTATCGACATATCTTCGGCAGTACAAGAGCTGCACTTCTGAAACATGGTACTTCAGTAGAAAAGTTGTCTCACCGACGGTCTGCAAAGTTTCGTGGCACAATTCGAATAAATGTGGAAGTTATAAACAAAAGCGCTATCAACTTTAAAACGCACTTAATTTTGTAGATGTTTTGCGTATTCAGTTTGTATCGACACATCTCCGGTAGTACAAGAGCTGCACTTCTGAAACTTGGTACTTCAGTAGAAAATGTGTCTCCGCGACTGTCTACAAAGTTTCGTTTCACAATTCGAATAAATGTGCAAGTTATAAACAAAAGCGCTATCAACTTTAAAACGCGCTAAATTTTGTTGATGTTTTGCGTATTCAGTTTGTATCGACTAATCTCCGGTAGTACAAGAGCTGCACTTCTGAAACTTGGTACTTCAGTAGAAAGTGTGTCTTCGCGACTGTCTACAAAGTTTCGTTTCACAATTCGAATAAATGTGCAGGTTATAAACAAAAGCGATATCAACTTTAAAACGCGCTAAATTTTGTTGATGTTTTGCGTATTCAGTTTGTATCGACATATCTCCGGTAGTACAAGAGCTGCACTTCTGAAACTTGGTACTTCAGTGGAAAATGTGTCTCCGCGACTGTCTGCAAAGTTTCGTGGCACAATTCGAATAAATGTGGAAGTTATAAACAAAAGCGATATCAACTTTAAAACGCGCTATATTTTGTTGATTTTTTGCGTATTCAGTTTGTATCGACATATCTCCGGTAGTACAAGAGCTGCACTTCTGAAACTTGGTACTTCAGTAGTAAATGCCTCTCCGCGATCGTCTGCAAAGTTTCGTTGCACAATTCGAATGATTGTTTAAGTTATAAACAAAAGCGATATAAACTTTAAAACGCGCTAAATTTTGTTGATGTTTTGCGTATTCAGTTTGTATCGACATATCTCCGGTAGTACAAGAGCTGCACTTCTGAAACTTGGTACTTCAGTAGTAAATCCCTCCCCGCGAGTGTCTGCGAAGTTTCGTTGCACAATTCGAATAAATGTGGAAGTTATAAACAAAAGCGATATCCACTTTAAAACGCGCTAAATTTTGTTGATGTTTTGCGTATTCAGTTTGTATCGACACATCTCCGGTAGTACAAGAGCTGCACTTCTGAAACTTGGTACTTCAGTAGAAACTGTGTCTCCGCGACTGTCTACAAAGTTTCGTTTCACAATTCGAATAAATGTTGAAGTTATAAACAAAAGCGATATCAACTTAAAAACGCGCTAAATTTTGTTGATGTTTTGCGTATTCAGTTTGTATCGACATATCTCCGGTAGTACAAGAGCTGCACTTCTGAAACTTGGTACTTCAGTAGAAAATGCCTCTCCGCGAATGTCTGCAAAGTTTCGTGGCACAATTCGAATAAATGTGGAAGTTATAAACAAAAGCGACATCAACTTTAAAACGCGCTAAATTTTGTTGCGGTTTTGCGTATTCAGTTTGTATCGACATATCTCCGGTAGTACAAGAGCTGAACTTCTGAAACTTGGTACTTCAGTAGAAAATGCCTCCTCGCGATGGTCTGCAAAGTTTCGTGGCACAATTCGAATAAATGTGGAAGTTCTAAACAAAAGCGATATCCACTTTAAAACGCGCTAAATTTTGTTGATGTTTTGCGTATTCAGTTTGTATCGACATATCTTCGGCAGTACAAGAGCTGCACTTCTGAAACATGGTACTTCAGTAGAAAATTCCTCTCCGCGACGGTCTGCAAAGTTTCGTGGCACAATTCGAATAAATGTGCAGGTTATAAACAAAAGCGATATCAACTTTAAAACGCGCTTAATTTTGTTGCGGTTTTGCGTATTCAGTTTGTATCGACATATCTCCGGTAGTACAAGAGCTGCACCTCTGAAACTTGGTACTTCCGTAGTAACTGCCTCTCCGCGACGGTCTGCAAAGTTTCGTGGCACAATTCGAATAAATGTGGAAGTTATAAACAAAAGCGATATCAACTTTAAAACGCGCTAAATTTTGTTGATGTTTTGCGTATTCAGTTAGTATCGACATATCTTCGGTAGTACAAGAGCTGCACTTCTGAAACTTGGTACTTCAGTAGTAAATGCCTCCCCGCGAGTGTCTGCGAAGTTTCGTGGCACAATTCGAATAAATGTGCAAGTTATAAACAAAAGCGATATCCACTTTAAAACGCGCTAAATTTTGTTGATGTTTTGCGTATTCAGTTTGTATCGACACATCTCCGGTAGTACAAGAGCTGCACTTCTGAAATTTGGTACTTCAGTAGACAATGTGTCTCCGCGACTGTCTACAAAGTTTCGTTTCACAATTCGAATAAATGTGGAAGTTATAAACAAAAGCGATATCAACTTAAAAACGCGCTAAATTTGGTTGATGTTTTGCGTATTCAGTTTGTATCGACATATCTCCGGTAGTACAAGAGCTGCACTTCTGAAACTTGGTACTTCAGTAGAAAAGGCCTCTCCGCGATGGTCTGCAAAGTTTCGTGGCACAATTCGAATAAATGTGGAAGTTATAAACAAAAGCGATATCAACTTTAAAACGCGCTAAATTTTGTTGCGGTTTTGCGTATTCAGTTTGTATCGACATATCTCCGGCAGTACAAGAGCTGCACTTCTGAAACATGGTACTTCAGTAGAAAATGTGTCTCCGCGACGGTCTGCAAAGTTTCGTGGCACAATTCGAATAAATGTGGAAGTTATAAACAAAAGCGCTATCAACTTTAAAACGCACTTAATTTTGTAGATGTTTTGCGTATTCAGTTTGTATCGACACATCTCCGGTAGTACAAGAGCTGCACTTCTGAAACTTGGTACTTCAGTAGAAAATGTGTCTCCGCGACTGTCTACAAAGTTTCGTTTCACAATTCGAATAAATGTGCAAGTTATAAACAAAAGCGCTATCAACTTTAAAACGCGCTAAATTTTGTTGATGTTTTGCGTATTCAGTTTGTATCGACATATCTCCGGTAGTACAAGAGCTGCACTTCTGAAACTTGGTACTTCAGTAGAAAATGTGTCTTCGCGACTGTCTACAAAGTTTCGTTTCACAATTCGAATAAATGTGCAGGTTATAAACAAAAGCGATATCAACTTTAAAACGCGCTAAATTTTGTTGATGTTTTGCGTATTCAGTTTGTATCGACATATCTCCGGTAGTACAAGAGCTGCACTTCTGAAACTTGGTACTTCAGTGGAAAATGTGTCTCCGCGACTGTCTGCAAAGTTTCGTGGCACAATTCGAATAAATGTGGAAGTTATAAACAAAAGCGATATCAACTTTAAAACGCGCTAAATTTTGTTGATTTTTTGCGTATTCAGTTTGTATCGACATATCTCCGGTAGTACAAGAGCTGCACTTCTGAAACTTGGTACTTCAGTAGTAAATGCCTCTCCGCGATGGTCTGCAAAGTTTCGTGGCACAATTCGAATGATTGTTTAAGTTATAAACAAAAGCTATATAAACTTTAAAACGCGCTAAATTTTGTTGATGTTTTGCGTATTCAGTTTGTATCGACATATCTCCGGTAGTACAAGAGCTGCACTTCTGAAACTTGGTACTTCAGTAGAAAATGTGTCTCCGCGACGGTCTGCAAAGTTTCGTGGCACAATTCGAATAAATGTGCAAGTTATAAACAAAAGCGATATCCACTTTAAAACGCGCTAAATGTTGTTGATGTTTTGCGTATTCAGTTTGTATCGACATATCTCCGGTAGTACAAGAGCTGCACTTGTGAAACTTGGTACTTCAGTAGAAAATGTGTCTTCGCGACTGTCTACAAAGTTTCGTTTCACAATTCGAATAAATGTGCAGGTTATAAACAAAAGCGATATCAACTTTAAAACGCGCTAAATTTTGTTGATGTTTTGCGTATTCAGTTTGTATCGACATATCTCCGGTAGTACAAGAGCTGCACTTCTGAAACTTGGTACTTCAGTGGAAAATGTGTCTCCGCGACTGTCTGCAAAGTTTCGTGGCACAATTCGAATAAATGTGGAAGTTATAAACAAAAGCGATATCAACTTTAAAACGCGCTAAATTTTGTTGATGTTTTGCGTATTCAGTTTGTATCGACATATCTCCGGTAGTACAAAAGCTGCACTTCTGAAACTTGGTACTTCAGTAGTAACTGCCTCTCCGCGACGGTGTGCAAAGTTTCGTGGCACAATTCGAATAAATGTGGAAGTTATAAACAAAAGCGATATCAACTTTAAAACGCGCTAAATTTTGTTGATGTTTTGCGTATTCAGTTAGTATCGACATATCTCCGGTAGTACAAGAGCTGCACTTCTGAAACTTGGTACTTCAGTAGTAAATGCCTCCCCGCGAGTGTCTGCGAAGTTTCGTGGCACAATTCGAATAAATGTGCAAGTTATAAACAAAAGCGATATCCACTTTAAAACGCGCTAAATTTTGTTTATGTTTTGCGTATTCAGTTTGTATCGACACATCTCCGGTAGTACAAGAGCTGCACTTCTGAAATTTGGTACTTCAGTAGACAATGTGTCTCCGCGACTGTCTACAAAGTTTCGTTTCAGAATTCGAATAAATGTGGAAGTTATAAACAAAAGTGATATAAACTTAAAAACGCGCTAAAATTTGTTGATGTTTTGCGTATTCAGTTTGTATCGACATATCTCCGGTAGTACAAGAGCTGCACTTCTGAAACTTGGTACTTCAGTAGAAAAGGCCTCTCCGCGATGGTCTGCAAAGTTTCGTGGCACAATTCGAATAAATGTGGAAGTTATAAACAAAAGCGATATCCACTTTAAAACGCGCTAAATTTTGTTGCGGTTTTGCGTATTCAGTTTGTATCGACATATCTCCAGTAGTACAAGAGCTGAACTTCTGAAACTTCGTACTTCAGTAGAAAATGCCTCCTCGCGATGGTCTGCAAAGTTTCGTGGCACAATTCGAATAAATGTGGAAGTTATAAACAAAAGCGATATCCACTTTAAAACGCGCTAAATTTTGTTGATGTTTTGCGTATTCAGTTTGTATCGACATATCTCCGGCAGTACAAGAGCTGCACTTCTGAAACATGGTACTTCAGTAGAAAATGCCTCTCCGCGACGGTCTGCAAAGTTTCGTGGCACAATTCGAATAAATGTGGAAGTTATAAACAAAAGCGCTATCAACTTTAAAACGCACTTAATTTTGTAGATGTTTTGCGTATTCAATTTGTATCGACACATCTCCGGTAGTACAAGAGCTGCACTTCTGAAACTTGGTACTTCAGTAGAAAATGTGTCTCCGCGACTGTCTACAAAGTTTCGTTTCACAATTCGAATAAATGTGCAAGTTATAAACAAAAGCGCTATCAACTTTAAAACGCGCTAAATTTTGTTGATGTTTTGCGTATTCAGTTTGTATCGACATATCTCCGGTAGTACAAGAGCTGCACTTCTGAAACTTGGTACTTCAGTAGAAAATGTGTCTTCGCGACTGTCTACAAAGTTTCGTTTCACAATTCGAATAAATGTGCAGGTTATAAACAAAAGCGATATCAACTTTAAAACGCGCTAAATTTTGTTGATGTTTTGCGTATTCAGTTTGTATCGACATATCTCCGGTAGTACAAGAGCTGCACTTCTGAAACTTGGTACTTCAGTGAAAAATGTGTCTCCGCGACTGTCTGCAAAGTTTCGTGGCACAATTCGAATAAATGTGGAAGTTATAAACAAAAGCGATATCAACTTAAAAACGCGCTAAATTTTGTTGATGTTTTGCGTATTCAGTTTGTATCGACATATCTCCGGTAGTACAAGAGCTGCACTTCTGAAACTAGGTACTTCAGTAGAAAATGCCTCTCCGCGATGGTCTGCAAAGTTTCGTGGCACAATTCGAAAAAATGTTGAAGTTATAAACAAAAGCGATATCAACTTTAAAACGCGCTAAATTTTGTTGCGGTTTTGCGTATTCAGTTTGTATCGACATATCTCCGGTAGTACAAGAGCTGAACTTCTGAAACTTGGTACTTCAGTAGAAAATGCCTCCTCGCGATGGTCTGCAAAGTTTCGTGGCACAATTCGAATAAATGTGGAAGTTATAAACAAAAGCGATATCCACTTTAAAACGCGCTAAATTTTGTTGATGTTTTGCGTATTCAGTTTGTATCGACATATCTCCGGCAGTACAAGAGCTGCACTTCTGAAACATGGTACTTCAGTAGAAAATGCCTCTCCGCGACGGTCTGCAAAGTTTCGTGGCACAATTCGAATAAATGTGGAAGTTATAAACAAAAGCGCTATCAACTTTAAAACGCACTTAATTTTGTAGATGTTTTGCGTATTCAATTTGTATCGACACATCTCCGGTAGTTCAAGAGCTGCACTTCTGAAACTTGGTACTTCAGTAGAAAATGTGTCTCCGCGACTGTCTACAAAGTTTCGTTTCACAATTCGAATAAATGTGCAAGTTATAAACAAAAGCGATATCAACTTTAAAACGCGCTAAATTTTGTTGATGTTTTGCGTATTCAGTTTGTATCGACATATCTCCGGTAGTACAAGAGCTGCACTTCTGAAACTTGGTACTTCAGTAGTAAATGCCTCTCCGCGATGGTCTGCAAAGTTTCGTGGCACAATTCGAATGATTGTGGAAGTTATAAACAAAAGCGATATAAACTTTAAAACGCGCTAAATTTTGTTGATGTTTTGCGTATTCAGTTTGTATCGACATATCTCCGGTAGTACAAGAGCTGCACTTGTGAAACTTAGTACTTCAGTAGAAAATGTGTCTTCGCGACTGTCTACAAAGTTTCGTTTCACAATTCGAATAAATGTGCAGGTTATAAACAAAAGCGATATCAACTTTAAAACGCGCTAAATTTTGTTGATGTTTTGCGTATTCAGTTTGTATCGACATATCTCCGGTAGTACAAGAGCTGCACTTCTGAAACTTGGTACTTCAGTGGAAAATGTGTCTCCGCGACTGTCTGCAAAGTTTCGTGGCACAATTCGAATAAATGTGGAAGTTATAAACAAAAGCGATATCAACTTTGAAACGCGCTAAATTTTGTTGATGTTTTGCGTATTCAGTTTGTATCGACATATCTCCGGTAGTACAAGAGCTGCACTTCTGAAACTTGGTACTTCAGTAGTAACTGCCTCTTCGCGACGGTCTGCAAAGTTTCGTGGCACAATTCGAATAAATGTGGAAGTTATAAACAAAAGCGATATCAACTTTAAAACGCGCTAAATTTTGTTGATGTTTTGCGTATTCAGTTAGTATCGACATATTTCCGGTAGTACAAGAGCTGCACTTCTGAAACTTGGTACTTCAGTAGTAAATGCCTCCCCGCGAGTGTCTGCGAAGTTTCGTGGCACAATTCGAATAAATGTGCAAGTTATAAACAAAAGCGATATCCACTTTAAAACGCGCTAAATTTTGTTGATGTTTTGCGTATTCAGTTTGTATCGACACATCTCCGGTAGTACAAGAGCTGCACTTCTGAAATTTGGTACTTCAGTAGACAATGTGTCTCCGCGACTGTCTACAAAGTTTCGTTTCACAATTCGAATAAATGTGGAAGTTATAAACAAAAGTGATATAAACTTAAAAACGCGCTAAAATTTGTTGATGTTTTGCGTATTCAGTTTGTATCGACATATCTCCGGTAGTACAAGAGCTGCACTTCTGAAACTTAGTACTTCAGTAGAAAAGGCCTCTCCGCGATGGTCTGCAAAGTTTCGTGGCACAATTCGAATAAATGTGGAAGTTATAAACAAAAGCGATATCAACTTTAAAACGCGCTTAATTTTGTTGCGGTTTTGCGTATTCAGTTTGTATCGACATATCTCCAGTAGTACAAGAGCTGAACTTCTGAAACTTCGTACTTCAGTAGAAAATGCCTCCTCGCGATGGTCTGCAAAGTTTCGTGGCACAATTCGAATAAATGTGGATGTTATAAACAAAAGCGATATCCACTTTAAAACGCGCTAAATTTTGTTGATGTTTTGCGTATTCAGTTTGTATCGACATATCTCCGGCAGTACAAGAGCTGCACTTCTGAAACATGGTACTTCAGTAGAAACTGCCTCTCCGCGACGGTCTGCAAAGTTTCGTGGCACAATTCGAATAAATGTGGAAGTTATAAACAAAAGCGCTATCAACTTTAAAACGCACTTAATTTTGTAGATGTTTTGCGTATTCAATTTGTATCGACACATCTCCGGTAGTACAAGAGCTGCACTTCTGAAACTTGGTACTTCAGTAGAAAATGTGTCTCCGCGACTGTCTACAAAGTTTCGTTTCACAATTCGAATAAATGTGCAAGTTATAAACAAAAGCGCTATCAACTTTAAAACGCGCTAAATTTTGTTGATGTTTTGCGTATTCAGTTTGTATCGACATATCTCCGGTAGTACAAGAGCTGCACTTCTGAAACTTGGTACTTCAGTAGAAAATGTGTCTTCGCGACTGTCTACAAAGTTTCGTTTCACAATTCGAATAAATGTGCAGGTTATAAACAAAAGCGATATCAACTTTAAAACGCGCTAAATTTTGTTGATGTTTTGCGTATTCAGTTTGTATCGACATATCTCCGGTAGTACAAGAGCTGCACTTCTGAAACTTGGTACTTCAGTGAAAAATGTGTCTCCGCGACTGTCTGCAAAGTTTCGTGGCACAATTCGAATAAATGTGGAAGTTATAAACAAAAGCGATATCAACTTAAAAACGCCCTAAATTTTGTTGATGTTTTGCGTATTCAGTTTGTATCGACATATCTCCGGTAGTACAAGAGCTGCACTTCTGAAACTAGGTACTTCAGTAGAAAATGCCTCTCCGCGATGGTCTGCAAAGTTTCGTGGCACAATTCGAAAAAATGTTGAAGTTATAAACAAAAGCGATATCAACTTTAAAACGCGCTAAATTTTGTTGCGGTTTTGCGTATTCAGTTTGTATCGACATATCTACGGTAGTACAAGAGCTGCACTTCTGAAACTTGGTACTTCAGTAGAAAATGCCTCCTCGCGATGGTCTGCAAAGTTTCGTGGCACAATTCGAATAAATGTGGAAGTTATAAACAAAAGCGATATCCACTTTAAAACGCGCTAAATTTTGTTGATGTTTTGCGTATTCAGTTTGTATCGACATATCTCCGGCAGTACAAGAGCTGCACTTCTGAAACATGGTACTTCAGTAGAAAATGCCTCTCCGCGACGGTCTGCAAAGTTTCGTGGCACAATTCGAATAAATGTGGAAGTTATAAACCAAAGCGCTATCAACTTTAAAACGCACTTAATTTTGTAGATGTTTTGCGTATTCAATTTGTATCGACACATCTCCGGTAGTACAAGAGCTGCACTTCTGAAACTTGGTACTTCCGTAGAAAATGTGTCTCCGCGACTGTCTACAAAGTTTCGTTTCACAATTCGAATAAATGTGCAAGTTATAAACAAAAGCGATATCAACTTTAAAACGCGCTAAATTTTGTTGATGTTTTGCGTATTCAGTTTGTATCGACATATCTCCGGTAGTACAAGAGCTGCACTTCTGAAACTTGGTACTTCAGTAGTAAATGCCTCTCCGCGATGGTCTGCAAAGTTTCGTGGCACAATTCGAATGATTGTGGAAGTTATAAACAAAAGCGATATAAACTTTAAAACGCGCTAAATTTTGTTGATGTTTTGCGTATTCAGTTTGTATCGACATATCTCCGGTAGTACAAGAGCTGCACTTGTGAAACTTAGTACTTCAGTAGAAAATGTGTCTTCGCGACTGTCTACAAAGTTTCGTTTCACAATTCGAATAAATGTGCAGGTTATAAACAAAAGCGATATCAACTTTAAAACGCGCTAAATTTTGTTGATGTTTTGCGTATTCAGTTTGTATCGACATATCTCCGGTAGTACACGAGCTGTACTTCTGAAACTTGGTACTTCAGTGGAAAATGTGTCTCCGCGACTGTCTGCAAAGTTTCGTGGCACAATTCGAATAAATGTGGAAGTTATAAACAAAAGCGATATCAACTTTAAAACGCGCTAAATTTTGTTGATGTTTTGCGTATTCAGTTTGTATCGACATATCTCCGGTAGTACAAGAGCTGCACTTCTGAAACTTGGTACTTCAGTAGTAACTGCCTCTTCGCGACGGTCTGCAAAGTTTCGTGGCACAATTCGAATAAATGTGGAAGTTATAAACAAAAGCGATATCAACTTTAAAACGCGCTAAATTTTGTTGATGTTTTGCGTATTCAGTTAGTATCGACATATCTCCGGTAGTACAAGAGCTGCACTTCTGAAACTTGGTACTTCAGTAGTAAATGCCTCCCCGCGAGTGTCTGCGAAGTTTCGTGGCACAATTCGAATAAATGTGCAAGTTATAAACAAAAGCGATATCCACTTTAAAACGCGCTAAATTTTGTTGATGTTTTGCGTATTCAGTTTGTATCGACACATCTCCGGTAGTACAAGAGCTGCACTTCTGAAATTTGGTACTTCAGTAGACAATGTGTCTCCGCGACTGTCTACAAAGTTTCGTTTCACAATTCGAATAAATGTGGAAGTTATAAACAAAAGTGATATAAACTTAAAAACGCGCTAAAATTTGTTGATGTTTTGCGTATTCAGTTTGTATCGACATATCTCCGGTAGTACAAGAGCTGCACTTCTGAAACTTAGTAAGTCAGTAGAAAAGGCTTCTCCGCGATGGTCTGCAAAGTTTCGTGGCACAATTCGAATAAATGTGGAAGTTATAAACAAAAGCGATATCAACTTTAAAACGCGCTTAATTTTGTTGCGGTTTTGCGTATTCAGTTTGTATCGACATATCTCCAGTAGTACAAGAGCTGAACTTCTGAAACTTCGTACTTCAGTAGAAAATGCCTCCTCGCGATGGTCTGCAAAGTTTCGTGGCACAATTCGAATAAATGTGGATGTTATAAACAAAAGCGATATCACCTTTAAAACGCGCTAAATTTTGTTGATGTTTTGCGTATTCAGTTTGTATCGACATATCTCCGGCAGTACAAGAGCTGCACTTCTGAAACATGGTACTTCAGTAGAAAATGCCTCTCCTCGACGGTCTGCAAAGTTTCGTGGCACAATTCGAATAAATGTGGAAGTTATAAACAAAAGCGATATCAACTTTAAAACGCACTTAATTTTGTAGATGTTTTGCGTATTCAATTTGTATCGACACATCTCCGGTAGTACAAGAGCTGCACTTCTGAAACTTGGTACTTCAGTAGAAAATGTGTCTCCGCGACTGTCTACAAAGTTTCGTTTCACAATTCGAATAAATGTGCAAGTTATAAACAAAAGCGCTATCAACTTTAAAACGCGCTAAATTTTGTTGATGTTTTGCGTATTCAGTTTGTATCGACATATCTCCGGTAGTACAAGAGCTGCACTTCTGAAACTTGGTACTTCAGTAGAAAATGTGTCTTCGCGACTGTCTACAAAGTTTCGTTTCACAATTTGAATAAATGTGCAGGTTATAAACAAAAGCGATATCAACTTTAAAACGCGCTAAATTTTGTTGATGTTTTGCGTATTCAGTTTGTATCGACATATCTCCGGTAGTACAAGAGCTGCACTTCTGAAACTTGGTACTTCAGTGAAAAATGTGTCTCCGCGCCTGTCTGCAAAGTTTCGTGGCACAATTCGAATAAATGTGGAAGTTATAAACAAAAGCGATATCAACTTAAAAACGCGCTAAATTTTGTTGATGTTTTGCGTATTCAGTTTGTATCGACATATCTCCGGTAGTACAAGAGCTGCACTTCTGAAACTAGGTACTTCAGTAGAAAATGCCTCTCCGCGATGGTCTGCAAAGTTTCGTGGCACAATTCGAATAAATGTTGAAGTTATAAACAAAAGCGATATCAACTTTAAAACGCGCTAAATTTTGTTGCGGTTTTGCGTATTCAGTTTGTATCGACATATCTCCGGTAGTACAAGAGCTGAACTTCTGAAACTTGGTACTTCAGTAGAAAATGCCTCCTCGCGATGGTCTGCAAAGTTTCGTGGCACAATTCGAATAAATGTGGAAGTTATAAACAAAAGCGATATCCACTTTAAAACGCGCTAAATTTTGTTGATGTTTTGCGTATTCAGTTTGTATCGACATATCTTCGGCAGTACAAGAGCTGCACTTCTGAAACATGGTACTTCAGTAGAAAATGCCTCTCCGCGACGGTCTGCAAAGTTTCGTGGCACAATTCGAATAAATGTGGAAGTTATAAACAAAAGCGCTATCAACTTTAAAACGCACTTAATTTTGTAGATGTTTTGCGTATTCAGTTTGTATCGACACATCTCCGGTAGTACAAGAGCTGCACTTCTGAAACTTGGTACTTCAGTAGAAAATGTGTCTCCGGTACTGTCTACAAAGTTTCGTTTCACAATTCGAATAAATGTGCAAGTTATAAACAAAAGCGATATCAACTTTAAAACGCGCTAAATTTTGTTGATGTTTTGCGTATTCAGTTTGTATCGACATATCTCCGGTAGTACAAGAGCTGCACTTCTGAAACTTGGTACTTCAGTGGAAAATGTGTCTCCGCGACTGTCTGCAAAGTTTCGTGGCACAATTCGAATAAATGTGGAAGTTTTAAACAAAAGCGATATCAACTTTAAAACGCGCTTAATTTTGTTGATGTTTTGCGTATTCAGTTTGTATCGACATATCTCCGGTAGTACAAGAGCTGCACTTCTGAAACTTGGTACTTCAGTAGTAAATGCCTCTCCGCGATGGTCTGCAAAGTTTCGTGGCACAATTCGAATGATTGTGGAAGTTATAAACAAAAGCGATATAAACTTTAAAACGCGCTAAATTTTGTTGATGTTTTGCGTATTCAGTTTGTATCGACATATCTCCGGTAGTACAAGAGCTGCACTTCTGAAACTTGGTACTTCAGTAGTAAATCCCTCCCCGCGAGTGTCTGCGAAGTTTCGTTGCACAATTCGAATAAATGTGCAAGTTATAAACAAAAGCGATATCCACTTTAAAACGCGCTAAATTTTGTTGATGTTTTGCGTATTCAGTTTGTATCGACACATCTCCGGTAGTACAAGAGCTGCACTTCTGAAACTTGGTACTTCAGTAGAAACTGTGTCTCCGCGACTGTCTACAAAGTTTCGTTTCACAATTCGAATAAATGTTGAAGTTATAAACAAAAGCGATATCAACTTAAAAACGCGCTAAATTTTGTTGATGTTTTGCGTATTCTGTTTGTATCGACATATCTCCGGTAGTACAAGAGCTGCACTTCTGAAACTTGGTACTTCAGTAGAAAATGCCTCTCCGCGATGGTCTGCAAAGTTTCGTGGCACAATTCGAATAAATGTGGAAGTTATAAACAAAAGCGATATCAACTTTAAAACGCGCTAAATTTTGTTGCGGTTTTGCGTATTCAGTTTGTATCGACATATCTCCGGTAGTACAAGAGCTGAACTTCTGAAATTTGGTACTTCAGTAGAAAATGTGTCTCCGCGACTGTCTACAAAGTTTCGTTTCACAATTCGAATAAATGTGGAAGTTATAAACAAAAGCGATATCAACTTAAAAACGCGCTAAATTTTGTTGATGTTTTGCGTATTCAGTTTGTATCGACATATCTCCGGTAGTACAAGAGCTGCACTTCTGAAACTTGGTACTTCAGTAGAAAATGCCTCTCCGCGATGGTCTGCAAAGTTTCGTGGCACAATTCGAATAAATGTTGAAGTTATAAACAAAAGCGATATCAACTTTAAAACGCGCTAAATTTTGTTGCGGTTTTGCGTATTCAGTTTGTATCGACATATCTCATGTAGTACAAGAGCTGAACTTCTGAAACTTGGTACTTCAGTAGAAAATGCCTCCTCGCGATGGTCTGCAAAGTTTCGTGGCACAATTCGAATAAATGTGGAAGTTATAAACAAAAGCGATATCCACTTTAAAACGCGCTAAATTTTGTTGATGTTTTGCGTATTCAGTTTGTATCGACATATCTTCGGAAGTACAAGAGCTGCACTTCTGAAACATGGTACTTCAGTAGAAAATGCCTCTCACCGACGGTCTGCAAAGTTTCGTGGCACAATTCGAATAAATGTGGAAGTTATAAACAAAAGCGCTATCAACTTTAAAACGCACTTAATTTTGTAGATGTTTTGCGTATTCAGTTTGTATCGACACATCTCCGGTGGTACAAGAGCTGCACTTCTGAAACTTGGTACTTCAGTAGAAAATGCCTCCTCGCGATGGTCTGCAAAGTTTCGTGGCACAATTCGAATAAATGTGGAAGTTATAAACAAAAGCGATATCCACTTTAAAACGCGCTAAATTTTGTTGATGTTTTGCGTATTCAGTTTGTATCGACACATCTCCGGTAGTAAAAGAGCTGCACTTCTGAAACTTGGTACTTCAGTAGAAACTGTGTCTCCGCGACTGTCTACAAAGTTTCGTTTCACAATTCGAATAAATGTGGAAGTTATAAACAAAAGCGATATCAACTTAAAAACGCGCTAAATTTTGTTGATGTTTTGCGTATTCAGTTTGTATCGACATATCTCCGGTAGTACAAGAGCTGCACTTCTGAAACTTGGTACTTCAGTAGAAAATGCCTCTCCGCGATGGTCTGCAAAGTTTCGTGGCACAATTCGAATAAATGTGGAAGTTATAAACAAAAGCGATATCAACTTTAAAACGCGCTAAATTTTGTTGCGGTTTTGCGTATTCAGTTTGTATCGACATATCTCCGGTAGTACAAGAGCTGAACTTCTGAAATTTGGTACTTCAGTAGAAAATGTGTCTCCGCGACTGTCTACAAAGTTTCGTTTCACAATTCGAATAAATGTGGAAGTTATAAACAAAAGCGATATCAACTTAAAAACGCGCTAAATTTTGTTGATGTTTTGCGTATTCAGTTTGTATCGACATATCTCCGGTAGTACAAGAGCTGCACTTCTGAAACTTGGTACTTCAGTAGAAAATGCCTCTCCGCGATGGTCTGCAAAGTTTCGTGGCACAATTCGAATAAATGTGCAGGTTATAAACAAAAGCGATATCAACTTTAAAACGCGCTAAATTTTGTTGCGGTTTTACGTATTCAGTTTGTATCGACATATCTCCGGTAGTACAAGAGCTGAACTTCTGAAACTTGGTACTTCAGTAGAAAATGCCTCCTCGCGATGGTCTGCAAAGTTTCGTGGCACAATTCGAATAAATGTGGAAGTTATAAACAAAAGCGATATCCACTTTAAAACGCGCTAAATTTCGTTGATGTTTTGCGTATTCAGTTTTATCGACATATCTTCGGCAGTACAAGAGCTGCACTTCTGAAACATGGTACTTCAGTAGAAAATGCCTCCTCGCGACGGTCTGCAAAGTTTCGTGGCACAATTCGAATAAATGTGGAAGTTATAAACAAAAGCGCTATCAACTTTAAAACGCACTTAATTTTGTAGATGTTTTGCGTATTCAGTTTGTATCGACATATCTCCGGTAGTACAAGAGCTGCACTTCTGAAACTTGGTACTTCAGTAGAAAATGCATCTCCGCGATGGTCTGCAAAGTTTCGTGGCACAATTCGAATAAATGTTGAAGTTATAAACAAAAGCGATATCAACTTTAAAACGCGCTAAATTTTGTTGCGGTTTTGCGTATTCAGTTTGTATCGACATATCTCATGTAGTACAAGAGCTGCACTTCTGAAACTTGGTACTTCAGTAGAAAATGCCTCCTCGCGATGGTCTGCAAAGTTTCGTGGCACAATTCGAATAAATGTTGAAGTTATAAACAAAAGCGATATCCACTTTAAAACGCGCTAAATTTTGTTGATGTTTTGCGTATTCAGTTTGTATCGACATATCTTCGGAAGTACAAGAGCTGCACTTCTGAAACATGGTACTTCAGTAGAAAATGCCTCTCACCGACGGTCTGCAAAGTTTCGTGGCACAATTCGAATAAATGTGGAAGTTATAAACAAAAGCGCTATCAACTTAAACACGCACTTAATTTTGTAGATGTTTTGCGTATTCAGTTTGTATCGACACATCTCCGGTGGTACAAGAGCTGCACTTCTGAAACTTGGCACTTCAGTAGAAAATGCCTCCTCGCGATGGTCTGCAAAGTTTCGTGGCACAATTCGAATAAATGTGGAAGTTATAAACAAAAACGATATCCACTTTAAAACGCGCTAAATTTTGTTGATGTTTTGCGTATTCAGTTTGTATCGACACATCTCCGGTAGTACAAGAGCTGCACTTCTGAAACTTGGTACTTCAGTAGAAACTGTGTCTCCGCGACTGTCTACAAAGTTTAGTTTCACAATTCGAATAAATGTTGAAGTTATAAACAAAAGCGATATCAACTTAAAAACGCGCTAAAGTTTGTTGATGTTTTGCGTATTCAGTTTGTATCGACATATCTCCGGTAGTACAAGAGCTGCACTTCTGAAACTTGGTACTTCAGTAGAAAATGCCTCTCCGCGATGGTCTGCAAAGTTTCGTGGCACAATTCGAATAAATGTGGAAGTTATAAACAAAAGCGATATCAACTTTAAAACGCGCTAAATTTTGTTGCGGTTTTGCGTATTCAGTTTGTATCGACATATCTCCGGTAGTACAAGAGCTGAACTTCTGAAATTTGGTACTTCAGTAGAAAATGCCTCCTCGCGATGGTCTGCAAAGTTTCGTGGCACAATTCGAATAAATGTGGAAGTTATAAACAAAAGCGATATCCACTTTAAAACGCGCTAAATTTTGTTGATGTTTTGCGTATTCAGTTTTATCGACATATCTTCGGCAGTACAAGAGCTGCACTTCTGAAACATGGTACTTCAGTAGAAAATGCCTCTCCGCGACGGTCTGCAAAGTTTCGTGGCACAATTCGAATAAATGTGGAAGTTATGAACAAAAGCGCTATCAACTTTAAAACGCACTTAATTTTGTAGATGTTTTGCGTATTCAGTTTGTATCGACACATCTCCGGTAGTACAAGAGCTGCACTTCTGAAACTTGGTACTTCAGTAGAAAATGTGTCTCCGCGACTGTCTACAAAGTTTCGTTTCACAATTCGAATAAATGTGCAAGTTATAAACAAAAGCGATATCAACTTTAAAACGCGCTAAATTTTGGTGATGTTTTGCGTATTCAGTTTGTATCGACATATCTCCGGTAGTACAAGAGCTGCACTTCTGAAACTTGGTACTTCAGTGGAAAATGTGTCTCCGCGACTGTCTGCAAAGTTTCGTGGCACAATTCGAATAAATGTGGAAGTTATAAACAAAAGCGATATCAACTTTAAAACGCGCTAAATTTTGTTGATGTTTTGCGTATTCAGTTTGTATCGACATATCTCCGGTAGTACTAGAGCTGCACTTCTGAAACTTGGTACTTCAGTAGTAAATGCCTCTCCGCGATGGTCTGCAAAGTTTCGTGGCACAATTCGAATGATTGTGGAAGTTATAAACAAAAGCGATATAAACTTTAAAACGCGCTACATTTTGTTGATGTTTTGCGTATTCAGTTTGTATCGACATATCTCCGGTAGTACAAGAGCTGCACTTCTGAAACTTGGTACTTCAGTAGTAAATCCCTCCCCGCGAGTGTCTGCGAAGTTTCGTGGCACAATTCGAATAAATGTGGAAGTTATAAACAAAAGCGATATCCACTTTAAAACGCGCTAAATTTTGTTGATGTTTGTCGTATTCAGTTTGTATCGACACATCTCCGGTAGTACAAGAGCTGCACTTCTGAAACTTGGTACTTCAGTAGAAACTGTGTCTCCGCGACTGTCTACAAAGTTTCGTTTCACAATTCGAATAAATGTTAAAGTTATAAACAAAAGCGATATCAACTTAAAAACGCGCTAAATTTTGTTGATGTTTTGCGTATTCAGTTTGTATCGACATATCTCCGGTAGTACAAGAGCTGCACTTCTGAAACATGGTACTTCAGTAGGAAATGTGTCTCCGCGACTGTCTACAAAGTTTCGTGGCACAATTCGAATAAATGTGCAAGTTATTAACAAAAGCGATATCAACTTAAAAATGCGCTAAATTTTGTTGATGTTTTGCGTATTCAGTTTGTATCGACATATCTCCGGTAATACAAGAGCTGCACTTCTGAAACTTGGTACTTCAGTAGAAAATGTGTCTTCGCGACTGTCTGCAAAGTTTCCTTTCACAATTCGAATAAATGTGCAGGTTATAAACAAAAGCGATATCAACTTTAAAACGCGCTAAATTTTGTTGATGTTTTGCGTATTCAGTTTGTATCGAAATATCTCCGGTAGTACAAGAGCTGCACTTCTGAAACTTGGTACTTCAGTAGGAAATGTGTCTCCGCGACTGTCTACAAAGTTTCGTTTCACAATTCGAATAAATGTGCAAGTTATAAACAAAAGCGCTATCAACTTTAAAACGCGCTAAATTTTGTTGATGTTTTGCGTATTCAGTTTGTATCGACATATCTCCGGTAGTGCAAGAGCTGCACTTCTGAAACTTGGTACTTCAGTAGAAAATGCCTCTCCGCGATGGTCTGCAAAGTTTCGTGGCACAATTCGAATAAATGTGGAAGTTATAAACAAAAGCGATATCAACTCTAAAACGCGCTAAATTTTGTTGCGGTTTTGCGTATTCAGTTTGTATCGACATATCTCCGGTAGTACAAGAGCTGAACTTCTGAAATTTGGTACTTCAGTAGAAAATCTGTCTCCGCGACTGTCTACAAAGTTTCGTTTCACAATTCGAATAAATGTGGAAGTTATAAACAAAAGCGATATCAACTTAAAAACGCGCTAAATTTTATTGATGTTTTGCGTATTCAGTTTGTATCGACATATCTCCGGTAGTACAAGAGCTGCACTTCTGAAACTTGGTACTTCAGTAGAAAATGCCTCTCCGCGAGGGTCTGCAAAGTTTCGTGGCACAATTCGAATAAATGTGGAAGTTATAAACAAAAGCGATATCAACTTTATAACGTGCTAAATTTTGTTGCGGTTTTGCGTATTCAGTTTGTATCGACATATCTCCGGTAGTACAAGAGCTGAACTTCTTAAACATGGAACCTCAGTAGAAAATGCCTCCTCGCGATGGTCTGCAAAGTTTCGTGGCACAATTCGAATAAATGTGGAAGTTATAAACAAAAGCGATATCCACTTTAAAACGCGCTAAATTTTGTTGATGTTTTGCGTATTCAGTTTGTATCGACATATCTCCGGCAGTACAAGAGCTGCACTTCTGAAACATGGTACTTCAGTAGAAAATGCCTTTCCGCGACGGTCTGCAAAGTTTCGTGGCACAATACGAATAAATGTGGAAGTTATAAACAAAAGCGCTATCAACTTTAAAACGCACTTAATTTTGTAGATGTTTTGCGTATTCAGTTTGTATCGACACATCTCCGGTAGTACAAGAGCTGCACTTCTGAAACTTGGTACTTCAGTAGAAAATGTGTCTCTGCGACTGTCTACAAAGTTTCGTTTCACAATTCGAATAAATGTGCAAGTTATAAACAAAAGCGCTATCAACTTTAAAACGCGCTAAATTTTGTTGATGTTTTGCGTATTCAGTTTGTATCGACATATCTCAAGTAGTACAAGAGCTGCACTTCTGAAACTTGGTACTTCAGTAGAAAATGTGTCTTAGCGACTGTCTACAAAGTTTCGTTTCACAATTCGAATAAATGTGCAGGTTATAAACAAAAGCGATATCAACTTTAAAACGCGCTAAATTTTGTTGATGTTTTGCGTATTCAGTTTGTATCGACATATCTCCGGTAGTACAAGAGCTGCACTTCTGAAACTTGGTACTTCAGTGGAAAATGTGTCTCCGCGACTGTCTGCGAAGTTTCGTGGCACAATTCGAATAAATGTGGAAGTTATAAACAAAAGCGATATAAACTTTAAAACGCGCTAAATTTTGTTGATGTTTTGCGTATTCAGTTTGTATCGACATATCTCCAGTAGTACAAAAGCTGAACTTCTGAAACTTGGTACTTCAGTAGAAAATGCCTCCTCGCGATGGTCTGCAAAGTTTCGTGGCACAATTCGAATAAATGTGGAAGTTATAAACAAAAGCGATATCCACTTTAAAACGCGCTAAATTTTGTTGATGTTTTGCGTATTCAGTTTGTATCGACACATCTCCGGTAGTACAAGAGCTGCACTTCTGAAACTTGGTACTTCAGTAGAAACTGTGTCTCCGCGACTGTCTACAAAGTTTCGTTTCACAATTCGAATAAATGTTGAAGTTATAAACAAAAGCGATATCAACTTAAAAACGCGCTAAATTTTGTTGATGTTTTGCGTATTCAGTTTGTATCGACATATCTCCGGTAGTACAAGAGCTGCACTTCTGAAACTTGGTACTTCAGTAGAAAATGCCTCTCCGCGATGGTCTGCAAAGTTTCGTGGCACAATTCGAATAAATGTGGAAGTTATAAACAAAAGCGATATCAACTTTAAAACGCGCTAAATTTTGTTGCGGTTTTGCGTATTCAGTTTGTATCGACATATCTCCGGTAGTACAAGAGCTGAACTTCTGAAATTTGGTACGTCAGTAGAAAATGTGTCTCCGCGACTGTCTACAAAGTTTCGTTTCACAATTCGAATAAATGTGGAAGTTATAAACAAAAGCGATATCAACTTAAAAACGCGCTAAATTTTATTGATGTTTTGCGTATTCAGTTTGTATCGACATATCTCCGGTAGTACAAGAGCTGCACTTCTGAAACTTGGTACTTCAGTAGAAAATGCCTCTCCGCGATGGTCTGCAAAGTTTCGTGGCACAATTCGAATAAATGTGGAAGTTATAAACAAAAGCGATATCAACTTTAAAACGCGCTAAATTTTGTTGCGGTTTTGCGTATTCAGTTTGTATCGACATATCTCCGGTAGTACAAGAGCTGAACTTCTGAAACTTGGTACTTCAGTAGAAAATGCCTCCTCGCGATGGTCTGCAAAGTTTCGTGGCACAATTCGAATAAATGTGGAAGTTATAAACAAAAGCGATATAAACTTTAAAACGCGCTAAATTTTGTTGATGTTTTGCGTATTCAGTTTGTATCGACATATCTCCGGCAGTACAAGAGCTGCACTTCTGAAACATGGTACTTCAGTAGAAAATGCCTCTCCGCGACGGTCTGCAAAGTTTCGTGGCACAATTCGAATAAATGTGGAAGTTATAAACAAAAGCGCTATCAACTTCAAAACGCACTTAATTTTGTAGATGTTTTGCGTATTCAGTTTGTATCGACACATCTCCGGTAGTACAAGAGCTGCACTTCTGAAACTTAGTACTTCAGTAGAAAATGTGTCACCGCGACTGTCTACAAAGTTTCGTTTCACAATTACAATAAATGTGCAAGTTATAAACAAAAGCGCTATCAACTTTAAAACGCGCTAAATTTTGTTGATGTTTTGCGTATTCAGTTTGTATCGACATATCTCCTATAGTACAAGAGCTGCACTTCTGAAACTTGGTACTTCAGTAGAAAATGCCTCTCCGCGATGGTCTGCAAAGTTTCGTGGCACAATTCGAATTAATGTGGAAGTTATAAACAAAAGCGATATAAACTTTAAAACGCGCTAAATTTTGTTGATGTTTTGCGTATTCAGTTTGTATCGACATATCTCCGGTAGTACAAGAGCTGCACTTCTGAAACTTAGTACTTAAGTAGAAAATCCCTCCCCGCGAGTGTCTGCGAAGTTCGTGGCACAATTCGAATAAATGTGGAAGTTATAAACAAAAGCGATATCCACTTTAAAACGCGCTAAATTTTGTTGATGTTTTGCGTATTCAGTTTGTATCGACACATCTCCGGTAGTACAAGAGCTGCACTTCTGAAACTTGGTACTTCAGTAGTAAATGTGGCTCCGCGACTCTCTACAAAGTTTCGTTTCACAATTCGAATAAATGTTGAAGTTATAAACAAAAGCGATATCAACTTAAAAACGCGCTAAATTTTGTTGATGTTTTGCGTATTCAGTTTGTATCGACATATCTCCGGTAGTACAAGAGCTGCACTTCTGAAACTTGGTACTTCAGTAGAAAATGCCTCTCCGCGATGGTCTGCAAAGTTTCGTGGCACAATTCGAATAAATGTGGAAGTTATAAACAAAAGCGATATCAACTTTAAAACGCGCTAAATTTTGTTGAGGTTTTGCGTATTCAGTTTGTATCGACATATCTCCGGTAGTACAAGAGCTGCACTTCTGAAACTTGGTACTTCAGTAGAAAATGCCTCCCCGCGATGGTCTGCAAAGTTTCGTGGCACAATTCGAATAAATGTGGAAGTTATAAACAAAAGCGATATCCACTTTAAAACGCGCTAAATTTTGTAGATGTTTTGCGTATTCAGTTTGTATCGACACATCTCCGGTAGAACAAGAGCTGCACTTAAGACACTTGGTACTTCGGTAGAAAATGTGTCTCCGCGACTGTCTACAAAGTTTCGTTTCACAATTCGAATAAATGTGCAAGTTATAAACAAAAGCGCTATCAACTTTAAAACGCGCTAAATTTTTTTGATGTTTTGCGTATTCAGTTTGTATCGACATATCTCCGGTACTCCAAGAGCTGCACTTCTGAAACTTGGTACTTCAATGGAAAATGTGTCTCCGCGACTGTCTGCAAAGTTTCGTGGCACAATTCGAATAAATGTGGAAGTTATAAACAAAAGCGATATCAACTTTAAAACGCGCTAAATTTTGTTGATGTTTTGCGTATTCAGTTTGTATCGACATATCTCCGGTAGTACAAGAGCTGCACTTCTGAAACTTGGAACTTCAGTAGTAAATGCCTCCCCGCGAGTGTCTGCGAAGTTTCGTGGCACATTTCGAATAAATGTGGAAGTTATAAACAAAAGCGATATCCACTTTAAAACGCGCTAAATTTTGTTGATGTTTTGCGTATTCAGTTTGTATCGACACATCTCCGGTAGTACACGAGCTGCACTTCTGAAACTTGGTACTTCAGTAGAAAATGTGTCTCCGCGACTGTCTACAAAGTTTCGTTTCACAATTCGAATAAATGTGGAAGTTATAAACAAAAGCGATATCAACTTAAAAACGCGCTAAATTTTGTTGATGTTTTGCGTATTCAGTTTGTATCGACATATCTCCGGTAGTACAACAGCTGCACTTCTGAAACTTAGTACTTCAGTAGAAAATGTGTCTTCGCGACTGTCTACAAAGTTTCGTTTCACAATTCGAATAAATGTGCAGGTTATAAACAAAAGCGATATCAACTTTAAAACGCGCTAAATGTTGTTGATGTTTTGCGTATTCAGTTTGTATCGACATATCTCCGGTAGTACAAGAGCTGCACTTCTGAAACTTAGTACTTAAGTAGAAAATCCCTCCCCGCGAGTGTCTGCGAAGTTTCGTGGCACAATTCGAATAAATGTGGAAGTTATAAACAAAAGCGATATCCACTTTAAAACGCGCTAAATTTTGTTGATGTTTTGCGTATTCAGTTTGTATCGACACATCTCCGGTAGTACAAGAGCTGCACTTCTGAAACTTGGTACTTCAGTAGAAACTGTGTCTCCGCGACTGTCTACAAAGTTTCGTTTCACAATTCGAATAAATGTTGAAGTTATAAACAAAAGCGATATCAACTTAAAAACGCGCTAAATTTTGTTGATGTTTTGCGTATTCAGTTTGTATCGACATATCTCCGGTAGTACAAGAGCTGCACTTCTGAAACTTGGTACTTCAGTAGAAAATGCCTCTCCGCGATGGTCTGCAAAGTTTCGTGGCACAATTCGAATAAATGTGGAAGTTATAAACAAAAGCGATATCAACTTTAAAACGCGCTAAATTTTGTTGAGGTTTTGCGTATTCAGTTTGTATCGACATATCTCCGGTAGTACAAGAGCTGCACTTCTGAAACTTGGTACTTCAGTAGAAAATGCCTCCCCGCGATGGTCTGCAAAGTTTCGTGGCACAATTCGAATAAATGTGGAAGTTATTAACAAAAGCGATATCCACTTTAAAACGCGCTAAATTTTGTTGATGTTTTGCGTATTCAGTTTGTATCGACATATCTCCGGCAGTACAAGAGCTGCACTTCTGAAACTTGGTACTTCAGTAGAAAATGCCTCTCCGCGACGGTCTGCAAAGTTTCGTGGCACAATTCGAATAAATGTGGAAGTTATAAACAAAAGCGCTATCAACTTTAAAACGCACTAAATTTTGTAGATGTTTTGCGTATTCAGTTTGTATCAAAACATCTCCGGTAGTACAAGAGCTGCACTTAAGAAACTTGGTACTTCGGTAGAAAATGTGTCTCCGCGACTGTCTACAAAGTTTCGTTTCACAATTCGAATAAATGTGCAAGTTATAAACAAAAGCGCTATCAACTTTAAAACGCGCTAAATTTTTTTGATGTTTTGCGTATTCAGTTTGTATCGACATATCTCCGGTAGTACAAGAGCTGCACTTCTGAAACTTGGTACTTCAGTGGAAAATGTGTCTCCGCGACTGTCTGCAAAGTTTCGTGGCACAATTCGAATAAATGTGGAAGTTATAAACAAAAGTGCTATCAACTTTAAAACGCGCTAAATTTTGTTGATGTTTTGCGTATTCAGTTTGTATCGACATATCTCCGGTAGTACAAGAGCTGCACTTCTGAAACTTGGTACTTCAGTAGAAAATGTGTCTTCGCGACTGTCTACAAAGTTTCGTTTCACAATTCGAATAAATGTGCAGGTTATAAACAAAAGCGATATCAACTTTAAAACGCGCTAAATGTTGTTGATGTTTTGCGTATTCAGTTTGTATCGACATATCTCCGGTAGTACAAGAGCTGCACTTCTGAAACTTGGTACTTCAGTGGAAAATGTGTCTCCGCGACTGTCTGCAAAGTTTCGTTGCACAATTCGAATAAATGTGGAAGTTATAAACAAAAGCGATATCAACTTTAAAACGCGCTAAATTTTGTTGGGGTTTTGCGTATTCAATTTGTATCGACATATCTCCGGTAGTACAAGAGCTGCACTTCTGAAACTTGGTACTTCAGTAGTAAAGTCCTCTCCGCGATGGTCTGCAAAGTTTCGTTTCACAATTCGAATAAATGTGCAAGTTATAAACAAAAGCGCTATCAACTTTAAAACGCGCTAAATTTTTTTGATGTTTTGCGTATTCAGTTTGTATCGACATATCTCCGGTAGTACAAGAGCTGCACTTTTGAAACTTGGTACTTCAGTGGAAAATGTGTCTCCGCGACTGTCTGCAAAGTTTCGTGGCACAATTCGAATAAATGTGGAAGTTATAAACAAAAGCGATATCAACTTTACAACGCGCTAAATTTTGTTGATGTTTTGCGTATTCAGTTTGTATCGACATATCTCCGGTAGTACAAGAGCTGCACTTCTGAAACTTGGTACTTCAGTAGAAAATGTGTCTTCGCGACTGTCTACAAAGTTTCGTTTCACAATTCGAATAAATGTTGAAGTTATAAACAAAAGCGATATCAACTTAAAAACGCGCTAAATTTTGTTGATGTTTTGCGTATTCAGTTTGTATCGACATATCTCCGGTAGTACAAGAGCTGCACTTCTGAAACTTGGTACTTCAGTAGAAAATGCCTCTCCGCGATGGTCTGCAAAGTTTCGTGGCACAATTCGAATAAATGTGGAAGTTATAAACAAAAGCGATATCAACTTTAAAACGCGCTAAATTTTGTTGCGGTTTTGCGTATTCAGTTTGTATCGACATATCTCCGGTAGTACAAGAGCTGAACTTCTGAAATTTGGTACGTCAGTAGAAAATGTGTCTCCGCGACTGTCTACAAAGTTTCGTTTCACAATTCGAATAAATGTGGAAGTTATAAACAAAAGCGATATCAACTTAAAAACGCGCTAAATTTTATTGATGTTTTGCGTATTCAGTTTGTATCGACATATCTCCGGTAGTACAAGAGCTGCACTTCTGAAACTTGGTACTTCAGTAGAAAATGCCTCTCCGCGATGGTCTGCAAAGTTTCGTGGCACAATTCGAATAAATGTGGAAGTTATAAACAAAAGCGATATCAACTTTAAAACGCGCTAAATTTTGTTGCCGTTTTGCGTATTCAGTTTGTATCGACATATCTCCGGTAGTACAAGAGCTGAACTTCTGAAACTTGGGACTTCAGTAGAAAATGCCTCCTCGCGATGGTCTGCAAAGTTTCGTGGCACAATTCGAATAAATGTGGAAGTTATAAACAAAAGCGATATAAACTTTAAAACGCGCTAAATTTTGTTGATGTTTTGCGTATTCAGTTTGTATCGACATATCTCCGGCAGTACAAGAGCTGCACTTCTGAAACATGGTACTTCAGTAGAAAATGCCTCTCCGCGACGGTCTGCAAAGTTTCGTGGCACAATTCGAATAAATGTGGAAGTTATAAACAAAAGCGCTATCAACTTCAAAACGCACTTAATTTTGTAGATGTTTTGCGTATTCAGTTTGTATCGACACATCTCCGGTAGTACAAGAGCTGCACTTCTGAAACTTAGTACTTCAGTAGAAAATGTGTCTCCGCGACTGTCTACAAAGTTTCGTTTCACAATTACAATAAATGTGCAAGTTATAAACAAAAGCGCTATCAGCTTTAAAACGCGCTAAATTTTGTTGATGTTTTGCGTATTCAGTTTGTATCGACATATCTCCTATAGTACAAGAGCTGCACTTCTGAAACTTGGTACTTCAGTAGAAAATGCCTCTCCGCGATGGTCTGCAAAGTTTCGTGGCACAATTCGAATAAATGTGGAAGTTATAAACAAAAGCGATATCAACTTTAAAACGCGCTAAATTTTGTTGATGTTTTGCGTATTCAGTTTGTATCGACATATCTCCGGTAGTACAAGAGCTGCACTTCTGAAACTTGGTACTTCAGTAGAAAATGCCTCTCCGCGACTGTCTACAAAGTTTCGTTTCACAATTCGAATAAATGTGCAAGTTATAAACAAAAGCGCTATCAACTTTAAAACGCGCTAAATTTTTTTGATGTTTTGCGTATTCAGTTTGTATCCACATATCTCCGGTACTCCAAGAGCTGCACTTCTGAAACTTGGTACTTTAATGGAAAATGTGTCTCCGCGACTGTCTGCAAAGTTTCGTGGCACAATTCGAATAAATGTGGAAGTTATAAACAAAAGCGATATCAACTTTAAAACGCGCTAAATTTTGTTGATGTTTTGCGTATTCAGTTTGTATCGACATATCTCCGGTAGTACAAGAGCTGCACTTCTGAAACTTGGAACTTCAGTAGTAAATGCCTCCCAGCGAGTGTCTGCGAAGTTTCGTGGCACATTTCGAATAAATGTGGAAGTTATAAACAAAAGCGATATCCACTTTAAAACGCGCTAAATTTTGTTGATGTTTTGCGTATTCAGTTTGTATCGACACATCTCCGGTAGTACAAGAGCTGCACTTCTGAAACTTGGTACTTCAGTAGAAACTGTGTCTCCGCGACTGTCTACAAAGTTTCGTTTCACAATTCGAATAAATGTTGAAGTTATAAACAAAAGCGATATCAACTTAAAAACGCGCTAAATTTTGTTGATGTTTTGCGTATTCAGTTTGTATCGACATATCTCCGGTAGTACAAGAGCTGCACTTCTGAAACTTGGTACTTCAGTAGAAAATGCCTCTCCGCGATGGTATGCAAAGTTTCGTGGCACAATTCGAATAAATGTGGAAGTTATAAACAAAAGCGATATCAACTTTAAAACGCGCTAAATTTTGTTGAGGTTTTGCGTATTCAGTTTGTATCGACATATCTCCGGTAGTACAAGAGCTGCACTTCTGAAACTTGGTACTTCAGTAGAAAATGCCTCCCCGCGATTGTCTGCAAAGTTTCGTGGCACAATTCGAATAAATGTGGAAGTTATTAACAAAAGCGATATCCACTTTAAAACGCGCTAAATTTTGTTGAGGTTTTGCGTATTCAGTTTGTATCGACATATCTCCGGTAGTACAAGAGCTGCACTTCTGAAACTTGGTACTTCAGTAGTAAATGTCTCTCCGCGATGGTCTAAACAAAGTTTCGTGGCACAATTCGAATAAATGTGGAAGTTATAAACAAAAGCGATATCAACTTAAAAACGCGCTAAATTTTGTTGATGTTTTGCGTATTCAGTTTGTATCGACATATCTCCGGTAGTACAAGAGCTGCACTTCTGAAACTTGGAACTTTAGTAGTAAATGCCTCCCCTCGAGTGTCTGCGAAGTTTCGTGGCACAATTCGAATAAATGTGGAAGTTATAAACAAAAGCGATATCCACATTAAAACGCGCTAAATTTTGTTGATGTTTTGCGTATTCAGTTTGTATCGACACATCTCCGGTAGTGCACAAGCTGCACTTCTGAAACTTGGTACTTCAGTAGAAAATGTGTCTCCGCGACTGTCTACAAAGTTTCGTTTCACAATTCGAATAAATGTGGAAGTTATAAACAAAAGCGATATCAACTTAAAAACGCGCTAAATTTTGTTGATGTTTTGCGTATTCAGTTTGTATCGACATATATCCCGTAGTACAAGAGCTGCACTTCTGAAACTTGGTACTTCAGTACAAAATGCCTCTCCGCGATGGTCTGCAAAGTTTCGTGGCACAATTCGAATAAATGTGGAAGTTATAAACAAAAGCGCTATCAACTTTAAAACGCACTAAATTTTGTAGATGTTTTGCGTATTCAGTTTGTATCGACACATCTCCGGTAGTACAAGAGCTGCACTTCTGAAACTTAGTACTTCAGTAGAAAATGTGTCTCCGCGACTGTCTGCAAAGTTTCGTGGCACAATTCGAATAAATGTGGAAGTTATAAACAAAAGTGCTATCAACTTTAAAACGCGCTAAATTTTGTTGATGTTTTGCGTATTCAGTTTGTATCGACATATCTCCGGTAGTACAAGAGCTGCACTTCTGAAACTTGGTACTTCAGTAGAAAATGTGTCTTCGCGACTGTCTACAAAGTTTCGTTTCACAATTCGAATAAATGGTCAGGTTATAAACAAAAGCGATATCAACTTTAAAACGTTCTAAATGTTGTTGATGTTTTGCGTATTCAGTTTGTATCGACATATCTCCGGTAGTACAAGAGCTGCACTTCTGAAACTTGGTACTTCAGTGGAAAATGTGTCTCCGCGACTGTCTGCAAAGTTTCGTTGCACAATTCGAATAAATGTGGAAGTTATAAACAAAAGCGATATCAACTTTAAAACGCGCTAAATTTTGTTGGGGTTTTGCGTATTCAATTTGTATCGACATATCTCCGGTAGTACAAGAGCTGCACTTCTGAAACTTGGTACTTCAGTAGTAAAGTCCTCTCCGCGATGGTCTGCAAAGTTTCGTTTCACAATTCGAATAAATGTGCAAGTTATAAACAAAAGCGCTATCAACTTTAAAACGCGCTAATTTTTTTTGATGTTTTGCGTATTCAGTTTGTATCGACATATCTCCGGTAGTACAAGAGCTGCACTTTTGAAACTTGGTACTTCAGTGGAAAATGTGTCTCCGCGACTGTCTGCAAAGTTTCGTGGCACAATTCGAATAAATGTGGAAGTTATAAACAAAAGCGATATCAACTTTACAACGCGCTAAATTTTGTTGATGTTTTGCGTATTCAGTTTGTATCGACATATCTCCGGTAGTACAAGAGCTGCACTTCTGAAACTTGGTACTTCAGTAGTAAATGTCTCTCCGCGATGGTCTGAACAAAGTTTCGTGGCACAATTCGAATAAATGTGGAAGTTATAAACAAAAGCGATATCAACTTAAAAACGCGCTAAATTTTGTTGATGTTTTGCGTATTCAGTTTGTATCGACATATCTCCGGTAGTACAAGAGCTGCACTTCTGAAACTTGGAACTTCAGTAGTAAATGCCTCCCCTCGAGTGTCTGCGAAGTTTCGTGGCACAATTCGAATAAATGTGGAAGTTATAAACAAAAGCGATATCCACATTAAAACGCGCTAAATTTTGTTGATGTTTTGCGTATTCAGTTTGTATCGACACATCTCCGGTAGTACACAAGCTGCACTTCTGAAACTTGGTACTTCAGTAGAAAATGTGTCTCCGCGACTGTCTACAAAGTTTCGTTTCACAATTCGAATAAATGTGGAAGTTATAAACAAAAGCGATATCAACTTAAAAACGCGCTAAATTTTGTTGATGTTTTGCGTATTCAGTTTGTATCGACATATATCCCGTAGTACAAGAGCTGCACTTCTGAAACTTGGTACTTCAGTACAAAATGCCTCTCCGCGATGGTCTGCAAAGTTTCGTGGCACAATTCGAATAAATGTGGAAGTTATAAACAAAAGCGATATCAACTTTAAAACGCGCTAAATGTTGTTGATGTTTTGCGTATTCAGTTTGTATCGACATATCTCCGGTAGTACAAGAGCTGCACTTCTGAAACTTAGTACTTCAGTAGAAAATGTGTCTTCGCGACTATCTACAAAGTTTCGTTTCACAATTCGAATAAATGTGCAGGTAATAAACAAAAGCGATATCAACTTTAAAACGCGCTAAATGTTGTTGATGTTTTGCGTATTCAGTTTGTATCGACATATCTCCGGTAGTACAAGAGCTGCACTTCTGAAACTTGGTACTTCAGTGGAAAATGTGTCTCTGCGACTGTCTGCAAAGTTTCGTGGCACAATTCGAATAAATGTGGAAGTTATAAACAAAAGCGATATCAACTTTAAAACGCGCTAAATTTTGTTGGGGGTTTGCGTATTTAATTTGTATCGACATATCTCCGGTAGTACAAGAGCTGCACTTCTGAAACTTCGTACTTCAGTAGTAAAGTCTTCTCCGCGATGGTCTGCAAAGTTTCGTGGCACAATTCGAATAAATGTGGAAGTTATAAACAAAAGCGATATCAACTTTAAAACGACCTGAATTTTGTTGATGTTTTGCGTATTCAGTTTGTATCGACTCATCTCCGGTAGTACAAGAGCTGCACTTCTGAAACTTGGTACTTCAGTAGAAAATGTGTCTCCGCGACTGTCTACAAAGTTTCGTTTCACAATTCGAATAAATGTGGAAGTTATAAACAAAAGCGATATCAACTTTAAAACGCGCTAAATTTTGTTGATGTTTTGCATATTCAGTTTGTATCGACATATCTCCGGTAGTACAAGAGCTGCACTTCTGAAACTTGGTACTTCAGTAGAAAATGTGTCTCCGCGACTGTCTACAAAGTTTCGTTTCACAATTCGAATAAATGTGCAAGTTATAAACAAAAGCGCTATCAACTTTAAAACGCGCTAAATTTTGTTGATGTTTTGCGTATTCAGTTTGTATCGACATATCTCCGGTAGTACAAGAGCTGCACTTCTGAAACTTGGTACTTCAGTAGAAAATGTGTCTTCGCGACTGTCTACAAAGTTTCGTTTCACAATTCGAATAAATGAGCAGGTTATAAACAAAAGCGATATCAACTTTAAAACGCGCTAAATTTTGTTGATGTTTTGCGTATTCAGTTTGTATCGACATATCTCCATTAGTACAATAGCGGCACTTCTGAAACTTGGTACTTCAGTGGAAAATGTGTCTCCGCGACTGTCTGCAAAGTTTCCTGGCACAATTCGAATAAATGTGGAAGTTATAAACAAAAGCGATATCAACTTTAAAACGCGCTAAATTTTGTTGGGGTTTTGCGTATTCAATTTGTATCGACATATCTCAGGTAGTACTAGCGCTGCACTTCTGAAACTTGGTACTTCAGTAGTAAAGTCCTCTCCGCGATGGTCTGCAAAGTTTCGTGGCACAATTCGAATAAATGTGGAAGTTATAAACAAAAGCGATATCAACTTTAAAACGCGCTAAATTTTGTTGATGTTTTGCGTATTCAGTTTGTATCGACATATCTCCGGTAGTACAAGAGCGGCACTTCTGAAACTTGGTACTTCAGTAGCAAATGCATCCCCGCGAGTGTCTGCGAAGTTTCGTGGCACAATTCGAATAAATGTGGAAGTTATAAACAAAAGCGCTATCAACTTTAAAACGCGCAAAATTTTGTTGATGTTTTGCGTATTCAGTTTGTATCGACATATCTCCGGTAGTACAAGAGCTGCACTTCTGAAACTTGGTACTTCAGTAGAAAATTTGTCTCCCCGACTGTCTGCAAAGCTTCGTGGCACAATTCGAATAAATGTGGAAGTTATAAACAAAAGCGATATCAACTTTAAAACGCGCTAAATTTTGTTAGGGTTTTGCGTATTCAATTTGTATCGACATATCTCGAGTAGTACAAGAGCTGCACTACTGAAACTTGGTACTTCAGTAGTAAATGCCTCTCCGCGATGGTCTGCAAAGTTTCGTGGCACAATTCGAATAAATGTGGAAGTTATAAACAAAAGCGATATCAACTTTAAAACGCGCTAAATTTTGTTGATGTTTTGCGTATTCAGTTTGTATCGACATATCTCCGGCAGTACAAGAGCTGCACTTCTGAAACTTGGTACTTCAGTAGAAAATGCCTCTCCGCGAGTGTCTGCGAAGTTTCGTGGCACAATTCGAATAAATGTGGAAGTTATAAACAAAAGCGATATCCACTTTAAAACTCGCTAAATTTTGTTGATGTTGTGCGTATTCAGTTTGTATCGACACATCTCCGGTAGTACAAGAGCTGCACTTCTGAAACTTAGTACTTCAGTAGAAAATGTGTCTCCGCGACTGTCTACAAAGTTTCGTTTCACAATTCAGATAAATGTGGAAGTTATAAATGAAAACGCTATCAACTTTAAAACGCGCTAAATTTTGTTGATGTTTTGCGTATTCAGTTTGTATCGACATATCTCCGGTAGTACAAGAGCTGCACTTCTGAACCTTGGTACTTCAGTAGGAAATGTGTCTCCGCGACTGTCTACAAAGTTTCGTGGCACAATTCGAATAAATGTGCAAGTTATAAACAAAAGCGATATCAACTTAAAAACGCGCTAAATTTTGTTGATGTTTTGCGTATTCAGTTTGTATCGACATATCTCCGGTAGTACAAGAGCTGCACTTCTGAAACTTGGTACTTCAGTAGAAAATGTGTCTTCGCGACTGTCTACAAAGTTTCGTTTCACAATTCGAATAAATGTGCAGGTTATAAACAAAAGCGATATCAACTTTAAAACGCGCTAAATTTTGTTGATGTTTTGCGTATTCAGTTTGTATCGAAATATCTCCGGTAGTACAAGAGCTGCACTTCTTAAACTTGATACTTCAGTAGAAAATGTGTCTCCGCGACTGTCTAAAAAGTTTCGTTTCACAATTCGAATAAATGTGCAAGTTATAAACAAAAGCGCTATCAACTTTAAAACGCGCTAAATTTTGTTGATGTTTTGCGTATTCAGTTTGTATCGACATATCTCCGGTAGTGCAAGAGCTGCACTTCTGAAACTTGGTACTTCAGTAGTAAATGCCTCTCCGCGATGGTCTGCAAAGTTTCGTGGCACAATTCGAATTAATGTGGAAGTTATAAACAAAAGCGATATAAACTTTAAAACGCGCTAAATTTTGTTGATGTTTTGCGTATTCAGTTTGTATCGACATATCTCCGGTAGTACAAGAGCTGCACTTCTGAAACTTGGTACTTCAGTAGAAAATGTGTCTTCGCGACTGTCTACAACGTTTCGTTTCACAATTCGAATAAATGTGCAGGTTATAAACAAAAGCGATATCAACTTTAAAACGCGCTAAATTTTGTTGATGTTTTGCGTATTCAGTTTGTATCGACATATCTCCGGTAGTACAAGAGCTGCACTTCTGAAACTTGGTACTTCAGTGGAAAATGTGTGTCCGCGACTGTCTGCGAAGTTTCGTAGCACAATTCGAATAAATGTGGAAGTTATAAACAAAAGCGATATCAGCTTTAAAACGCGCTAAATTTTGTTGATGTTTTGCGTATTCAGTTTGTATCGACATATCTCCGGTAGTACAAGAGCTGCACTTCTGAAACTTGGTACTTCAGTGGTAACTGCCTCTCGTCGATGGTCTGCAAAGTTTCGTGGCACAATTCGAATAAATGTGGAAGTTATAAACAAAAGCGATATCAACTTTAAAACGCGCTAAATTTTGTTGATGTTTTGCGTATTCAGTTTGTATCGACACATCTCCGGTAGTACAAGAGCTGCACTTCTGAAATTTGGTACTTCAGTAGAAAATGTGTCTCCGCGACTGTCTACAAAGTTTCATTTCACAATTCGAATAAATGTGGAAGTTATAAACAAAAGCGATATCAACTTAAAAACGCCTTAAATTTTGTTGATGTTTTGCGTATTCAGTTTGTATCGACATATCTCCGGTAGTACAAGAGCTGCACTTCTGAAACTTGGTACTTCAGTAGAAAATTCCTCTCCGCGATGGTCTGCAAAGTTTCGTGGCACAATTCGAATAAATGTGGAAGTTATAAACAAAAGCGATATAAACTTTAAAACGCGCTTAATTTTGTTGCGGTTTTGCGTATTCAGTTTGTATCGACATATCTCCGGTAGTACAAGAGCTGAACTTCTGAAACTTGGTACTTCAGTAGAAAATGCCTCCTCGCGATGGTCTGCAAAGTTTCGTGGCACAATTCGAATAAATGTGGAAGTTATAAACAAAAGCGATATCCACTTTAAAACGCGCTAAATTCTGTTGATGTTTTAGGTATTCAGTTTGTATCGACATATCTCCGGCAGTACAAGAGCTGCACTTCTGAAACATGGTACTTCAGTAGAAAATGCCTCTCCGCGAGTGTCTGCGAAGTTTCGTGGCACAATTCGAATAAATGTGGAAGTTATAAACAAAAGCGATATCAACTTTAAAACACGCTAAATTTTGTTGATGTTTTGCGTATTCAGTTTGTATCGACACATCTCCGGTAGTACAAGAGCTGCACTTCTGAAACTTAGTACTTCAGTAGAAAATGTGTCTCCGCGACTGTCTACAAAGTTTCGTTTCACAATTCAAATAAATGTGGAAGTTATAAACAAAAGCGATATCAACTTAAAAACGCGCTAAATTTTGTTGATGTTTTGCGTATTCAGTTTGTATCGACATATCTCCGGTAGTACAAGAGCTGCACTTCTGAACCTTGGTACTTCAGTAGGAAATGCCTCCTCGCGATGGTCTGCAAAGTTTCGTGGCACAATTCGAATAAATGTGGAAGTTATAAACAAAAGCGATATCCACTTTAAAACGCGCTAAATTTTGTTGATGTTTTAGGTATTCAGTTTGTATCGACATATCTCCGGCAGTACAAGAGCTGCACTTCTGAAACATGGTACTTCAGTAGAAAATGCCTCTCCGCGACGGTCTGCAAAGTTTCGTGGCACAATTCGAATAAATGTGGAAGTTATAAACAAAAGCGCTATCAACTTTAAAACGCGCTAAATTTTGTTGATGTTTTGCGTATTCAGTTTGTATCGACACATCTCCGGTAGTACAAGAGCTGCACTTCTGAAACTTGGTACTTCAGTAGAAAATGTGTCTCCGCGACTGTCTACAAAGTTTCGTTTCACAATTCAGATAAATGTGGAAGTTATAAACAAAAGCGATATCCACTTTAAAACGCGCTAAATTTTGTTGATGTTTTGCGTATTCAGTTTGTATCGACATATCTCCGGTAGTACAAGAGCTGCACTTCTGAACCTTGGTACTTCAGTAGGAAATGTGTCTCCGCGACTGTCTACAAAGTTTCGTGGCACAATTCGAATAAATGTGCAAGTTATAAACAAAAGCGATATCAACTTAAAAACGCGCTAAATTTTGTTGATGTTTTGCGTATTCAGTTTGTATCGACATATCTCCGGTAGTTCAAGAGCTGCACTTCTGAAACTTGGTACTTCAGTAGAAAATGTGTCTTCGCGACTGTCTACAAAGTTTCGTTTCACAATTCGAATAAATGTGCAGGTTATAAACAAAAGCGATATCAACTTTAAAACGCGCTAAATTTTGTTGATGTTTTGCGTATTCAGTTTGTATCGAAATATCTCCGGTAGTACAAGAGCTGCACTTCTGAAACTTGATACTTCAGTAGAAAATGTGTCTCCGCGACTGTCTACAAAGTTTCGTTTCACAATTCGAATAAATGTGCAAGTTATAAACAAAAGCGCTATCAACTTTAAAACGCGCTAAATTTTGTTGATGTTTTGCGTATTCAGTTTGTATCGACATATCTCCGGTAGTGCAAGAGCTGCACTTCTGAAACTTGGTACTTCAGTAGAAAATGCCTCTCCGCGATGGTCTGCAAAGTTTCGTGGCACAATTCGAATTAATGTGGAAGTTATAAACAAAAGCGATATAAACTTTAAAACGCGCTAAATTTTGTTGATGTTTTGCGTATTCAGTTTGTATCGACATATCTCCGGTAGTACAAGAGCTGCGCTTCTGAAACTTGGTACTTCAGTAGAAAATGTGTCTTCGCGACTGTCTACAACGTTTCGTTTCACAATTCGAATAAATGTGCAGGTTATAAACAAAAGCGATATCAACTTTAAAACGCGCTAAATTTTGTTGATGTTTTGCGTATTCAGTTTGTATCGACATATCTCCGGTAGTACAAGAGCTGCACTTCTGAAACTTGGTACTTCAGTGGAAAATGTGTCTCCGCGACTGTCTGCGAAGTTTCGTGGCACAATTCGAATAAATGTGGAAGTTATAAACAAAAGCGATATCAGCTATAAAACGCGCTAAATTTTGTTGATGTTTTGCGTATTCAGTTTGTATCGACATATCTCCGGTAGTACAAGAGCTGCACTTCTGAAACTTGGTACTTCAGTAGAAAATGTGTCTTCGCGACTGTCTACAAAGTTTCGTTTCACAATTCGAATAAATGTGCAGGTTATAAACAAAAGCGATATCAACTTTAAAACGCGCTAAATTTTGTTGATGTTTTGCGTATTCAGTTTGTATCGAAATATCTCCGGTAGTACAAGAGCTGCACTTCTTAAACTTGATACTTCAGTAGAAAATGTGTCTCCGCGACTGTCTACAAAGTTTCGTTTCACAATTCGAATAAATGTGCAAGTTATAAACAAAAGCGCTATCAACTTTAAAACGCGCTAAATTTTGTTGATGTTTTGCGTATTCAGTTTGTATCGACATATCTCAGGTAGTGCAAAAGCTGCACTTCTGAAACTTGGTACTACAGTAGTAAATGCCTCTCCGCGATGGTCTGCAAAGTTTCGTAGCACAATTCGAATTAATGTGGAAGTTATAAACAAAAGCGATATAAACTTTAAAACGCGCTAAATTTTGTTGATGTTTTGCGTATTCAGTTTGTATCGACATATCTCCGGTAGTACAAGAGCTGCACTTCTGAAACTTGGTACTTCAGTAGAAAATGTGTCTTCGCGACTGTCCACAACGTTTCGTTTCACAATTCGAATAAATGTGCAGGTTATAAACAACAGCGATATCAACTTTAAAACGCGCTAAATTTTGTTGATGTTTTGCGTATTCAGTGTGTATCGACATATCTCCGGTAGTACAAGAGCTGCACTTCTGAAACTTGGTACTTCAGTGTAAAATGTGTGTCCGCGACTGTCTGCGAAGTTTCGTGGCACAATTCGAATAAATGTGGAAGTTATAAACAAAAGCGATATCAGCTTTAAAACGCGCTAAATTTTGTTGATGTTTTGCGTATTCAGTTTGTATCGACACATCTCCGGTAGTACAAGAGCTGCACTTCTGAAATTTGGTACTTCAGTAGAAAATGTGTCTCCGCGACTGTCTACAAAGTTTCATTTCACAATTCGAATAAATGTGGAAGTTATAAACAAAAGCGATATCAACTTAAAAACGCGCTAAATTTTGTTGATGTTTTGCGTATTCAGTTTGTATCGACATATCTCCGGTAGTACAAGAGCTGCACTTCTGAAACTTGGTACTTCAGTAGAAAATTCCTCTCCGCGATGGTCTGCAAAGTTTCGTGGCACAATTCGAATAAATGTGGAAGTTATAAACAAAAGCGATATCAACTTTAAAACGCGCTTAATTTTGTTGCGGTTTTGCGTATTCAGTTTGTATCGACATATCTCCGGTAGTACAAGAGCTGAACTTCTGAAACTTGGTACTTCAGTAGAAAATGCCTCCTCGCGATGGTCTGCAAAGTTTCGTGGCACAATTCGAATAAATGTGGAAGTTATAAACAAAAGCGATATCCACTTTAAAACGCGCTAAATTTTGTTGATGTTTTAGGTATTCAGTTTGTATCGACATATCTCCGGCAGTACAAGAGCTGCACTTCTGAAATATGGTACTGCAGTAGAAAATGCCTCTCCGCGACGGTCTGCAAAGTTTCGTGGCACAATTCGAATAAATGTGGAAGTTATAAACAAAATCGCTATCAACTTTAAAACGCACTTAATTTTGTAGATGTTTTGCGTATTCAGTTTGTATCGACACATCTCCGGTAGTACAAGAGCTGCACTTCTGAAACTTGGTACTTCAGTAGAAAATGTGTCTCCGCGACTGTCTACAAAGTTTCGTTTCACAATTCAGATAAATGTGGAAGTTATAAATAAAAACGCTATCAACTTTAAAACGCGCTAAATTTTGTTGATGTTTTGCGTATTCAGTTTGTATCGACATATCTCCGGTAGTACAAGAGCTGCACTTCTGAACCTTCGTACTTCAGTAGGAAATGTGTCTCCGCGACTGTCTACAAAGTTTCGTGGCACAATTCGAATAAATGTGCAAGTTATAAACAAAAGCGATATCAACTTAAAAACGCGCTAAATTTTGTTGATGTTTTGCGTATTCAGTTTGTATCGACATATCTCCGGTAGTTCAAGAGCTGCACTTCTGAAACTTGGTACTTCAGTAGAAAATGTGTCTTCGCGACTGTCTACAAAGTTTCGTTTCACAATTCGAATAAATGTGCAGGTTATAAACAAAAGCGATATCAACTTTAAAACGCGCTAAATTTTGTTGATGTTTTGCGTATTCAGTTTGTATCGAAATATCTCCGGTAGTACAAGAGCTGCACTTCTGAAACTTGATACTTCAGTAGAAAATGTGTCTCCGCGACTGTCTACAAAGTTTCGTTTCACAATTCGAATAAATGTGCAAGTTATAAACAAAAGCGCTATCAACTTTAAAACGCGCTAAATTTTGTTGATGTTTTGCGTATTCAGTTTGTATCGACATATCTCCGGTAGTGCAAGAGCTGCACTTCTGAAACTTGGTACTTCAGTAGAAAATGCCTCTCCGCGATGGTCTGCAAAGTTTCGTGGCACAATTCGAATTAATGTGGAAGTTATAAACAAAAGCGATATAAACTTTAAAACGCGCTAAATTTTGTTGATGTTTTGCGTATTCAGTTTGTATCGACATATCTCCGGTAGTACAAGAGCTGCACTTCTGAAACTTGGTACTTCAGTAGAAAATGTGTCTTCGCGACTGTCTACAACGTTTCGTTTCACAATTCGAATAAATGTGCAGGTTATAAACAAAAGCGATATCAACTTTAAAACGCGCTAAATTTTGTTGATGTTTTGCGTATTCAGTTTGTATCGACATATCTCCGGTAGTACAAGAGCTGCACTTCTGAAACTTGGTACTTCAGTGGAAAATGTGTCTCCGCGACTGTCTGCGAAGTTTCGTGGCACAATCCGAATAAATGTGGAAGTTATAAACAAAAGCGATATCAGCTTTAAAACGCGCTAAATTTTGTTGATGTTTTGCGTATTCAGTTTGTATCGACATATCTCCGGTAGTACAAGAGCTGCACTTCTGAAACTTGGTACTTCAGTAGTAACTGCCTCTCCGCGATGGTCTGCAAAGTTTCGTGGCACAATTCGAATAAATGTGGAAGTTATAAACAAAAGCGATATCAACTTTAAAACGCGCTAAATTTTGTTGATGTTTTGCGTATTCAGTTTGTATCGACACATCTCCGGTAGTACAAGAGCTGCACTTCTGAAATTTATTACTTCAGTAGAAAATGTGTCTCCGCGACTGTCTACAAAGTTTCATTTCACAATTCGAATAAATGTGGAAGTTATAAACAAAAGCGATATCAACTTAAAAACGCGCTAAATTTTGTTGATGTTTTGCGTATTCAGTTTGTATCGACATATCTCCGGTAGTACAATAGCTGCACTTCTGAAACTTGGTACTTCAGTAGAAAATTCCTCTCCGCGATGGTCTGCAAAGTTTCGTGGCACAATTCGAATAAATGTGGAAGTTATAAACAAAAGCGATATCAACTTTAAAACGCGCTTAATTTTGTTGCGGTTTTGCGTATTCAGTTTGTATCGACATATCTCCGGTAGTACAAGAGCTGAACTTCTGAAACTTGGTACTTCAGTAGAAAATGCCTCCTCGCGATGGTCTGCAAAGTTTCGTGGCACAATTCGAATAAATGTGGAAGTTATAAACAAAAGCGATATCCACTTTAAAACGCGCTAAATTTTGTTGATGTTTTAGGTATTCAGTTTGTATCGACATATCTCCGGCAGTACAAGAGCTGCACTTCTGAAACATGGTACTTCAGTAGAAAATGCCTCTCCGCGACGGTCTGCAAAGTTTCGTGGCACAATTCGAATAAATGTGGAAGTTATAAACAAAAGCGCTATCAACTTTAAAACGCACTTAATTTTGTAGATGTTTTGCGTATTCAGTTTGTATCGACACATCTCCGGTAGTACAAGAGCTGCACTTCTGAAACTTGGCACTTCAGTAGAAAATGTGTCTCCGCGACTGTCTACAAAGTTTCGTTTCACAATTCGAATAAATGTGCAGGTTATAAACAAAAGCGATATCAACTTTAAAACGCGCTAAATTTTGTTGATGTTTTGCGTATTCAGTTTGTATCGACACATCTCCGGTAGTACAAGAGCTGCACTTCTGAAACTTAGTACTTCAGTAGAAAATGTGTCTCCGCGACTGTCTACAAAGTTTCGTTTCACAATTCAGATAAATGTGGAAGTTATAAATAAAAACGCTATCAACTTTAAAACGCGCTAAATTTTGTTGATGTTTTGCGTATTCAGTTTGTATCGACATATCTCCGGTAGTACAAGAGCTGCACTTCTGAACCTTGGTACTTCAGTAGGAAATGTGTCTCCGCGACTGTCTACAAAGTTTCGTTTCACAATTCGAATAAATGTGCAAGTTATAAACAAAAGCGATATCAACTTAAAAACGCGCTAAATTTTGTTGATGTTTTGCGTATTCAGTTTGTATCGACATATCTCCGGTAGTACAACAGCTGCACTTCTGAAACTTGGTACTTCAGTACAAAATGTGTCTTCGCGACTGTCTACAAAGTTTCGTTTCACAATTCGAATAAATGTGCAGGTTATAAACAAAAGCGATATCAACTTTAAAACGCGCTAAATTTTGTTGATGTTTTGCGTATTCAGTTTGTATCGAAATATCTCCGGTAGTACAAGAGCTGCACTTCTGAAACTTGGTACTTCAGTAGAAAATGTGTCTCCGCGACTGTCTACAAAGTTTCGTTTCACAATTCGAATAAATGTGCAAGTTATAAACAAAAGCGATATCAACTTTAAAACGCGCTAAATTTTGTTGATGTTTTGCGTATTCAGTTTGTATCGACATATCTCCGGTAGTACAAGAGCTGCACTTCTGAAACTTGGTACTTCAGTAGTAACTGCCTCTCCGCGATGGTCTGCAAAGTTTCGTGGCACAATTCGAATAAATGTGGAAGTTATAAACAAAAGCGATATCAACTTAAAAACGCTCAATTTTGTTGATGTTTTGCGTATTCAGTTAGTATCGACATATCTATGGTAGTACAAGAGCTGCACTTCTGAAACTTGGTACTTCAGTAGTAAATGCCTCCCCGCGAGTGTCTGCGAAGTTTCGTGGCACAATTCGAATAAATGTGGAAGTTATAAACAAAAGCGATATCCACTTTAAAACGCGCTAAATTTTGTTGATGTTTTGCGTATTCAGTTTGTATCGACACATCTACGGTAGTACAAGAGCTGCACTTCTGAAATTTGGTACTTCAGTAGAAAATCTGTCTCCGCGATGGTCTACAAAGTTTCATTTCACAATTCGAATAAATGTGGAAGTTATAAACAAAAGCGATATCAACTTAAAAACGCGCTAAATTTTGTTGATGTTTTGCGTATTCAGTTTGTATCGACATATCTCCGGTAGTACAAGAGCTGCACTTCTGAAACTTGGTACTTCAGTAGAAAATGCCTCTCCGCGATGGTCTGCAAAGTTTCGTGGCACAATTCGAATAAATGTGGAAGTTATAAACAAAAGCGATATCAACTTTAAAACGCGCTTAATTTTGTTGCGGTTTTGCGTATTCAGTTTGTATCGACATATCTCCGGTAGTACAAGAGCTGAACTTCTGAAACTTGGTACTTCAGTAGAAAATGCCTCCTCGCGATGGTCTGCAAAGTTTCGTGGCACAATTCGAATAAATGTGGAAGTTATAAACAAAAGCGATATCCACTTTAAAACGCGCTAAATTTTGTTGATGTTTTGCGTATTCAGTTTGTATCGACATATCTCCGGCAGTACAAGAGCTGCACTTCTGAAACATGGTACTTCAGTAGAAAATGCCTCTCCGCGACGGTCTGCCAAGTTTCGTGGCACAATTCGAATAAATGTGGAAGTTATAAACAAAAGCGCTATCAACTTTAAAACGCACTTTATTTTGTAGATGTTTTGCGTATTCAGTTTGTATCGACACATCTCCGGTAGTACAAGAGCTGCACTTCTGAAAGTTGGTACTTCAGTAGAAAATGTGTCTCCGCGACTGTCTAAAAAGTTTCGTTTCACAATTCGAATAAATGTGCAGGTTATAAACAAAAGCGATATGAACTTTAAAACGCGTTAAATTTTGTTGATGTTTTGCGTATTCAGTTTGTATCGACACATCTCCGGTAGTACAAGAGCTGCACTTCTGAAACTTAGTACTTCAGTAGAAAATGTGTCTCCGCGACTGTCTACAAAGTTTCGTTTCACAATTCAGATAAATGTGGAAGTTATAAATAAAAACGCTATCAACTTTAAAACGCGCTAAATTTTGTTGATGTTTTGCGTATTCAGTTTGTATCGACATATCTCCGGTAGTACAAGAGCTGCACTTCTGAACCTTGGTACTTCAGTAGGAAATGTGTCTCCGCGACTGTCTACAAAGTTTCGTGGCACAATTCGAATAAATGTGCAAGTTATTAACAAAAGCGATATCAACTTAAAAATGCGCTAAATTTTGTTGATGTTTTGCGTATTCAGTTTGTATCGACATATCTCCGGTAGTACAAGAGCTGCACTTCTGAAACTTGGTACTTCAGTAGAAAATGTGTCTTCGCGACTGTCTGCAAAGTTTCCTTTCACAATTCGAATAAATGTGCAGGTTATAAACAAAAGCGATATCAACTTTAAAACGCGCTAAATTTTGTTGATGTTTTGCGTATTCAGTTTGTATCGAAATATCCCCGGTAGTACAAGAGCTGCACTTCTGAAACTTGGTACTTCAGTAGAAAATGTGTCTCCGCGACTGTCTACAAAGTTTCGTTTCACAATTCGAATAAATGTGCAAGTTATAAACAAAAGCGCTATCAACTTTAAAACGCGCTAAATTTTGTTGATGTTTTGCGTATTCAGTTTGTATCGACATATCTCCGGTAGTGCAAGAACTGCACTTCTGAAACTTGGTACTTCAGTAGAATATGCCTCTCCGCGATGGTCTGCAAAGTTTCGTGGCACAATTCGAATTAATGTGGAAGTTATAAACAAAAGCGATATAAACTTTAAAACGCGCTAAATTTTGTTGATGTTTTGCGTATTCAGTTTGTATCGACATATCTCCGGTAGTACAAGAGCTGCACTTCTGAAACTTGGTACTTCAGTAGAAAATGTGTCTTCGCGACTGTCTACAACGTTTCGTTTCACAATTCGAATAAATGTGCAGGTTATAAACAAAAGCGATATCAACTTTAAAACGCGCTAAATTTTGTTGATGTTTTGCGTATTCAGTTTGTATCGACATATCTCCGGTAGTACAAGAGCTGCACTTCTGAAACTTGGTACTTCAGTGCAAAATGTGTCTCCGCGACTGTCTGCAAAGTTTCGTGGCACAATTCGAATAAATGTGGAAGCTATAAACAAAAGCGATATCAACTTTAAAACGCTCTAAATTTTGTTGGGGTTTTGCGTATTAAGTTTGTATCGACATATCTCCGGTAGTACAAGAGCTGAACTTCTGAAACTTGGTACTTCAGTGCAAAATGTGTCTCCCCGACTGTCTGCAAAGTTTCGTGGCACAATTCGAATAAATATGGAAGTTATAAACAAAAGCGATATCAACTTTAAAACGCGCTAAATTTTGTTGATGTATTGCGTATTCAGTTTGTATCGACATATCTCCGGTAGTACAAGAGCTGCACTTCTGAAACTTGGTACTTCAGTAGTAAATTCCTATCCGCGACGGTCTGCAAAGTTTCGTGGCACAATTCGAATAAATGTGGAAGTTATAAACAAAAGCGCTATCAAATTTTAAACGCGCTAAATTTTGTCGATGTTTTGCGTATTCAGTTTGTATCGACATATCTCCATTAGTCCAATAGCTGCACTTCTGAAACTTGGTACTTCAGTAGAAAATATGTCTCCGCGACTGTCTAAAAAATTTGGTTTCACAATTCGAATAAATGTGGAAGTTATAAAAAAAATCGATATCAACTTTAAAACGCGCTAAATTTTGTTGGGGTTTTGCGTATTCAGTTTGTATCGACATATCTCCGGTAGTACAAGAGCTGCACTTCTGAAACTTGGTACTTCAGTAGAAAATGCCTCTCCGCGATGGTCTGCAAAGTTTCGTGGCACAATTCGAATAAATGTGGAAGTTCTAAACAAAAGCGATATCCACTTTAAAACGCGCTAAATTTTGTTGATGTTTTGCGTATTCAGTTTGTATCGACATATCTCCGGCAGTACGAGAGCTGCACTTCTGAAACTTGGTACTTCAGTAGAAAATGCCTCTCCGCGACGGTCTGCAAAGTTTCGTGGCACAATTCGAATAAATGTGGAAGTTATAAACAAAAGCGCTATCAACTTTAAAACGCACTAAATTTTATAGATGTTTTGCGTATTCAGTTTGTATCGACACATCTCCGGTAGTACAAAAGCTGCACTTCTGAAACTTGGTACTTCAGTAGCAAATGTGTCTCCGCGACTGTCTACAAAGTTTCGTTTCACAATTCAAATAAATGTGGAAGTTATAAACAAAAGCGCTATCAACTTTAAAACGCGCTAAATTTTGTTGATGTTTTGCGTATTCAGTTTGTATCGACATATCTCCGGTAGTACAATAGCTGCACTTCTGAAACTTGGTACTTCAGTGGGAAATGTGTCTCCGCGACTGTCTGCAAAGTTTCGTGGCACAATTCGAATAAATGTGCAGGTTATAAACAAAAGCGTTATCAACTTTAAAACGCGCTAAAATTTGTTGATGTTTTGCGTATTCAGTTGTTATCGACATATCTCCGGTAGTACAAGAGCTGCACTTCTGAAACTTAGTACTTCAGTAGTAAATGCCTCTCCGCGATGGTCTGCAAAGTTTCGTGGCACAATTCGCATAAATGTGGAAGTTATAAACAAAAGCGATATCAACTTTAAAACTAGCTAAATTTTGTCGATGTTTTGCGTATTCAGTTTGTATCGACATATCCCCGGCAGTACAAAAGCTGCACTTCTGAAACTTGGTACTTCAGTAGAAAATGTCTCTCCGCGATAGTGGGCAAAGTTTCGTGGCACAATTCGAATAAATGGGCAAGTTATAAACAAAAGCGATATCAACTTTAAAACGCGCTAAATTTTGTTGATGTTTTGCGTATTCAGTTTGTATCGACATATCTCTGGTGGTACAAGAGCTGCACTTCTGAAACTTGGTACTTCAGTAGAAAAATGTGTCTCCGCGCCTGTCTGCAAAGTTTCGTGGCACAATTCGAATAAATGTGCAGGTTATAAACAAAAGCGATATCAACTTTAAAACGCGCTAAATTTTGTTGATGTTTTGCGTATTTAGTTTGTATCGACATATCTCCGGTAGTACAAGAGCTGCACTTCTGAAACTTGGTACTCTAGTAGAAAATGTGTCTCCGCGACTGTATAAAAAGTTTCGTGGCACAATTCGAATAAATCTGAAAGTTAAAAACAAAAGCGCTATCAACTTTTAAACGCGCTAAATTTTGTTGGGGTTTTGCGTATTCAGTTTGTATCGACATATCTCCGGTAGTACAAGAGCTGCACTTCTGAAACTTGGTACTTCAGTAGAAAATGCCTCCCCGCGATGCTCTGCAAAGTTTCGTGGCACAATTCGAATAAATGTGGAAGTTATAAACAAAAGCGATATCCACTTTAAAACGCGCTAAATTTTGTTGATGTTTTGCGTATTCAGTTTGTATCGACATATCTCCGGCAGTACAAGAGCTGCACTTCTGAAACTTGGTACTTCAGTAGAAAATGTGTCTCCGCGACTGTCTGCAAAGTTTCGTGGCACAATTCGAATAAATGTGGAAGTTATAAACAAAAGCGATATCAACTTTAAAACGCACTAAATTTTGTAGATGTTTTGCGTATTCAGTTTGTATCGACACATCTCCAGTAGTACAAGAGCTGCACTTCTGAAACTTGGTGCTTCAGTAGAAAAGGTGTCTCCGCGACTGTCTACAAAGTTTCGTTTCACAATTCGAATAAATGTGCAAGTTATAAACAAAAGCGATATCAACATTAAAACGCGCTAAATTTTGTTGATGTTTGGCGTATTCAGTTTGTATCGACATATCTCCGGTAGTACAAGAGCTGCACTTCTGAAACTTGGTACTTCAGTGCAAAATGTGTCTCCGCGACTGTCTGCAAAGTTTCGTGGCACAATTCGAATAAATGTGGAAGCTATAAACAAAAGCGATATCAACTTTAAAACGCGCTAAATTTTGTTGGGGTTTTGCGTATTCAGTTTGTATCGACATATCTCCGGTAGTACAAGAGCTGAACTTCTGAAACTTGGTACTTCAGTGCAAAATGTGTCTCCCCGACTGTCTGCAAAGTTTCGTGGCACAATTCGAATAAATATTGAAGTTATAAACAAAAGCGATATCACGTTTAAAACGAGCTAAATTTTGTTGATGTATTGCGTATTCAGTTTGTATCGACATATCTCCGGTAGTACAAGAGCTGAACTTCTGAAACTTGGTACTTCAGTAGTAAATTCCTATCCGCGACGGTCTGCAAAGTTTCGTGGCACAATTCGAATAAATGTGGAAGTTATAAACAAAAGCGCTATCAAATTTTAAACGCGCTAAATTTTGTCGATGTTTTGCGTATTCAGTTTGTATCGACATATCTCCATTAGTTCAATAGCTGCACTTCTGAAACTTGGTACTTCAGTAGAAAATATGTCTCCGCGACTGTCTAAAAAATTTGGTTTCACAATTCGAATAAATGTGGAAGTTATAAAAAAAATCGATATCAACTTTAAAACGCGCTAAATTTTGTTGGGGTTTTGCGTATTCAGTTTGTATCGACATATCTCCGGTAGTACAAGAGCTGCACTTCTGAAACTTGGTACTTCAGTAGAAAATGCCTCTCCGCGATGGTCTGCAAAGTTTCGTGGCACAATTCGAATAAATGTGGAAGTTCTAAACAAAAGCGATATCCACTTTAAAACGCGCTAAATTTTGTTGATGTTTTGCGTATTCAGTTTGTATCGACATATCTCCGGCAGTACAAGAGCTGCACTTCTGAAACTTGGTACTTCAGTAGAAAATGCCTTTCCGCGACGGTCTGCAAAGTTTCGTGGCACAATTCGAATAAATGTGGAAGTTATAAACAAAAGCGCTATCAACTTTAAAACGCACTAAATTTTATAGATGTTTTGCGTATTCAGTTTGTATCGACACATCTCCGGTAGTACAAAAGCTGCACTTCTGAAACTTGGTACTTCAGTAGCAAATGTGTCTCCGCGACTGTCTACAAAGTTTCGTTTCACAATTCAAATAAATGTGGAAGTTATAAACAAAAACGCTATCAACTTTAAAACGCGCTAAATTTTGTTGATGTTTTGCGTATTCAGTTTGTATCGACATATCTCCGGTAGTACAAGAGCTGCACTTCTGAAACTTGGTACTTCAGTGGAAAATGTGTCTCCGCGACTGTCTGCAAAGTTTCGTGGCACAATTCGAATAAATGTGCAGGTTATAAACAAAAGCGATATCAACTTTAAAACGCGCTAAAATTTGTTGATGTTTTTCGTATTCAGTTGTTATCGACATATCTCCGGTAGTACAAGAGCTGCACTTCTGAAACTTAGTACTTCAGTAGTAAATGACTCTCCGCGACTGTCTGCAAAGTTTCGTGGCACAATTCGCATAAATGTGGAAGTTATAAACAAAAGCGATATCAACTTTAAAACTAGCTAAATTTTGTCGATGTTTTGCGTATTAAGTTTGTATCGACATATCCCCGGCAGTACAAAAGCTGCACTTCTGAAACTTCGTACTTCAGTAGAAAATGTCTCTCCGCGATGGTGGGCAAAGTTTCGTGGCACAATTCGAATAAATGGGCAAGTTGTAAACAAAAGCGATATCAACTTTAAAACGCGCTAAATTTTGTTGATGTTTTGCGTATTCAGTTTGTATCGACATATCTCTGGTGGTACAAGAGCTGCACTTCTGAAACTTGGTACTTCAGTTGAGAATGTGTCTCCGCGACTGTATAAAAAGTTTCGTGGCACAATTCGAATAAATCTGAAAGTTATAAACAAAAGCGATATCAACTTTAAAACGCGCTAAATTTTGTTGGGGTTTTGCGTATTCAGTTTGTATCGACATATCTCCGGTAGTACAAGAGCTGCACAACTGAAACTTGGTACTTCAGTAGAAAATGCCTCCCCGCGATGGTCTGCAAAGTTTCGTGGCACAATTCGAATAAATGTGGAAGTTCTAAACAAAAGCGATATCACGTTTAAAACGAGCTAAATTTTGTAGATGTTTTGCGTATTCAGTTTGTATCGACACATCTCCGGTAGTACAAGAGCTGCACTTCTGAAACTTGGTACTTCAGTAGTAAATTCCTATCCGCGACGGTCTGCAAAGTTTCGTGGCACAATTCGAATAAATGTGGAAGTTATAAACAAAAGCGCTATCAAATTTTAAACGCGCTAAATTTTGTCGATGTTTTGCGTATTCAGTTTGTATCGACATATCTCCATTAGTTCAATAGCTGCACTTCTGAAACTTGGTACTTCAGTAGAAAATATGTCTCCGCGACTATCTAAAAAATTTGGTTTCACAATTCGAATAAATGTGGAAGTTATAAACAAAATTGATATCAACTTTAAAACGCGCTAAATTTTGTTGGGGTTTTGCGTATTCAGTTTGTATCGACATATCTCCGGTAGTACAAGAGCTGCACTTCTGAAACTTGGTACTTCAGTAGTAAATGCCTCTCCGCGATGGTCTGCAAAGTTTCGTGGCACAATTCGAATAAATGTGGAAGTTCTAAACAAAAGCGATATCCACTTTAAAACGCGCTAAATTTTGTTGATGTTTTGCGTATTCAGTTTGTATCGACATATCTCCGGCAGTACAAGAGCTGCACTTCTGAAACTTGGTACTTCAGTAGAAAATGCCTCTCCGCGACGGTCTGCAAAGTTTCGTGGCACAATTCGAATAAATGTGGAAGTTATAAACAAAAGCGCTATCAACTTTAAAACGCACTAAATTTTATAGATGTTTTGCGTATTCAGTTTGTATCGACACATCTCCGGTAGTACAAAAGCTGCATATCTGAAACTTGGTACTTAAGTAGCAAATGTGTCTCCGCGACTGTCTACAAAGTTTCGTTTCACAATTCAAATAAATGTGGAAGTTATAAACAAAAGCGCTATCAACTTTAAAACGCGCTAAATTTTGTTGATGTTTTGCGTATTCAGTTTGTATCGACATATCTCCGGTAGTACAAGAGCTGCACTTCTGAAACTTGGTACTTCAGTAGAAAATGCCTCTCCGCGATGGTGGGCAAAGTTTCGTGGCACAATTCGAATAAATGGGCAAGTTATAAACAAAAGCGATATCAACTTTAAAACGCGCTAAATTTTGTTGATGTTTTGCGTATTCAGTTTGTATCGACATATCTCTGGTGGTACAAGAGCTGCACTTCTGAAACTTGGTACTTCAGTAGAAAAATGTGTCTCCGCGCCTGTCTGCAAAGTTTCGTGGCACAATTCGAATAAATGTGCAGGTTATAAACAAAAGCGATATCAACTTTAAAACGCGCTAAATTTTGTTGATGTTTTGCGTATTTAGTTTGTATCGACATATCTCCGGTAGTACAAGAGCTGCACTTCTGAAACTTGGTACTCTAGTAGAAAATGTGTCTCCGCGACTGTATAAAAAGTTTCGTGGCACAATTCGAATAAATCTGAAAGTTAAAAACAAAAGCGCTATCAACTTTTAAACGCGCTAAATTTTGTTGATGTTTTGCGTATTCAGTTTGTATCGACATATCTCCGGTAGTACAAGAGCTGCACTTCTGAAACTTGGTACTTCAGTAGAAAATGCCTCTCCGCGACGGTCTGCAAAGTTTCGTGGCACAATTCGAATAAATGTGGAAGTTATAAACAAAAGCGCTATCAACTTTAAAACGCACTAAATTTTATAGATGTTTTGCGTATTCAGTTTGTATCGACACATCTCCGGTAGTACAAAAGCTGCACTTCTGAAACTTGGTACTTCAGTAGCAAATGTGTCTCCGCGACTGTCTACAAAGTTTCGTTTCACAATTCAAATAAATGTGGAAGTTATAAACAAAAACGCTATCAACTTTAAAACGCGCTAAATTTTGTTGATGTTTTGCGTATTCAGTTTGTATCGACATATCTCCGGTAGTACAAGAGCTGCACTTCTGAAATTTGGTACTTCAGTGGAAAATGTGTCTCCGCGACTGTCTGCAAAGTTTCGTGGCACAATTCGAATAAATGTGCAGGTTATAAACAAAAGCGATATCAACTTGAAAACGCGCTAAAATTTGTTGATGTTTTGCGTATTCATTTGTTATCGACATATCTCCGGTAGTACAAGAGCTGCACTTCTGAAACTTAGTACTTCAGTAGTAAATGACTCTCCGCGATGGTCTGCAAAGTTTCGTGGCACAATTCGCATAAATGTGGAAGTTATAAACAAAAGCGATATCAACTTTAAAACTAGCTAAATTTTGTCGATGTTTTGCGTATTAAGTTTGTATCGACATATCCCCGGCAGTACAAATCTGCACTTCTGAAACTTGGTACTTCAGTAGAAAATGTCTCTCCGCGATGGTGGGCAAAGTTTCGTGGCACAATTCGAATAAATGGGCAAGTTATAAACAAAAGCGCTATCAACTTTAAAACGCGCTAAATTTTGTTGATGTTTTGCGTATTCAGTTTGTATCGACATATCTCTGGTGGTACAAGAGCTGCACTTCTGAAACTTGGTACTTCAGTTGAGAATGTGTCTCCGCGACTGTCTGCAAAGTTTCGTGGCACAATTCGAATAAATGTGCAGGTTATAAACAAAAGCGATATCAACTTTAAAACGCGCTAAATTTTGTTGATGTTTTGCGAATTCAGTTTGTATCGACATATCTCCGGTAGTACAAGAGCTGCACTTCTGAAACTTGGTACTCTTGTAGAAAATGTGTCTCCGCGACTGTATAAAAAGTTTCGTGGCACAATTCGAATAAATCTGGAAGTTATAAACAAAAGCGATATCAACTTTAAAACGCGCTAAATTTTGTTGGGGTTTTGCGTATTCAGTTTGTATCGACATATCTCCGGTAGTACAAGAGCTGCACAACTGAAACTTGGTACTTCAGTAGAAAATGCCTCCCCGCGATGGTCTGCAAAGTTTCGTGGCACAATTCGAATAAATGTGGAAGTTCTAAACAAAAGCGATATCACGTTTAAAACGAGCTAAATTTTGTAGATGTTTTGCGTATTCAGTTTGTATCGACACATCTCCGGTAGTACAAGAGCTGCACTTCTGAAACTTGGTACTTCAGTAGAAAATGCCTCCCCGCGATGGTCTGCAAAGTTTCGTGGCACAATTCGAATAAATGTGGAAGTTATAAACAAAAGCGATATCCACTTTAAAACGCGCTAAATTTTGTTGATGTTTTGCGTATTCAGTTTGTATCGACATATCTCCGGCAGTACAAGAGCTGCACTTCTGAAACTTGGTACTTCAGTAGAAAATGTGTCTCCGCGACTGTCTGCAAAGTTTCGTTTCACAATTAAAATAAATGTGCAAGTTATAAACAAAAGCGATATCAACATTAAAACGCGCTAAATTTTGTTGATGTTTTGCGTATTCAGTTTGTATCGACATATCTCCGGTAGTACAAGAGCTGCACTTCTGAAACTTTGTACTTCAGTAGAAGATGTGTCTCCGCGACTGTATAAAAAGTTTCGTGGCACAATTCGAATAAATCTGGAAGTTATAAACAAAAGCGATATCAACTTTAAAACGCGCGAAATTTTGTTGGGGTTTTGCGTATTCAGTTTGTATCTACATATCTCCGGTAGTACAAGAGCTGAACTTCTGAAACTAGGTACTTCAGTAGAAAATGCCTCCCCACGATGGTCTGCAAAGTTTCGTGGCACAATTCGAATAAATGTGCAGGTTATAAACAAAAGCGATATCCACTTTAAAACGCGCTAAATTTTGTTGATGTTTTGCGTATTCAGTTTGTATCGACACATCTCCGGTAGTACAAGAGCTGCACTTCTGAAACTTGGTACTTCAGTAGAAAATGTGTCTCCGCGACTGTCTGCAAAGTTACGTGGCACAATTCGAATAAATGTGGAAGTTATAAACAAAAGCGATATCAACTTTAAAACTAGCTAAATTTTGTCGATGTTTTGCGTATTCAGTTTGTATCGACATATCCCCGGCAGTACAAGAGCTGCACTTCTGAAACTTAGTACTTCAGTAGAAAATGTCTCTCCGCGATAGTGGGCAAAGTTTCGTGGCACAATTCGAATAAATCTGAAAGTTATAAACAAAAGCGCTATCAACTTTTAAACGCGCTAAATTTTGTAGATGTTTTGCGTATTCAGTTTGTATCGACATATCTCAGGTAGTACAACAGCTGCACTTCTGAAACTTGGTACTTCAGTAGAAAATGCCGCTCCGCGACGGTCTGCAAAGTTTCGTGGCACAATTCGAATAAATGTGGAAGTTATAAACAAAAGCGCTATCAACTTTAAAACGCACTAAATTTTATAGATGTTTTGCGTATTCAGTTTGTATCGACACATCTCCGGTAGTACAAAAGCTGCACTTCTGAAACTTGGTACTTCAGTAGCAAATGTGTCTCCGCGACTGTCTACAAAGTTTCGTTTCACAATTCAAATAAATGTGGAAGTTATAAACAAAAGCGCTATCAACTTTAAAACGCGCTAAATTTTGTTGATGTTTTGCGTATTCAGTTTGTATCGACATATCTCCGGTAGTACAAGAGCTGCACTTCTGAAACTTGGTACTTCAGTGGAAAATGTGTCTCCGCGACTGTCTGCAAAGTTTCGTGGCACAATTCGAATAAATATGCAGGTTATAAACAAAAGCGATATCAACTTTAAAACGCGCTAAAATTTGTTGATGTTTTGCGTATTCAGTTGTTATCGACATATCTCCGGTAGTACAAGAGCTGCACTTCTGAAACTTAGTACTTCAGTAGTAAATGACTCTCCGCGATGGTCTGCAAAGTTTCGTGGCACAATTCGCATAAATGTGGAAGTTATAAACAAAAGCGATATCAACTTTAAAACTAGCTAAATTTTGTCGATGTTTTGCGTGTTAAGTTTGTATCGACATATCCCCGGCAGTACAAAAGCTGCACTTCTGAAACTTGGTACTTCAGTAGAAAATGTCTCTCCGCGATGGTGGGCAAAGTTTCGTGGCACAATTCGAATAAATAAGCAAGTTATAAACAAAAGCGATATCAACTTTAAAACGCGCTAAATTTTGTTGATTTTTTGCGTATTCAGTTTGTATCGACATATCTCTGGTGGTACAAGAGCTGCACTTCTGAAACTTGGTACTTCAGTTGAGAATGTCTCTCCGCGACTGTCTGCAAAGTTTCGTGGCACAATTCGAATAAATGTGCAGGTTATAAACAAAAGCGATATCAACTTTAAAACGCGCTAAATTTTGTTGATGTTTTGCGTATTCAGTTTGTATCGACATATCTCCGGTAGTACAAGAGCTGCACTTCTGAAACTTGGTACTCTAGTAGAAAATGTGTCTCCGCGACTGTATAAAAAGTTTCGTGGCACAATTCGAATAAATCTGGAAGTTATAAACAAAAGCGATATCAACTTTAAAACGCGCTAAATTTTGTTGGGGTTTTGCGTATTCAGTTTGTATCGACATATCTCCGGTAGTACAAGAGCTGCACTTCTGAAACTTGGTACTTCAGTAGAAAATGCCTCCCCGCGATGGTCTGCAAAGTTTCGTGGCACAATTCGAATAAATGTGGAAGTTCTAAACAAAAGCGATATCCACTTTAAAACGCGCTAAATTTTGTAGATGTTTTGCGTATTCAGTTTGTATCGACACATCTCCGGTAGTACAAGAGCTGCACTTCTGAAACTTGGTACTTCAGTAGAAAATGTGTCTCCGCGACGGTCTGCAAAGTTTCGTGGCACAATTCGAATAAATGTGGAAGTTATAAACAAAAGCGCTATCAACTTTAAAACGCACTTAATTTTGTAGATGTTTTGCGTATTCAGTTTGTATCGACACATCTCCGGTAGTACAAGAGCTGCACTTCTGAAACTTGGTACTTCAGTAGAAAATGTGTCTCCGCGACTGTCTACAAAGTTTCGTTTCACAATTCAGATAAATGTGGAAGTTATAAATAAAAACGCTATCAACTTTAAAACGCGCTAAATTTTGTTGATGTTTTGCGTATTCAGTTTGTATCGACATATCTCCGGTAGTACAAGAGCTGCACTTCTGAACCTTGGTACTTCAGTAGGAAATGTGTCTCCGCGACTGTCTACAAAGTTTCGTGGCACAATTCGAATAAATGTGCAAGTTATAAACAAAAGCGATATCAACTTAAAAACGCGCTAAATTTTGTTGATGTTTTGCGTATTCAGTTTGTATCGACATATCTCCGGTAGTTCAAGAGCTGCACTTCTGAAACTTGGTACTTCAGTAGAAAATGTGTCTTCGCGACTGTCTACAAAGTTTCGTTTCACAATTCGAATAAATGTGCAGGTTATAAACAAAAGCGATATCAACTTTAAAACGCGCTAAATTTTGTTGATGTTTTGCGTATTCAGTTTGTATCGAAATATCTCCGGTAGTACAAGAGCTGCACTTCTGAAACTTGATACTTCAGTAGAAAATGTGTCTCCGCGACTGTCTACAAAGTTTCGTTTCACAATTCGAATAAATGTGCAAATTATAAACAAAAGCGCTATCAACTTTAAAACGCGCTAAATTTTGTTGATGTTTTGCGTATTCAGTTTGTATCGACATATCTCCGGTAGTGCAAGGGCTGCACTTCTGAAACTTGGTACTTCAGTAGTAAATGCCTCTCCGCGATGGTCTGCAAAGTTTCGTGGCACAATTCGAATTAATGTGGAAGTTATAAACAAAAGCGATATAAACTTTAAAACGCGCTAAATTTTGTTGATGTTTTGCGTATTCAGTTTGTATCGACATATCTCCGGTAGTACAAGAGCTGCACTTCTGAAACTTGGTACTTCAGTAGAAAATGTGTCTTCGCGACTGTCTACAACGTTTCGTTTAACAATTCGAATAAATGTGCAGGTTATAAACAAAAGCGATATCAACTTTAAAACGCGCTAAATTTTGTTGATGTTTTGCGTATTCAGTTTGTATCGACATATCTCCGGTAGTACAAGAGCTGCACTTCTGAAACTTGGTACTTCAGTGGAAAATGTGTCTCCGCGACTGTCTGCGAAGTTTCGTGGCACAATTCGAATAAATGTGGAAGTTATAAACAAAAGCGATATCAGCTTTAAAACGCGCTAAATTTTGTTGATGTTTTGCGTATTCAGTTTGTATCGACATATCTCCGGTAGTACAAGAGCTGCACTTCTGAAACTTGGTACTTCAGTAGTAACTGCCTCTCCGCGATGGTCTGCAAAGTTTCGTGGCACAATTCGAATAAATGTGGAAGTTATAAACAAAAGCGATATCAACTTTAAAACGCGCTAAATTTTGTTGATGTTTTGCGTATTCAGTTTGTATCGACACATCTCCGGTAGTACAAGAGCTGCACTTCTGAAATTTGGTACTTGAGTAGAAAATGTGTCTCCGCGACTGTCTACAAAGTTTCATTTCACAATTCGAATAAATGTGGAAGTTATAAACAAAAGCGATATCAACTTTAAAACGCGCTAAATTTTGTTGATGTTTTGCGTATTCAGTTTGTATCGACATATCTCCGGTAGTACAAGAGCTGCACTTCTGAAACTTGGTACTTCAGTAGAAAATTCCTCTCCGCGATGGTCTGCAAAGTTTCGTGGCACAATTCGAATAAATGTGGAAGTTATAGACAAAAGCGATATCAACTTTAAAACGCGCTTAATTTTGTTGCGGTTTTGCGTATTCAGTTTGTATCGACATATCTCCGGTAGTACAAGAGCTGAACTTCTGAAACTTGGTACTTCAGTAGAAAATGCCTCCTCGCGATGGTCTGCAAAGTTTCGTGGCACAATTCGAATAAATGTGGAAGTTATAAATAAAAGCGATATCCACTGTAAAACGCGCTAAATTTTGTTGATGTTTTAGGTATTCAGTTTGTATCGACATATCTCCGGCAGTACAAGAGCTGCACTTCTGAAACATGGTACTTTAGTAGAAAATGCCTCTCCGCGACGGTCTGCAAAGTTTCGTGGCACAATTCGAATAAATGTGGAAGTTATAAACAAAAGCGCTATCAACTTTAAAACGCACATAATTTTGTAGATGTTTTGCGTATTCAGTTTGTATCGACACATCTCCGGTAGTACAAGAGCTGCACTTCTGAAACTTGGTACTTCAGTAGAAAATGTGTCTCCGCGACTGTCTACAAAGTTTCGTTTCACAATTCGAATAAATGTGCAAGTTATAAACAGAAGCGCTATCAACTTTAAAACGCGCTAAATTTTGTTGATGTTTTGCGTATTCAGTTTGTATCGACATATCTCCGGTAGTACAAGAGCTGCACTTCTGAAACTTGGTACTTCCGTAGAAAATGTGTCTCCGCGACTGTCTACAAAGTTTCGTTTCACAATTCGAATAAATGTGCAAGTTATAAACAAAAGCGATATCAACTTAAAAACGCGCTAAATTTTGTTGATGTTTTGCGTATTCAGTTTGTATCGACATATCTCCGGTAGTACAACAGCTGCACTTCTGAAACTTGGTACTTCAGTACAAAATGTGTCTTCGCGACTGTCTATAAAGTTTCGTTTCACAATTCGAATAAATGTGCAGGTTATAAACAAAAGCGATATCAACTTTAAAACGCGCTAAATTTTGTTGATGTTTTGCGTATTCAGTTTGTATCGAAATATCTCCGGTAGTACAAGAGCTGCACTTCTGAAACTTGGTACTTCAGTAGAAAATGTGTCTCCGCGACTGTCTACAAAGTTTCGTTTCACAATTCGAATAAATGTGCAAGTTATAAACAAAAGCGATATCAACTTTAAAACGCGCTAAATTTTGTTGATGTTTTGCGTATTCAGTTTGTATCGACATATCTCCGGTAGTACAAGAGCTGCACTTCTGAAACTTGGTACTTCAGTAGTAACTGCCTCTCCGCGATGGTCTGCAAAGTTTCGTGGCACAATTCGAATAAATGTGGAAGTTATAAACAAAAGCGATATCAACTTTAAAATGCTCAATTTTGTTGATGTTTTGCGTATTCAGTTAGTATCGACATATCTCCGGTAGTACAAGAGCTGCACTTCTGAAACTTGGTACTTCAGTAGTAAATGCCTCCCCGCGAGTGTCTGCGAAGTTTCGTGGCACAATTCGAATAAATGTGGAAGTTATGAACAAAAGCGATATCCACTTTAAAACGCGCTAAATTTTGTTGATGTTTTGCGTATTCAGTTTGTATCGACACATCTACGGTAGTACAAGAGCTGCACTTCTGAAATTTGGTACTTCAGTAGAAAATGTGTCTCCGCGACTGTCTACAAAGTTTCATTTCACAATTCGAATAAATGTGGAAGTTATAAACAAAAGCGATATCAACTTAAAAACGCGCTAAATTTTGTTGATGTTTTGCGTATTCAGTTTGTATCGACATATCTCCGGTAGTACAAGAGCTGCACTTCTGAAACTTGGTACTTCAGTAGAAAATGCCTCTCCGCGATGGTCTGCAAAGTTTCGTTGCACAATTCGAATAAATGTGGAAGTTATAAACAAAAGCGATATCAACTTTAAAACGCGCTTAATTTTGTTGCGGTTTTGCGTATTCAGTTTGTATCGACATATCTCCGGTAGTACAAGAGCTGAACTTCTGAAACTTGGTACTTCAGTAGAAAATGCCTCCTCGCGATGGTCTGCAAAGTTTCGTGGCACAATTCGAATAAATGTGGAAGTTATAAACAAAAGCGATATCCACTTTAAAACGCGCTAAATTTTGTTGATGTTTTGCGTATTCAGTTTGTATCGACATATCTCCGGCAGTACAAGAGCTGCACTTCTGAAACATGGTACTTCAGTAGAAAATGCCTCTCCGCGACGGTCTGCAAAGTTTCGATGCACAATTCGAATAAATGTGGAAGTTATAAACAATAGCGCTATCAACTTTAAAACGCACTTAATTTTGTAGATGTTTTGCGTATTCAGTTTGTATCGACACATCTCCGGTAGTACAAGAGCTGCACTTCTGAAAGTTGGTACTTCAGTAGAAAATTTGTCTCCGCGACTGTCTACAAAGTTTCGTTTCACAATTCGAATAAATGTGCAGGTTATAAACAAAAGCGATATCAACTTTAAAACGCGCTAAATTTTGTTGATGTTTTGCGTATTCAGTTTGTATCGACACATCTCCGGTACTACAAGAGCTGCACTTCTGAAACTTAGTACTTCAGTAGAAAATGTGTCTCCGCGACTGTCTACAAAGTTTCGTTTCACAATTCAGATAAATGTGGAAGTTATAAATAAAAACGCTATCAACTTTAAAACGCGCTAAATTTTGTTGATGTTTTGCGTATTCAGTTTGTATCGACATATCTCCGGTAGTACAAGAGCTGCACTTCTGAACCTTGGTACTTCAGTAGGAAATGTGTCTCCGCGACTGTCTACAAAGTTTCGTGGCACAATTCGAATAAATGTGCAAGTTATTAACAAAAGCGATATCAACTTAAAAACGCGCTAAATTTTGTTGATGTTTTGCGTATTCAGTTTGTATCGACATATCTCCGGTAGTACAAGAGCTGCACTTCTGAAACTTGGTACTTCAGTAGAAAATTCCTCTCCGCGATGGTCTGCAAAGTTTCGTGGCACAATTCGAATAAATGTTGAAGTTATAAACAAAAGCGATATCAACTTTAAAACGCGCTTAATTTTGTTGCGGTTTTGCGTATTCAGTTTGTATCGACATATCTCCGGTAGTACAAGAGCTGAACTTCTGAAACTTGGTACTTCAGTAGAAAATGCCTCCTTGCGATGGTCTGCAAAGTTTCGTGGCACAATTCGAATAAATGTGGAAGTTATAAATAAAAGCGATATCGACTTTAAAACGCGCTAAATTTTGTTGATGTTTTAGGTATTCAGTTTGTATCGACATATCTCCGGCAGTACAAGAGCTGCACTTCTGAAACATGGTACTTCAGTAGAAAATTTGTCTCCGCGACGGTCTGCAAAGTTTCGTGGCACAATTCGAATAAATGTGGAAGTTATAAACAAAAGCGCTATCAACTTTAAAACGCACTTAATTTTGTAGATGTTTTGCGTATTCAGTTTGTATCGACACATCTCCGGTAGTACAAGAGCTGCACTTCTGAAACTTGGTACTTCAGTAGAAAATGTGTCTCCGCGACTGTCTACAAAGTTTCGTTTCACAATTCGAATAAATGTGCAAGTTATAAACAAAAGCGCTATCAACTTTAAAACGCGCTAAATTTTGTTGATGTTTTGCGTATTCAGTTTGTATCGACATATCTCCGGTAGTACAAGAGCTGCACTTCTGAAACTTGGTACTTCAGTAGAAAATGTGTCTTCGCGACTGTCTACAAAGTTTTGTTTCACAATTCGAATAAATGTGCAGGTTATAAACAAAAGCGATATCAACTTTAAAACGCGCTAAATTTTGTTGATGTTTTGCGTATTCAGTTTGTATCGACATATCTCCGGTAGTACAAGAGCTGCACTTCTGAACCTTGGTACTTCAGTAGAAAATGTGTCTCCGCGACTGTCTACAAAGTTTCGTTTCACAATTCGAATAAATGTGCAAGTTATAAACAAAAGCGATATCAACTTAAAAACGCGCTAAATTTTGTTGATGTTTTGCGTATTCAGTTTGTATCGACATATCTCCGGTAGTACAACAGCTGCACTTCTGAAACTTGGTACTTCAGTACAAAATGTGTCTTCGCGACTGTCTATAAAGTTTCGTTTCACAATTCGAATAAATGTGCAGGTTATAAACAAAAGCGATATCAACTTTAAAACGCGCTAAATTTTGTTGATGTTTTGCGTATTCAGTTTGTATCGACATATCTCCGGTAGTGCAAGAGCTGCACTTCTGAAACTTGGTACTTCAGTGGAAAATGTGTCTCCGCGACTGTCTGCGAAGTTTCGTGGCACAATTCGAATAAATGTGGAAGTTATAAATAAAAACGCTATCAACTTTAAAACGAGCTAAATTTTGTTGATGTTTTGCGTATTCAGTTTGTATCGACATATCTCCGGTAGTACAAGAGCTGCACTTCTGAACCTTGGTACTTCAGTAGGAAATGTGTCTCCGCGACTGTCTACAAAGTTTCGTGGCACAATTCGAATAAATGTGCAAGTTATTAACAAAAGCGATATCAACTTAAAAACGCGCTAAATTTTGTTGATGTTTTGCGTATTCAGTTTGTATCGACATATCTCCGGTAGGGCAAGAGCTGCACTTCTGAAACTTGGTACTTCAGTAGAAAATGCCTCTCCGCGATGGTCTGCAAAGTTTCGTGGCACAATTCGAATTAATGTGGAAGTTATAAACAAAAGCGATATAAACTTTAAAACGCGCTAAATTTTGTTGATGTTTTGCGTATTCAGTTTGTATCGACATATCTCCGGTAGTACAAGAGCTGCACTTCTGAAACTTGGTACTTCAGTAGAAAATGTGTTTTCGCGACTGTCTACAACGTTTCGTTTCACAATTCGAATAAATGTGCAGGTTATAAACAAAAGCGATATCAACTTTAAAACGCGCTAAATTTTGTTGATGTTTTGCGTATTCAGTTTGTATCGACATATCTCCGGTAGTACAAGAGCTGCAGTTCTGAAACTTGGTACTTCAGTGGAAAATGTGTCTCCGCGACTGTCTGCGAAGTTTCGTGGCACAATTCGAATAAATGTGGAAGTTATAAACAAAAGCGATATCAACTTTAAAACGCGCTAAATTTTGTTGGGGTTTTGCGTATTCAGTTTGTATCGACATATCTCCGGTAGTACAAGAGCTGCACTTCTGAAACTTGGTACTTCAGTAGTAACTGCCTCTCCGCGATGGTCTGCAAAGTTTCGTGGCACAATTCGAATAAATGTGGAAGTTATAAACAAAAGCGATATCAACTTTAAAACGCGCTAAATTTTGTTGATGTTTTGCGTATTCAGTTTGTATCGACATATCTCCGGTAGTACAAGAGCTGCTCTTCTGAAACTTGGTAATTCAGTAGAAAATGCCTCTCCGCGATGGTCTGCAAAGTTTCGTGGCACAATTCGAATAAATGTGGAAGTTATAAACAAAAGCGATATCAACTTTAAAACGCGCTTAATTTTGTTGCGGTTTTGCGTATTCAGTTTGTATCGACATATCTCCGGTAGTACAAGAGCTGAACTTCTGAAACTTGGTACTTCAGTAGAAAATGCCTCCTCGCGATGGTCTGCAAAGTTTCGTGGCACAATTCGAATAAATGTGGAAGTTATAAACAAAAGCGATATCCACTTTAAAACGCGCTAAATTTTGTTGATGTTTTGCGTATTCAGTTTGTATCGACATATCTCCGGCAGTACAAGAGCTGCACTTCTGAAACATGGTACTTCCGTAGAAAATGCCCCTCCGCGACGGTCTGCAAAGTTTCGTGGCACAAATCGAATAAATGTGGAAGTTATAAACAAAAGCGCTATCAACTTTAAAACGCACTTAATTTTGTAGATGTTTTGCGTATTCAGTTTGTATCGACACATCTCCGGTAGTACAAGAGCTGCACTTCTGAAACTTGGTACTTCAGTAGAAAATGTGTCTCCGCGACTGTCTACAAAGTTTCGTTTCACAATTCGAATAAATGTGCAAGTTATAAACAAAAGCGCTATCAACTTTAAAACGCGCTAAATTTTGTTGATGTTTTGCGTATTCAGTTTGTATCGACATATCTCCGGTAGTACAAGAGCTGCACTTCTGAAACTTGGTACTTCAGTAGAAAATGTGTCTTCGCGACTGTCTACAAAGTTTCGTTTCACAATTCGAATAAATGTGCAGGTTATAAACAAAAGCGATATCAACTTTAAAACGCGCTAAATTTTGTTGATGTTTTGCGTATTCAGTTTGTATCGAAATATCTCCGGTAGTACAAGAGCTGCACTTCTGAAACTTGGTACTTCAGTAGAAAATGTGTCTCCGCGACTGTCTACAAAGTTTCGTTTCACAATTCGAATAAATGTGCAAGTTATAAACAAAAGCGCTATCAACTTTAAAACGCGCTAAATTTTGTTGATGTTTTGCGTATTCAGTTTGTATCGACATATCTCCGGTAGTGCAAGAGCTGCACTTCTGAAACTTGGTACTTCAGTAGAAAATGCCTCTCCGCGATGGTCTGCAAAGTTTCGTGGCACAATTCGAATTAATGTGGAAGTTATAAACAAAAGCGATATAAACTTTAAAACGCGCTAAATTTTGTTGATGTTTTGCGTATTCAGTTTGTATCGACATATCTCCGGTAGTACAAGAGCTGCACTTCTGAAACTTGGTACTTCAGTAGAAAATGTGTCTTCGCGACTGTCTACAACGTTTCGTTTCACAATTCGAATAAATGTGCAGGTTATAAACAAAAGCGATATCAACTTTAAAACACGCTAAATTTTGTTGATGTTTTGCGTATTCAGTTTGTATCGACATATCTCCGGTAGTACAAGAGCTGCACTTCTGAAACTTGGTACTTCAGTGGAAAATGTGTCTCCGCGACTGTCTGCGAAGTTTCGTGGCACAATTCGAATAAATGTGGAAGTTATAAACAAAAGCGATATCAACTTTAAAACGCGCTAAATTTTGTTGATGTTTTGCGTATTCAGTTTGTATCGACATATCTCCGGTAGTACAAGAGCTGCACTTCTGAAACTGGGTACTTCAGTGGAAAATGTGTCTCCGCGACTGTCTGCAAAGTTTCGTGGCACAATTCGAATAAATGTGGAAGTTATAAACAAAAGCGATATCCACTTTAAAACGCGCTAAATTTTGTTGATGTTTTGCGTATTCAGTTTGTATCGACATATCTCCGGTAGTACAAGAGCTGCACTTCTGAAACTTGGTACTTCAGTAGTAAATGCCTCTCCGCGATGGTCTGCAAAGTTTCGTGGCACAATTCGAATAAATGTGGAAGTTATAAACAAAAGCGATATCACGTTTAAAACGCGCTAAATTTTGTTGATGTTTTGCGTATTCAGTTTGTATCGACATATCTCCGGTAGTACAAGAGCTGCACTTCTGAAACTTGGTACTTCAGTAGAAAATGTCTTTCCGCGATGGTCTGCAAAGTTTCGTGGCACAATTCGAATAAATGTGGAAGTTATAAACAAAAGCGATATCAACTTTAAAACGCGCTTAATTTTGTTGCGGTTTTGCTTATTCAGTTTGTATCGACATATCTCCGGTAGTACAAGAGCTGAACTTCTGAAACTTGGTACTTCAGTAGAAAATGCCTCCTCGCGATGGTCTGCAAAGTTTCGTGGCACAATTCGAATAAATGTGGAAGTTATAAACAAAAGCGATATCCACTTTAAAACGCGCTAAATTTTGTTGATGTTTTGCGTATTCAGTTTGTATCGACATATCTCCGGCAGTACAAGAGCTGCACTTCTGAAACATGGTACTTCAGTAGAAAATGCCCCTCCGCGACGGTCTGCAAAGTTTCGTGGCACAATTCGAATAAATGTGGAAGTTATAAACAAAAGCGCTATCAACTTTAAAACGCACTTAATTTTGTAGATGTTTTGCGTATTCAGTTTGTATCGACACATCTCCGGTAGTACAAGAGCTGCACTTCTGAAACTTGGTACTTCAGTAGAAAATGTGTCTCCGCGACTGTCTACAAAGTTTCGTTTCACAATTCGAATAAATGTGCAAGTTATAAACAAAAGCGCTATCAACTTTAAAACGCGCTAAATTTTGTTGATGTTTTGCGTATTCAGTTTGTATCGACATATCTCCGGTAGTACAAGAGCTGCACTTCTGAAACTTGGTACTTCAGTAGAAAATGTGTCTTCGCGACTGTCTACAAAGTTTCGTTTCACAATTCGAATAAATGTGCAGGTTATAAACAAAAGCGATATCAACTTTAAAACGCGCTAAATTTTGTTGATGTTTTGCGTATTCAGTTTGTATCGACACATCTCCGGTAGTACAAGAGCTGCACTTCTGAAACTTAGTACTTCAGTAGAAAATGTGTCTCCGCGACTGTCTACAAAGTTTCGTTTCACAATTCAGATAAATGTGGAAGTTATAAATAAAAACGCTATCAACTTTAAAACGCGCTAAATTTTGTTGATGTTTTGCGTATTCAGTTTGTATCGACATATCTCCGGTAGTACAAGAGCTGCACTTCTGAACCTTGGTACTTCAGTAGGAAATGTGTCTCCGCGACTGTCTACAAAGTTTCGTGGCACAATTCGAATAAATGTGCAAGTAATAAACAAAAGCGATATCAACTTAAAAACGCGCTAAATTTTGTTGATGTTTTGCGTATTCAGTTTGTATCGACATATCTCCGGTAGTACAAGAGCTGCACTTCTGAAACTTGGTACTTCAGTAGAAAATGTGTCTTCGCGACTGTCTACAAAGTTTCGTTTCACAATTCGAATAAATGTGCAGGTTATAAACAAAAGCGATATCAACTTTAAAACGCGCTAAATTTTGTTGATGTTTTGCGTATTCAGTTTGTATCGAAATATCTCCGGTAGTACAAGAGCTGCACTTCTGAAACTTGGTACTTCAGTAGAAAATGTGTCTCCGCGACTGTCTACAAAGTTTAGTTTCACAATTCGAATAAATGTGCAAGTTATAAACAAAAGCGCTATCAACTTTAAAACGTTCTAAATTTTGTTGATGTTTTGCGTATTCAGTTTGTATCGACATATCTCCGGTAGTGCAAGAGCTGCACTTCTGAAACTTGGTACTTCAGTAGTAAATGCCTCTCCGCGATGGTCTGCAAAGTTTCGTGGCACAATTCGAATTAATGTGGAAGTTATAAACAAAAGCGATATAAACTTTAAAACGCGCTAAATTTTGTTGATGTTTTGCGTATTCAGTTTGTATCGACATATCTCCGGTAGTACAAGAGCTGCACTTCTGAAACTTGGTACTTCAGTAGAAAATGTGTCTTCGCGACTGTCTACAACGTTTCGTTTCACAATTCGAATAAATGTGCAGGTTATAAACAAAAGCGATATCAACTTTAAAACGCGCTAAATTTTGTTGATGTTTTGCGTATTCAGTTTGTATCGACATATCTCCGGTAGTACAAGAGCTGCACTTCTGAAACTTGGTACTTCAGTGGAAAATGTGTCTCCGCGACTGTCTGCGAAGTTTCGTGGCACAATTCGAATAAATGTGGAAGTTATAAACAAAAGCGATATCAACTTTAAAACGCGCTAAATTTTGTTGATGTTTTGCGTATTCAGTTTGTATCGACCTATCTCCGGTAGTACAAGAGCTGCACTTCTGAAACTTGGTACTTCAGTAGAAAATGTGTCTTCGCGACTGTCTACAACGTTTCATTTCACAATTCGAATAAATGTGCAGGTTATAAACAAAAGCGATATCAACTTTAAAACGCGCTAAATTTTGTTGATGTTTTGCGTATTCAGTTTGTATCGACATATCTCCGGTAGTACAAGAGCTGCACTTCTGAAACTTGGTACTTCAGTGGTAAATGTGTCTCCGCGACTGTCTGCGAAGTTTCGTGGCACAATTCGAATAAATGTGGAAGTTATAAACAAAAGCGATATCAACTTTAAAACGCGCTAAATTTTGTTGATGTTTTGCGTATTCAGTTTGTATCGACATATCTCCGGTAGTACAAGAGCTGCACTTCTGAAACTTGGTACTTCAGTAGTAACTGCCTCTCCGCGATGGTCTGCAAAGTTTCGTGGCACAATTCGAATAAATGTGGAAGTTATAAACAAAAGCGATATCAACTTTAAAACGCGCTAAATTTTGTTGATGTTTTGCGTATTCAGTTTGTATCGACACATCTCCGGTAGTACAACAGCTGCACTTCTCAAATTTGGTACTTCAGTAGAAAATGTGTCTCCGCGACTGTCTACAAAGTTTCATTTCACAATTCGAATAAATGTGGAAGTTATAAACAAAAGCGATATCAACTTAAAAACGCGCTAAATTTTGTTGCGGTTTTGCGTATTCAGTTTGTATCGACATATCTCCGGCAGTACAAGAGCTGCACTTCTGAAACATGGTACTTCAGTAGAAAATGCCCCTCCGCGACGGTCTGCAAAGTTTCGTGGCACAATTCGAATTAATGTGGAAGTTATAAACAAAAGCGCTATCAACTTTAAAACGCACTTAATTTTGTAGATGTTTTGCGTATTCAGTTTGTATCGACACATCTCCGGTAGTACAAGAGCTGCACTTCTGAAACTTGGTACTTCAGTAGAAAATGTGTCTCCGCGACTGTCTACAAAGTTTCGTTTCACAATTCGAATAAATGTGCAAGTTATAAACAAAAGCGCTATCAACTTTAAAACGCGCTAAATTTTGTTGATGTTTTGCGTATTCAGTTTGTATCGACATATCTCCGGTAGTACAAGAGCTGCACATCTGAAACTTGGTACTTCAGTAGAAAATGTGTCTTCGCGACTGTCTACAAAGTTTCGTTTCACAATTCGAATAAATGTGCAGGTTATAAACAAAAGCGATATCAACTTTAAAACGCGCTAAATTTTGTTGATGTTTTGCGTATTCAGTTTGTATCGACACATCTCCGGTAGTACAAGAGCTGCACTTCTGAAACTTAGTACTTCACTAGAAAATGTGTCTCCGCGACTGTCTACAAAGTTTCGTTTAACAATTCAGATAAATGTGGAAGTTATAAATAAAAACGCTATCAACTTTAAAACGCGCTAAATTTTGTTGATGTTTTGCGTATTCAGTTTGTATCGACATATCTCCGGTAGTACAAGAGCTGCACTTCTGAACCTTGGTACTTCAGTTGGAAATGTGTCTCCGCGACTGTCTACAAAGTTTCGTGGCACAATTCGAATAAATGTGCAAGTAATAAACAAAAGCGATATCAACTTAAAAACGCGCTAAATTTTGTTGATGTTTTGCGTATTCAGTTTGTATCGACATATCTCCGGTAGTACAAGAGCTGCACTTCTGAAACTTGGTACTTCAGTAGAAAATGTGTCTCCGCGACTGTCTACAAAGTTTCGTTTCACAATTCGAATAAATGTGCAAGTTATAAACAAAAGCGCTATCAACTTTAAAACGCGCTAAATTTTGTTGATGTTTTGCGTATTCAGTTTGTATCGACATATCTCCGGTAGTGCAAGAGCTGCACTTCTGAAACTTGGTACTTCAGTAGTAAATGCCTCTCCGCGATGGTCTGCAAAGTTTCGTGGCACAATTCGAATTAATGTGGAAGTTATAAACAAAAGCGATATAAACTTTAAAACGCGCTAAATTTTGTTGATGTTTTGCGTATTCAGTTTGTATCGACATATCTCCGGTAGTACAAGAGCTGCACTTCTGAAACTTGGTACTTCAGTAGAAAATGTGTCTTCGCGACTGTCTACAACGTTTCGTTTCACAATTCGAATAAATGTGCAGGTTATAAACAAAAGCGATATCAACTTTAAAACGCGCTAAATTTTGTTGATGTTTTGCGTATTCAGTTTGTATCGACATATCTCCGGTAGTACAAGAGCTGCACTTCTGAAACTTGTAACTTCAGTGGAAAATGTGTCTCCGCGACTGTCTGCGAAGTTTCGTGGCACAATTCGAATAAATGTGGAAGTTATAAACAAAAGCGATATCAACTTTAAAACGTGCTAAATCTTGTTGATGTTTTGCGTATTCAGTTTGTATCGACATATCTCCGGTAGTACAAGAGCTGCACTTCTGAAACTTGGTACTTCAGTAGAAACTGCCTCTCCGCGATGGTCTGCAAAGTTTCGTGGCACAATTCGAATAAATGTGGAAGTTATAAACAAAAGCGATATCAACTTTAAAACGCGCTAAATTGTGTTGATGTTTTGCGTATTCAGTTAGTATCGACATATCTCCGGTAGTACAAGAGCTGCACTTCTGAAACTTGGTACTTCAGTAGTAAATGCCTCCCCGCGAGTGTCTGCGAAGTTTCGTGGCACAATTCGAATAAATGTGGAAGTTATAAACAAAAGCGATATCCACTTTAAAACGCGCTAAATTTTGTTGATGTTTTGCGTATTCAGTTTGTATCGACACATCTCCGGTAGTACAAGAGCTGCACTTCTGAAATTTGGTACTTCAGTAGAAAATGTGTCTCCGCGACTGTCTACAAAGTTTCATTAGACAATTCGAATAAATGTGGAAGTTATAAACAAAAGCGATATCAACTTAAAAACGCGCTAAATTTTGTTGATGTTTTGCGTATTCAGTTTGTATCGACATATCTCCGGTAGTACAAGAGCTGCACTTCTGAAACTTGGTACTTCAGTAGAAAATGCCTCTCCGCGATGGTCTGCAAAGTTTCGTGGCACAATTCGAATAAATGTGCAAGTTATAAACAAAAGCGATATCAACTTTAAAACGCGCTTAATTTTGTTGCGGTTTTGCGTATTCAGTTTGTATCGACATATCTCCGGTAGTACAAGAGCTGAACTTCTGAAACTTGGTACTTCAGTAGAAAATGCCTCCTCGCGATGGTCTGCAAAGTTTCGTGGCACAATTCGAATAAATGTGGAAGTTATAAACAAAAGCGATATCCACTTTAAAACGCGCTAAATTTTGTTGATGTTTTGCGTATTCAGTTTGTATCGACATATCTCCGGCAGTACAAGAGCTGCACTTCTGAAACATGGTACTTCAGTAGAAAATGCCTCTCCGCGACGGTCTGCAAAGTTTCGTGGCACAATTCGAATAAATGTGGAAGTTATAAACAAAAGCGCTATCAACTTTAAAACGCACTTAATTTTGTACATGTTTTGCGTATTCAGTTTGTATCGACACATCTCCGGTAGTACAAGAGCTGCACTTCTGAAACTTGGTACTTCAGTAGAAAATGTGTCTCCGCGACTGTCTACAAAGTTTCGTTTCACAATTCGAATAAATGTGCAAGTTATAAACAAAAGCGCTATCAACTTTAAAACGCGCTAAATTTTGTTGATGTTTTGCGTATTCAGTTTGTATCGACATATCTCCGGTAGTACAAGAGCTGCACTTCTGAAACTCGGTACTTCAGTAGAAATTGTGTCTTCGCGACTGTCTACAAAGTTTCGTTTCACAATTCGAATAAATGTGCAGGTTATAAACAAAAGCGATATCAACTTTAAAACGCGCTAAATTTTGTTGATGTTTTGCGTATTCAGTTTGTATCGAAATATCTCCGGTAGTACAAGAGCTGCACTTCTGAAACTGGGTACTTCAGTGGAAAATGTGTCTCCGCGACTGTCTGCAAAGTTTCGTGGCACAATTCGAATAAATGTGGAAGTTATAAACAAAAGCGATATCCACTTTAAAACGCGCTAAATTTTGTTGATGTTTTGCGTATTCAGTTTGTATCGACATATCTCCGGTAGTACAAGAGCTGCACTTCTGAAACTTGGTACTTCAGTAGTAAATGTCTCTCCGCGATGGTCTGCAAAGTTTCGTGGCACAATTCGAATAAATGTGGAAGTTATAAACAAAAGCGATATCACGTTTAAAACGCGCTAAATTTTGTTGATGTTTTGCGTATTCAGTTTGTATCGACATATCTCCGGTAGTACAAGAGCTGCACTTCTGAAACTTGGTACTTCAGTAGAAAATGTCTTTCCGCGATAGTCTGCAAAGTTTCGTGGCACAATTCGAATAAATGTGGAAGTTATAAACAAAAGCGATATCAACTTTAAAACGCGCTTAATTTTGTTGCGGTTTTGCGTATTCAGTTTGTATCGACATATCTCCGGTAGTACAACAGCTGAACTTCTGAAACTTGGTACTACAGTAGAAAATGCCTCCTCGCGATGGTCTGCAAAGTTTCGTGGCACAATTCGAATAAATGTGGAAGTTATAAACAAAAGCGATATCCACTTTAAAACGCGCTAAATTTGGTTGATGTTTTGCGTATTCAGTTTGTATCGACATATCTCCGGCAGTACAAGAGCTGCACTTCTGAAACATGGTACTTCAGTAGAAAATGCCTCTCCGCGACGGTCTGCAAAGTTTCGTGGCACAATTCGAATAAATGTGGAAGTTATAAACAAAAGCGCTATCAACTTTAAAACGCACTTAATTTTGTAGATGTTTTGCGTATTCAGTTTGTATCGACACATCTCCGGTAGTACAAGAGCTGCACTTCTGAAACTTGGTACTTCAGTAGAAAATGTGTCTCCGCGACTGTCTACAAAGTTTCATTTCACAATTCGAATCAATGTGCAAGTTATAAACAAAAGCGATATCAACTTTAAAACGCGCTAAATTTTGTTGATGTTTTGCGTATTCAGTTTGTATCGACATATCTCCGGTAGTACAAGAGCTGCACTTCTGAAACTTGGTACTTCAGTAGTAACTGCCTCTCCGCGATGGTCTGCAAAGTTTCGTGGCACAATTCGAATAAATGTTGAAGTTATAAACAAAAGCGATATCAACTTTAAAACGCTCAATTTTGTTGATGTTTTGCGTATCAAGTTTGTATCGACATATCTCCGGTAGTACAAGAGCTGCACTTCTGAAACTTGGTACTTCAGTAGTAAATGCCTCCCCGCGAGTGTCTGCGAAGTTTCGTGGCACAATTCGAATAAATGTGGAAGTTATAAACAAAAGCGATATCCACTTTAAAACGCGCTAAATTTTGTTGACGTTTTGCGTATTCAGTTTGTATCGACACATCTACGGTAGTACAAGAGCTGCACTTCTGAAATTTGGTACTTCAGTAAAAAATGTGTCTTCGCGACTGTCTACAAAGTTTCATTTCACAATTCGAATAAATGTGGAAGTTATGAACAAAAGCGATATCAACTTAAAAACGCGCTAAATTTTGTTGATGTTTTGCGTATTCAGTTTGTATCGACATATCTCCGGTAGTACAAGAGCTGCACTTCTGAAACTTGGTACTTCAGTAGAAAATGCCTCTCCGCGATGGTCTGCAAAGTTTCGTGGCACAATTCGAATAAATGTGGAAGTTATAAACAAAAGCGATATCAACTTTAAAACGCGCTTAATTTTGTTGCGGTTTTGCGTATTCAGTTTGTATCGACATATCTCCGGTAGTACAAGAGCTGAACTTCTGAAACTTGGTACTTCAGTAGAAAATGCCTCCTCGCGATGGTCTGCAAAGTTTCGTGGCACAATTCGAATAAATGTGGAAGTTATAAACAAAAGCGATATCCACTTTAAAACGCGCTAAATTTTGTTGATGTTTTGCGTATTCAGTTTGTATCGACATATCTCCGGCAGTACAAGAGCTGCACTTCTGAAACTTGGTACTTCAGTAGAAAATGCCTCTCCGCGACGGTCTGCAAAGTTTCGTGGCACAATTCGAATAAATGTGGAAGTTATAAACAAAAGCGCTATCAACTTTAAAACGCACTTAATTTTGTAGATGTTTTGCGTATTCAGTTTGTATCGACACATCTCCGGTAGTACAAGAGCTGCACTTCTGAAAGTTGCTACTTCAGTAGAAAATGTGTCTCCGCGACTGTCTACAAAGTTTCGTTTCACAATTCGAATAAATGTGCAAGTTATAAACAAAAGCGATATCAACTTTAAAACGCGCTAAATTTTGTTGATGTTTTGCGTATTCAGTTTGTATCGACACATCTCCGGTAGTACAAGAGCTGCACTTCTGAAACTTAGTACTTCAGTAGAAAATGTGTCTCCGCGACTGTCTACAAAGTTTCGTTTCACAATTCAGATAAATGTGGAAGTTATAAATAAAAACGCTATCAACTTTAAAACGCGCTAAATTTTGTTGATGTTTTGCGTATTCAGTTTGTATCGACATATCTCCGGTAGTACAAGAGCTGCACTTCTGAACCTTGGTACTTCAGTAGGAAATGTGTCTCCGCGACTGTCTACAAAGTTTCGTGGCACAATTCGAATAAATGTGCAAGTTATTAACAAAAGCGATATCAACTTAAAAACGCGCTAAATTTTGTTGATGTTTTGCGTATTCAGTTTGTATCGACATATCTCCGGTAGTACAAGAGCTGCACTTCTGAAACTTGGTACTTCAGTATAAAATGTGTCCTCGCGACTGTCTACAAAGTTTCGTTTCACAATTCGAATAAATGTGCAGGTTATAAACAAAAGCGATATCAACTTTCAAACGCGCTAAATTTTGTTGATGTTTTGCGTATTCAGTTTGTATCGACATATCTCCGGTAGTACAAGAGCTGCACTTCTGAAACTTGGTACTTCAGTAGAAAATGTGTCTCCGCGACTGTCTACAAAGTTTCGTTTCACAATTCGAATAAATGTGCAAGTTATAAACAAAAGCGCTATCAACTTTAAAACGCGCTAAATTTTGTTGATGTTTTGCGTATTCAGTTTGTATCGACATATCTCCGGTAGTGCAAGAGCTGCACTTCTGAAACTTGGTACTTCAGTAGTAAATGCCTCTCCGCGATGGTCTGCAAAGTTTCGTGGCACAATTCGAATTAATGTGGAAGTTATAAACAAAAGCGATATAAACTTTAAAACGCGCTAAATTTTGTTGATGTTTTGCGTATTCAGTTTGTATCGACATATCTCCGGTAGTACAAGAGCTGCACTTCTTAAACTTGGTACTTCAGTAGAAAATGTGTCTTCGCGACTATCTACAACGTTTCGTTTCACAATTCGAATGAATGTGCAGGTTATAAACAAAAGCGATATCAACTTTAAAACGCGCTAAATTTTGTTGATGTTTTGCGTATTCAGTTTGTATCGACATATCTCCGGTAGTACAAGAGCTGCACTTCTGAAACTTGGTACTTCAGTGGAAAATGTGTCTCCGCGACTGTCTGCGAAGTTTTGTGGCACAATTCGAATAAATGTGGAAGTTATAAACAAAAGCGATATCAACTTTAAAACGCGCTAAATTTTGTTGAGGTTTTGCGTATTCAGTTTGTATCGACATATCTCCGGTAGTACAAGAGCTGCACTTCTGAAAGTTGGTACTTCAGTAGTAACTGCCTCTCCGCGATGGTCTGCAAAGTTTCGTGGCACAATTCGAATAAATGTGGAAGTTATAAACAAAAGCGATATCAACTTTAAAACGCGCTAAATTTTGTTGATGTATTGCGTATTCAGTTAGTATCGACATATCTCCGGTAGTACAAGAGCTGCACTTCTGAAACTTGGTACTTCAGTAGTAAATGCCTCCCCGCGAGTGTCTGCGAAGTTTCGTGGCACAATTCGAATAAATGTGGAAGTTATAAACAAAAGCGATATCAACTTTAAAACGCGCTAAATTTTGTTGATGTTTTGCGTATTCAGTTTGTATCGACACATCTCCGGTAGTACAAGAGCTGCACTTCTGAAATTTGGTACTTCAGTAGAAAATGTGTCTCCGCGACTGTCTACAAAGTTTCATTTCACAATTCGAATAAATGTGGAAGTTATAAACAAAAGCGATATCAACTTAAAAACGCGCTAAATTTTGTTGATGTTTTGCGTATTCAGTTTGTATCGACATATCTCCGGTAGTACAAGAGCTGCACTTCTGAAACTTGGTAATTCAGTAGTAAATGCCTCTCCGCGATGGTCTGCAAAGTTTCGTGGCACAATTCGAATAAATGTGGAAGTTATAAACAAAAGCGATATCAACTTTAAAACGCGCTTAATTTTGTTGCGGTTTTGCGTATTCAGTTTGTATCGACATATCTCCGGTAGTACAAGAGCTGAACTTCTGAAACTTGGTACTTCAGTAGAAAATGCCTCCTCGCGATGGTCTGCAAAGTTTCGTGGCACAATTCGAATAAATGTGGAAGTTATAAACAAAAGCGATATCCACTTTAAAACGCGCTAAATTTTGTTGATGTTTTGCGTATTCAGTTTGTATCGACATATCTCCGGCAGTACAAGAGCTGCACTTCTGAAACATGGTACTTCAGTAGAAAATGCCTCTCCGCGACGGTCTGCAAAGTTTCGTGGCACAATTCGAATAAATGTGGAAGTTATAAACAAAAGCGCTATCAACTTTAAAACGCACTTAATTTTGTAGATGTTTTGCGTATTCAGTTTGTATCGACACATCTCCGGTAGTACAAGAGCTGCACTTCTGAAACTTGGTACTTCAGTAGAAAATGTGTCTCCGCGACTGTCTACAAAGTTTCGTTTCACAATTCGAATAAATGTGCAAGTTATAAACAAAAGCGATATCAACTTTAAAACGCGCTAAATTTTGTTGATGTTTTTCGTATTCAGTTTGTATCGACATATCTCCGGTAGTACAAGAGCTGCACTTCTGAAACTTGGTACTTCAGTAGAAAATGTGTCTTCGCGACTGTCTACAAAGTTTCGTTTCACAATTCGAATAAATGTGCAGGTTATAAACAAAAGCGATATCAACTTTAAAACGCGCTAAATTTTGTTGATGTTTTGCGTATTCAGTTTGTATCGACACATCTCCGGTAGTACAAGAGCTGCACTTCTGAAACTTAGTACTTCAGTAGAAAATGTGTGTCCGCGACTGTCTACAAAGTTTCGTTTCACAATTCAGATAAATGTGGAAGTTATAAATAAAAACGCTATCAACTTTAAAACGCGCTAAATTTTGTTGATGTTTTGCGTATTCAGTTTGTATCGACATATCTCCGGTAGTACAAGAGCTGCACTTCTGAACCTTGGTACTTCAGTAGGAAATGTGTCTCCGCGACTGTCTACAAAGTTTCGTGGCACAATTCGAATAAATGTGCAAGTAATAAACAAAAGCGATATCAACTTAAAAACGCGCTAAATTTTGTTGATGTTTTGCGTATTCAGTTTGTATCGACATATCTCCGGTAGTACAAGAGCTGCACTTCTGAAACTTGGTACTTCAGTAGAAAATGTGTCTTCGCGACTGTCTACAAAGTTTCGTTTCACAATTCGAATAAATGTGCAGGTTATAAACAAAAGCGATATCAACTTTAAAACGCGCTAAATTTTGTTGATGTTTTGCGTATTCAGTTTGTATCGAAATATCTCCGGTAGTACAAGAGCTGCACTTCTGAAACTTGGTACTTCAGTAGAAAATGTGTCTCCGCGACTGTCTACAAAGTTTAGTTTCACAATTCGAATAAATCTGCAAGTTATAAACAAAAGCGCTATCAACTTTAAAACGCGCTAAATTTTGTTGATGTTTTGCGTATTCAGTTTGTATCGACATATCTCCGGTAGTGCAAGAGCTGCACTTCTGAAACTTGGTACTTCAGTAGTAAATGCCTCTCCGCGATGGTCTGCAAAGTTTCGTGGCACAATTCGAATTAATGTGGAAGTTATAAACAAAAGCGATATAAACTTTAAAACGCGCTAAATTTTGTTGATGTTTTGCGTATTCAGTTTGTATCGACATATCTCCGGTAGTACAAGAGCTGCACTTCTGAAACTTGGTACTTCAGTAGAAAATGTGTCTTCGCGACCGTCTACAACGTTTCGTTTCACAATTCGAATAAATGTGCAGGTTATAAACAAAAGCGATATCAACTTTAAAACGCGCTAAATTTTGTTGATGTTTTGCGTATTCAGTTTGTATCGACATATCTCCGGTAGTACAAGAGCTGCACTTCTGAAACTTGGTACTTCAGTAGAAAATGTGTCTCCGCGACTGTCTGCGAAGTTTCGTGGCACAATTCGAATTAATGTGGAAGTTATAAACAAAAGCGATATCAACTTTAAAACGCGCTAAATTTTGTTGATGTTTTGCGTATTCAGTTTGTATCGACATATCTCCGGTAGTACAAGAGCTGCACTTCTGAAACTTGGTACTTCAGTAGTAACTGCCTCTCCGCGATGGTCTGCAAAGTTTCGTGGCACAATTCGAATAAATGTGGAAGTTATAAACAAAAGCGATATCAACTTTAAAACGCGCTAAATTTTGTTGATGTTTTGCGTATTCAGTTTGTATCGACATATCTCCGGTAGTACAAGAGCTGCACTTCTGAAACTTGGTACTTCAGTAGTAAATGCCTCCCCGCGAGTGTCTGCGAAGTTTCGTGGCACAATTCGAATAAATGTGGAAGTTATAAACAAAAGCGATATCCACTTTAAAACGCGCTAAATTTTGTTGATGTTTTGCGTATTCAGTTTGTATCGACACATCTCCGGTAGTACAAGAGCTGCACTTCTGAAATATGGTACTTCAGTAGAAAATGTGTCTCCGCGACTGTCTACAAAGTTTCATTTCACAATTCGAATAAATGTGGAAGTTATAAACAAAAGCGATATCAACTTAAAAACGCGCTAAATTTTGTTGATGTTTTGCGTATTCAGTTTGTATCGACATATCTCCGGTAGTACAAGAGCTGCACTTCTGAAACTTGGTACTTCAGTGGAAAATGTGTCTCCGCGACTGTCTGCAAAGTTTCGTGGCACAATTCGAATAAATGTGGAAGTTATAAACAAAAGCGATATCAACTTTAAAACGCGCTAAATTTTGTTGATGTTTTGCGTATTCAGTTTATATCGACATATCTCCGGTAGTACAAGAGCTGCACTTCTGAAACTTGGTACTTCAGTAGTAAATGTCTCTGCGCGATGGTCTGCAAAGTTTCGTGGCACAATTCGAATAAATGTGGAAGTTATAAACAAAAGCGATATCACGTTTAAAACGCGCTAAATTTTGTTGATGTTTTGCGTATTCAGTTTGTATCGACATATCTCCGGTAGTACAAGAGCTGCACTTCTGAAACTTGGTACTTCAGTAGAAAATGTCTTTCCGCGATGGTCTGCAAAGTTTCGTGGCACAATTCGAATAAATGTGGAAGTTATAAACAAAAGCGATATCAACTTTAAAACGCGCTTAATTTTGTTGCGGTTTTGCGTATTCAGTTTGTATCGACATATCTCCGGTAGTACAACAGCTGAACTTCTGAAACTTGGTACTTCAGTAGAAAATGCCTCCTCGCGATGGTCTGCAAAGTTTCGTGGCACAATTCGAATAAATGTGGAAGTTATAAACAAAAGCGATATCCACTTTAAAACGCGCTAAATTTGGTTGATGTTTTGCGTATTCAGTTTGTATCGACATATCTCCGGCAGTACAAGAGCTGCACTTCTGAAACATGGTACTTCAGTAGAAAATGCCTCTCCGCGACGGTCTGCAAAGTTTCGTGGCACAATTCGAATAAATGTGGAAGTTATAAACAAAAGCGCTATCAACTTTAAAACGCACTTAATTTTGTAGATGTTTTGCGTATTCAGTTTGTATCGACACATCTCCGGTAGTACAAGAGCTGCACTTCTGAAACTTGGTACTTCAGTAGAAAATGTGTCTCCGCGACTCTCTACAAAGTTTCGTTTCACAATTCGAATAAATGTGCAAGTTATAAACAAAAGCGCTATCAACTTTAAAACGCGCTAAATTTTGTTGATGTTTTGCGTATTCAGTTTGTATCGACATATCTCCGGTAGTACAAGAGCTGCACTTCTGAAACTTGGTACTTCAGTAGAAAATGTGTCTTCGCGACTGTCTACAAAGTTTCGTTTCACAATTCGAATAAATGTGCAGGTTATAAACAAAAGCGATATCAACTTTAAAACGCGCTAAATTTTGTTGATGTTTTGCGTATTCAGTTTGTATCGAAATATCTCCGGTAGTACAAGAGCTGCACTTCTGAAACTTGGTACTTAAGTGGAAAATGTGTCTCCGCGACTGTCTGCAAAGTTTCGTGGCACAATTCGAATAAATGTGGAAGTTATAAACAAAAGCGATATCAACTTTAAAACGCGCTAAATTTTGTTGATGTTTTGCGTATTCAGTTTGTATCGACATATCTCCGGTAGTACAAGAGCTGCACTTCTGAAACTTGGTACTTCAGTAGTAAATGTCTCTCCGCGATGGTCTGCAAAATTTCGTGGCACAATTCGAATAAATGTGGAAGTTATAAACAAAAGCGATATCACGTTTAAAACGCGCTAAATTTTGTTGATGTTTTGCGTATTCAGTTTGTATCGACACATCTCCGGTAGTACAAGAGCTGCACTTCTGAAACTTGGTACTTCAGTAGTAAATGCCTCCCCGCGAGTGTCTGCGAAGTTTCGTGGCACAATTCGAATAAATGTGGAAGTTATAAACAAAAGCGATATCAACTTAAAAACGCGCTAAATTTTGTTGATGTTTTGCGTATTCAGTTTGTATCGACATATCTCCGGTAGTACAAGAGCTGCACTTCTGAAACCTGGTACTTCAGTAGAAAATGTGTCTCCGCGACTGTCTACAAAGTTTCGTTTCACAATTCGAATAAATGTGCAAGTTATAAACAAAAGCGCTGTCAACTTTAAAACGCGCTGAATTTTGTTGATGTTTTGCGTATTCAGTTTGTATCGACATATCTCCGGTAGTACAAGAGCTGCACTTCTGAAACTTGGTACTTCAGTAGAAAATGTGTTTTCGCGACTGTCTACAAAGTTTCGTTTCACAATTCGAATAAATGTGCAGGTTATAAACAAAAGCGATATCAACTTTAAAACGCGCTAAATTTTGTTGATGTTTTGCGTATTCAGTTTGTATCGACATATCTCCGGTAGTACAAGAGCTGCACTTCATAAACTTGGTACTTCAGTGGAAAATGTGTCTCCCCGACTGTCTGCAAAGTTTCGTGGCACAATTCGAATAAATGTGGAAGTTATAAACAAAAGCGATATCAACTTTAAAACGCGCTAAATTTTGTTGGGGTTTTGCGTATTCAATTTGTATCGACATATCTCAGGTAGTACAAGAGCTGCACTACTGAAACTTAGTACTGCAGTAGTAAATGCCTCTCCGCGATGGTCTGCAAAGTTTCGTGGCACAATTCGAATAAATGTGGAAGTTATAAACAAAAGCGATATCAACTTTAAAACGCGCTAAATTTTGTTGATGTTTTGCGTATTCAGTTTGTATCGACATATCTCTGGCAGTACAAGAGCTGCACTTCTGAAACTTGGTACTTCAGTAGAAAATGCCTCTCCGCTAATGTCTGCGAAGTTTCGTTTCACAATTCGAATAAATGTGGAAGTTATAAACAAAAGCGATATCCACTTTAAAACGCGCTAAATTTTGTTGATGTTTTGCGTATTCAGTTTGTATCGAAACATCTCCGGTAATACAAGAGCTGCACTTCTGAAACTTAGTACTTCAGTAGAAAATGTGTCTCCGCGACTGTCTACAAAGTTTCGTTTCACAATTCAGATAAATGTGGAAGTTATAAATAAAAACGCTATCAACTTTAAAACGCGCTAAATTTTGTTGATGTTTTGCGTATTCAGTTTGTATCGACATATCTCCGGTAGTACAAGAGCTGCACTTCTGAAACTTGGTACTTCAGTAGAAAATGTGTCTCCGCGACTGTCTACAAAGTTTCGTTTCACAATTCGAATAAATGTGCAAGTTATAAACAAAAGCGCTATCAACTTAAAAACGCGCTAAATTTTGTTGATGTTTTGCGTATTCAGTTTGTATCGACATATCTCCGGTAGTACAAGAGCTGCACTTCTGAAACTTGGTACTTCAGTAGTAAATGCCTCTCCGCGATTGTCTGCAAAGTTTCGTGGCACTATTCGAATTAATGTGGAAGTTATAAACAAAAGCGATATAAACTTTAAAACGCGCTAAATTTTGTTGATGTTTTGCGTATTCAGTTTGTATCGACATATCTCCGGGAGTACAAGAGCTGCACTTCTGAAACTTGGTACTTCAGTAGAAAATGTGTCTTCGCGACTGTCTACAAAGTTTCGTTTCACAATTCAAATAAATGTGCAGGTTATAAACAAAAGCGATATCAACTTTAAAACGCGCTAAATTTTGTTGATGTTTTGCGTATTCAGTTTGTATCGACATATCTCCAGTAGTACAAGAGCTGCACTTCTGAAACTTGGTACTTCAGTAGTAACTGCCTCTCCGCGATGGTCTGCAAAGTTTCGTGGCACAATTCCAATAAATGTGGAAGTTATAAACAAAAGCGATATCAACTTTAAAACGCGCTTAATTTTGTTGATGTTTTGCGTATTCAGTTTGTATCGACATATCTCCGGTAGTACAAGAGCTGCACTTCTGAAACTTGGTACTTCAGTAGTAAATGCCTCCCCGCGAGTGTCTGCGAAGTTTCGTGGCACAATTCGAATAAATGTGGAAGTTATAAACAAAAGCGATATCCACTTTAAAACGCGCTAAATTTTGTTGATGTTTTGCGTATTCAGTTTGTATCGACATATCTCCGGTAGTACAAGAGCTGCACTTCTGAAACTTGGTACTTCAGTAGAAAATGTGTCTCCGCGACTGTCTACAAAGTTTCGTTTCACAATTCGAATAAATGTGCAAGTTATAAACAAAAGCGCTATCAACTTAAAAACGCGCTAAATTTTGTTGATGGTTCGCGTATTCAGTTTGTATCGACATATCTCCGGTAGTACAAGAGCTGCACTTCTGAAACTTGGTACTTCAGTAGTAAATGCCTCTCCGCGATGGTCTGCAAAGTTTCGCTGCACAATTCGAATTAATGTGGAAGTTATAAACAAAAGCGATATAAACTTTAAAACGCGCTAAATTTTGTTGATGTTTTGCGTATTCAGTTTGTATCGACATATCTCCGGTAGTACAAGAGCTGCACTTCTGAAACTTGGTACTTCAGTAGAAAATGTGTCTCCGCGACTGTCTACAAAGTTTCGTTTCACAATTCAAATAAATGTGCAGGTTATAAACAAAAGCGATATCAACTTTAAAACGCGCTAAATTTTGTTGATGTTTTGCGTATTAAGTTTGTATCGACATATCTCCGGTAGTACAAGAGCTGCACTTCTGAAACTTGGTACTTCAGTGGAAAATGTGTCTCCGCGACTGTCTGCGAAGTTTCGTGGCACAATTCGAATAAATGTGGAAGTTATAAACAAAAGCGATATCAACTTTAAAACGCGCTAAATTTTGTTGATGTTTTGCGTATTCAGTTTGTATCGACATATCTCCGGTAGTACAAGAGCTGCACTTCTGAAACTTGGTACTTCAGTAGTAACTGCCTCTCCGCGATGGTCTGCAAAGTTTCGTTTCACAATTCGAATAAATGTGCAGGTTATAAACAAAAGCGATTTCAACTTTAAAACGCGCTAAATGTTGTTGATGTTTTGCGTATTCAGTTTGTATCGACATATCTCCGGTAGTACAAGAGCTGCACTTCTGAAACTTGGTACTTCAATGGAAAATGTGTCTCCGCGACTGTCTGCAAAGTTTCGTGGCACAATTCGAATAAATGTGGAAGTTATAAACAAAAGCGATATCAACTTTAAAACGCGCTAAATTTTGTTGGGGTGTTGCGTATTCAATTTGTATCGACATATCTCAGGTAGTACAAGAGCTGCACTTCTGAAACTTGGTACTTCAGTAGTAAATGCCTCTCCGCGATGGTCTGCAAAGTTTCGTGGCACAATTCGAATAAATGTGGAAGTTATAAACAAAAGCGATATCAACTTTAAAACGCGCTAAATTTTGTTGCGGTTTTGCGTATTCAGTTTGTATCGACATATCTCCGGTAGTACAACAGCTGCACTTCTGAAACTTGGTACTTCAGTAGTAAATGCCTCTCCGCGATGGTCTGCAAAGTTTCGTGGCACAATTCGAATTAATGTGGAAGTTATAAACAAAAGCGATATAAACTTTAAAACGCGCTAAATTTTGTTGATGTTTTGCGTATTCAGTTTGTATCGACATATCTTCGGTAGTACAAGAGCTGCACTTCTGAAACTTGGTACTTCAGTAGAAAATGTGTCTTCGCGACTGTCTACAAAGTTTCGTTTCACAATTCGAATAAATGTGCAGGTTATAAACAAAAGCGCTATCAACTTAAAAACGCGCTAAATTTTGTTGATGTTTTGCGTATTCAGTTTGTATCGACATATCTCCGGTAGTACAAGAGCTGCACTTCTGAAACTTGGTACTTCAATAGTAAATGCCTCTCCGCGATGGTCTGCAAAGTTTCGCTGCACAATTCGAATTAATGTGGAAGTTATAAACAAAAGCGATATCAACTTTAAAACGCGCTAAATTTTGTTGATGTTTTGCGTATTCAGTTATTATCGACATATCTCCGGTAGTACAAGAGCTGCACTTCTGAAACTTGGTACTTCAGTAGAAAATGTGTCTCCGCGACTGTCTACAAAGTTTCGTTTCACAATTCAAATAAATGTGCAGGTTATAAACAAAAGCGATATCAACTTTAAAACGCGCTAAATTTTGTTGATGTTTTGCGTATTCAGTTTGTATCGACATATCTCCCGTAGTACAAGAGCTGCACTTCTGAAACTTGGTACTTCAGTGGAAGATGTGTCTCCGCGACTGTCTGCGAAGTTTCGTGGCACAATTCGAATAAATGTGGAAGTTATAAACAAAAGCGATATCAACTTTAAAACGCGCTAAATTTTGTTGATGTTTTGCGTATTCAGTTTGTATCGACATATCTCCGGTAGTACAAGAGCTGCACTTCTGAAACTTGGTACTTCAGTAGTAACTGCCTCTCCGCGATGGTCTGCAAAGTTTCGTGGCACAATTCGAATAAATGTGGAAGTTATAAACAAAAGCGATATCAACTTTAAAACGCGCTAAATTTTGTTGATGTTTTGCGTATTCAGTTAGTATCGACATATCTCCGGTAGTACAAGAGCTGCACTTCTGAAACTTGGTACTTCAGTAGAAAAGGTGTCTTCGCGACTGTCTACAAAGTTTCGTTTCACAATTCGAATAAATGTGCAGGTTATAAACAAAAGCGATTTCAACTTTAAAACGCGCTAAATGTTGTTGATGTTTTGCGTATTCAGTTTGTATCGACATATCTCCGGTAGTACAAGAGCTGCACTACTGAAACTTGGTACTTCAATGGAAAATGTGTCTCCGCGACTGTCTGCAAAGTTTCGTGGCACAATTCGAATAAATGTGGAAGTTATAAACAAAAGCGATATCAACTTTAAAACGCGCTAAATTTTGTTGGGGTGTTGCGTATTCAATTTGTATCGACATATCTCAGGTAGTACAAGAGCTGCACTTCTGAAACTTGGTACTTCAGTAGTAAATGCCTCTCCGCGATGGTCTGCAAAGTTTCGTGGCACAATTCGAATAAATGTGGAAGTTATAAACAAAAGCGATATCAACTTTAAAACGCGCTAAATTTTGTTGCGGTTTTGCGTATTCAGTTTGTATCGACATATCTCCGGTAGTACAACAGCTGCACTTCTGAAACTTGGTACTTCAGTAGTAAATGCCTCTCCGCGATGGTCTGCAAAGTTTCGTGGCACAATTCGAATTAATGTGGAAGTTATAAACAAAAGCGATATAAACTTTAAAACGCGCTAAATTTTGTTGATGTTTTGCGTATTCAGTTTGTATCGACATATCTTCGGTAGTACAAGAGCTGCACTTCTGAAACTTGGTACTTCAGTAGAAAATGTGTCTTCGCGAGTGTCTACAAAGTTTCGTTTCACAATTCGAATAAATGTGCAGGTTATAAACAAAAGCGATACCAACTTTAAAACGCGCTAAATTTTGTTGATGTTTTGCGTATTCAGTTTGTATCGACATATCTCCGGTAGTACAAGAGCTGCACTTCTGAAACTTGGTACTTCAGTGGAAAATGTGTCTCCGCGACTTTCTGCGAAGTTTCGTGGCACAATTCGAATAAATGTGGAAGTTATAAACAAAAGCGATATCAACTTTAAAACGCGCTAAATTTTGTTGATGTTTTGCGTATTCAGTTTGTATCGACATATCTCCGGTAGTACAAAAGCTGCACTTCTGAAACTTGGTACTTCAGTAGAAAATGTGTCTTCGCGACTGTCTACAAAGTTTCGTGGCACAATTCGAATAAATTTGCAGGTTATAAACAAAAGCGATTTCAACTTTAAAACGCGCTAAATGTTGTTGATGTTTTGCGTATTCAGTTTGTATCGACATATCTCCGGTAGTACAAGAGCTGCACTTCTGAAACTTGGTACTTCAGTGGAAAATGTGTCTCCGCGACTGTCTGCAAAGTTTCGTGGCACAATTCGAATAAATGTGGAAGTTATAAACAAAAGCGATATCAACTTTAAAACGCGCTAAATTTTGTTGGGGTGTTGCGTACTCAATTTGTATCGACATATCTCAGGTAGTACAAGATCTGCACTTCTGAAACTTGGTACTTCAGTAGTAAATGCCTCTCCGCGATTGTCTGCAAAGTTTCGTGGCACAATTCGAATAAATGTGGAAGTTATAAACAAAAGCGATATCAACTTTAAAACGCGCTAAATTTTGTTGCGGTTTTGCGTATTCAGTTTGTATCGACATATCTCCGGTAGTACAACAGCTGCACTTCTGAAACTTGGTACTTCAGTAGTAAATGCCTCTCCGCGATGGTCTGCAAAGTTTCGTGGCACAATTCGAATTAATGTGGAAGTTATAAACAAAAGCGATATAAACTTTAAAACGCGCTAAATTTTGTTGATGTTTTGCGTATTCAGTTTGTATCGACATATCTTCGGTAGTACAAGAGCTGCACTTCTGAAACTTGGTACTTCAGTAGAAAATGTGTCTTCGCGACTGTCTACAAAGTTTCGTTTCACAATTCGAATAAATGTGCAGGTTATAAACAAAAGCGATACCAACTTTAAAACGCGCTAAATTTTGTTGATGTTTTGCGTATTCAGTTTGTATCGACATATCTCCGGTAGTACAAGAGCTGCACTTCTGAAACTTGGTACTTCAGTGGAAAATGTGTCTCCGCGACTGTCTGCGAAGTTTCGTGGCACAATTCGAATAAATGTGGAAGTTATAAACAAAAGCGATATCAACTTTAAAACGCGCTAAATTTTGTTGATGTTTTGCGTATTCAGTTTGTATCGACATATCTCCGGTAGTACAAGAGCTGCACTTCTGAAACTTGGTCCTTCAGTAGTAACTGCCTCTCCGCGATGGTCTGCGAAGTTTCGTGGCACAATTCGAATAAATGTGGAAGTTATAAACAAAAGCGATATTCACTTTAAAACGCGCTAAATTTTGTTGATGTTTTGCGTATTCAGTTTGTATCGACACATCTCCGGTAGTACAAGAGCTGCACTTCTGAAATTTGGTACTTCAGTAGAAAATGTGTCTCCGCGACTGTCTACAAAGTTTCGTTTCACAATTCGAATAAATGTGGAAGTTATAAACAAAAGCGATATCAACTTAAAAACGCGCTAAATTTTGTTGATGTTTTGCGTATTCAGTTTGTATCGACATATCTCCGGTAATACAAGAGCTGCACTTCTGAAACTTGGTACTTCAGTAGAAAATGCCTCTCCGCGATGGTCTGCAAAGTTTCGTGGCACAATTCGAATAAATGTGGAAGTTATAAACAAAAGCGATATCAACTTTAAAACGCGCTAAATTTTGTTGCGGTTTTGCGTATTCAGTTTGTATCGACATATCTCCGGTAGTGCAAGAGCTGAACTTCTGAAACTTGGTACTTCAGTAGAAAATACCTCTCCGCGACGGTCTGCAAAGTTTCGTGGCACAATTCGAATAAATGTGGAAGTTATAAACAAAAGCGCTATCAACTTTAAAACGCACTTAATTTTGTAGATGTTTTGCGTATTCAGTTTGTATCGACGCATCTACGGTAGTACAAGAGCTGCACTTCTGAAACTTGGTACTTCAGTAGAAAATGTGTCTCCGCGACTGTCTACAAAGTTTCGTTTCACAATTCGAATAAATGTGCAAGTTATAAACAAAAGCGCTATCAACTTTAAAACGCGCTTAATTTTGTTGATGTTTTGCGTATTCAGTTTGTATCGACATATCTCCGGTAGTACTAGAGCTGCACTTCTGAAACTTGGTACTTCAGTAGAAAATGTGTCTTCGCGACTGTCTACAAAGTTTCGTTTCACAATTCGAATAAATGTGCAAGTTATAAACAAAAGCGATATCAACTTTAAAACGCACTAAATTTTGTTGATGTTTTGCGTATTCAGTTTGTATCGAAATATCTCCGGTAGTACAAGAGCTGCACTTCTGGAACTTGGTACTTCAGTGGAAAATGTGTCTCCGCGACTGTCTGCAAAGTTTCGTGGCACAATTCGAATAAATGTGGAAGTTATAAACAAAAGCGATATCAACTTTAAAACGCGCTAAATTTTGTTGATGTTTTGCGTATTCAGTTTGTATCGACATATCCCCGGTAGTACAAGAGCTGCACTTCTGAAACTTGGTACTTCAGTAAAAAATGTCTCTCCGCGATGGTCTGCAAAGTTTCGTGGCACAATTCGAATAAATGTGGAAGTTATAAACAAAAGCGATATCACGTTTAAAACGCGCTAAATTTTGTTGATGTTTTGCGTATTCAGTTTGTATCGACATATCTCCGGTAGTACAAGAGCTGCACTACTGAAACTTTATACTTCAGTAGTAAATGCCTCCCCGCGAGTGTCTGCGAAGTTTCGTGGCACAATTCGAATAAATGTGGAAGTTATAAACAAAAGCGATATCCACTTTAAAACGCGCTAAATTTTGTTGATGTTTTGCGTATTCAGTTTGTATCGACACATCTCCGGTAGTACACGAGCTGCACTTCTGAAACTTGGTACTTCAGTGGAAAATGTGTCTCCGCGACTGTCTACAAAGTTTCGTTTCACAATTCGAATAAATGTGGAAGTTATAAACAAAAGCGATATCAACTTAAAAACGCGCTAAATTTTGTTGATGTTTTGCGTATTCAGTTTGTATCGACATATCTCCGGTAGTACAACAGCTGCACTTCTGAAACTTGGTACTTACGTACAAAATGCCTCTCCGCGATGGTCTGCAAAGTTTCGTGGCACAATTCGAATAAATGTGGAAGTTATAAACAAAAGCGCTATCAACTTTAAAACGCACTAAATTGTGTAGATGTTTTGCGTATTCAGTTAATATCGACACATCTCCGGTAGTACAAGAGCTGCACTTCTGAAACTTAGTACTTCAGTAGAAAATGTGTCTCCGCGACTGTCTACAAAGTTTCGTTTCACAATTCGAATAAATGTGCAAGTTATAAACAAAATCGCTATCAACTTTAAAACGCGCTAAATTTTGTTGATGTTTTGCGTATTCAGTTTGTATCGACATATCTCCGGTAGTACAAGAGCTGCACTTCTGAAACTTGGTACTTCAGTAGTAAATGCCTCCCCGCGAGTGTCTGCGAAGTTTCGTGGCAGAATTCGAATAAATGTGGAAGTTATAAACAAAAGCGATATCAACTTTAAAACGCGCTAAATTTTGTTGCGGTTTTGCGTATTCAGTTTGTATCGACATATCTCCGGTAGTACAACAGCTGCACTTCTGAAACTTGGTACTTCAGTAGTAAATGTTTCTCCGCGATGGTCTGCAAAGTTTCGTGGCACAATTCGAATTAATGTGGAAGTTATAAACAAAAGCGATATCAACTTTAAAACGCGCTAAATTTTGTTGATGTTTTGCGTATTCAGTTTGTATCGACACATCTCCGGTAGTACAAGAGCTGCACTTCTGAAACTTGGTACTTCAGTAGAAAATGTGTCTTCGCGACTGTCTACAAAGTTTCGTTTAACAATTCGAATAAATGTGCAGGTTATAAACAAAAGCGATACCAACTTTAAAACGCGCTAAATTTTGTTGATGTTTTGCGTATTCAGTTTGTATCGACATATCTCCGGTAGTACAAGAGCTGCACTTCTGAAACTTGGTACTTCAGTGGAAAATGTGTCTCCGCGACTGTCTACAAAGTTTCGTTTCACAATTCGGATAAATGTGCAAGTTATAAACAAAAGCGCTATCAACTTTTAAACGCGCTAAATTTTGTTGATGTTTTCCGTATTCAGTTTGTATCGACATATCTCCGGTAGTACAAGAGCTGCACTTCTGAAACTTGGTACTTCAGTAGAAAATGTGTCTTCGCGACTGTCTACAAAGTTTCGTGGCACAATTCGAATAAATGTGGATATTATAAACAAAAGCGATATCCACTTTAAAACGCGCTAAATTTTGTTGATGTTTTGCGTATTCAGTTTGTATCGACACATCTCCGGTAGTACAAGAGCTGCACTTCTGAAACTTGGTACTTCAGTAGAAAATGTGTCTCCGCGACTGTCTACAAAGTTTCGTTTCACAATTCGAATAAATGTGGAAGTTATAAACAAAAGCGCTATCAACTTTAAAACGCGCTAAATTTTGTTGATGTTTTGCGTATTCAGTTTGTATCGACATATCTCCGGTAGTACAAGAGCTGCACTTCTGAAACTTGGTACTTCATCAGAAAATGTGTCTCCGCGACTGTCTACAAAGTTTCGTTTCACAATTCGGATAAATGTGGAAGTTATAAACAAAAGCGCTATCAACTTTAAAACGCGCTAAATTTTGTTGATGTTTTGCGTATTCAGTTTGTATCGACATATCTCCGGTAGTACAAGAGCTGCACTTCTGAAACTTGGTACTTCAGTAGAAAATGTGTCTTCGCGACTGTCTGCAAAGTTTCGTTTCACAATTCGAATAAATGTGCAGGTTATAAACAAAAGCGATATCAACTTTAAAACGCGCTAAATTTTGTTGATGTTTTGCGTATTCAGTTTGTATCGACATATCTCCGGTCGTACAAGAGCTGCACTTCTGAAACTTGGTACTTCAGTAGTAAATGCCTCCCCGCGAGTGTCTGCGAAGTTTCGTGGCACAATTTGAATAAATGTGGAAGTTATAAACAAAAGCGATATCCACTTTAAAACGCACTAAATTTTGTTGATGTTTTGCGTATTCAGTTTGTATCGACACATCTCCGGTAGTACACGAGCTGCACTTCTGAAACTTGGTACTTCAGTAGAAAATGTGTCTCCGCGACTGTCTACAAAGTTTCGTTTCACAATTCGAATAAATGTGGAAGTTATAAACAAAAGCGATATCAACTTAAAAACGCGCTAAATTTTGTTGATGTTTTGCGTATTCAGTTTGTATCGACATATCTCCGGTAGTACAACAGCTGCACTTCTGAAACTTGGTACTTCAGTACAAAATGCCTCTCCGCGATTGTCTGCAAAGTTTCGTGGCACAATTCGAATAAATGTGGAAGTTATAAACAAAAGCGCTATCAACTTTAAAACGCACTAAATTGTGTAGATGTTTTGCGTATTCAGTTAATATCGACACATCTCCGGTAGTACAATAGCTGCACTTCTGAAACTTAGTACTTCAGTAGAAAATGTGTCTCCGCGACTGTCTGCAAAGTTTCGTTTCACAATTCCAATAAATGTGCAGGTTATAAACAAAAGCGATATCAACTTTAAAACGCGCTAAATTTTGTTGATGTTTTGCGTATTCAGTTTGTATCGACATATCTCCGGTAGTACAAGAGCTGCACTTCTGAAACTTGGTACTTCAGTAGTAAATGCCTCCCCGCGAGTGTCTGCGAAGTTTCGTGGCACAATTCGAATAAATGTGGAAGTTATAAACAAAAGCGATATCCACTTTAAAACGCGCTAAATTTTGTTGATGTTTTGCGTATTCAGTTTGTATCGACACATCTCCGGTAGTACACGAGCTGCACTTCTGAAACTTTGTACTTCAGTAGAAAATGTGTCTCCGCGACTGTCTACAAAGTTTCGTTTCACAATTCGAATAAATGTGGAAGTTATAAACAAAAGCGATATCAACTTAAAAACGCGCTAAATTTTGTTGATGTTTTGCGTATTCAGTTTGTATCGACACATCTCCGGTAGTACGAGAGCTGCACTTCTGAAACTTGGTACTTCAGTAGAAAATGTGTCTCCGCGACTGTCTACAAAGTTTCGTTTCACAATTCGAATAAATGTGGAAGTTATAAACAAAAGCGCTATCAACTTTAAAACGCGCTAAATTTTGTTGATGTTTTGCGTATTCCGTTTGTATCGACATATCTCCGGTAGTACAAGAGCTGCACTTCTGAAACTTGGTACTTCATCAGAAAATGTGTCTCCGCGACTGTCTACAAAGTTTCGTTTCACAATTCGGATAAATGTGCAAGTTATAAACAAAAGCGCTATCAACTTTAAAACGCGCTAAATTTTGTTGATGTTTTGCGTATTCAGTTTGTATCGACATATCTCCGGTAGTACAAGAGCTGCACTTCTGAAACTTGGTACTTCAGTAGAAAATGTGTCTTCGCGACTGTCTGCAAAGTTTCGTTTCACAATTCCAATAAATGTGCAGGTTATAAACAAAAGCGATATCAACTTTAAAACGCGCTAAATTTTGTTGATGTTTTGCGTATTCAGTTTGTATCGACATATCTCCAATAGTACAAGAGCTGCACTTCTGAAACTTGGTACTTCAGTAGTAAATGCCTCCCCGCGAGTGTCTGCGAAGTTACGTGGCACAATTCGAATAAATGTGGAAGTTATAAACAAAAGCGATATCCACTTTAAAACGCGCTAAATTTTGTTGATGTTTTGCGTATTCAGTTTGTATCGACACATCTCCGGTAGTACACGAGCTGCACTTCTGAAACTTGGTACTTCAGTAGAAAATGTGTCTCCGCGACTGTCTACAAAGTTTCGTTTCACAATTCGAATACATGTGGAAGTTATAAACAAAAGCGATATCAACTTAAAAACGCGCTAAATTTTGTTGATGTTTTGCGTATTCAGTTTGTATCGACATATCTCCGGTAGTACAACAGCTGCACTTCTGAAACTTGGTACTTCAGTGGAAAATGTGTCTCCGCGACTGTCTTCAAAGTTTCGTGGCACAATTCGAATAAATGTGGAAGTTATAAACAAAAGCGATATCAACTTTAAAACGCGCTAAATTTTGTTGGGGTTTTGCGTATTCAATTTGTATCGACATATCTCAGGTAGTACAAGAGCTGCACTTCTGAAACTTGGTACTTCAGTAGTAAATGCCTCTCCGCGATGGTCTGCAAAGTTTCGTGGCACAATTCGAATAAATGTGGAAGTTATAAACAAAAGCGATATCAACTTTAAAACGCGCTAAATTTTGTTGGGGTTTTGCGTATTCAATTTGTATCGACATATCTCAGGTAGTACAAGAGCTGCACTTCTGAAACTTGGTACTTCAGTAGTAAATGCCTCTCCGCGATGGTCTGCAAAGTTTCGTGGCACAATTCGAATTAATGTGGAAGTTATAAACAAAAGCGATATAAACTTTAAAACGCGCTAAATTTTGTTGATGTTTTGCGTATTCAGTTTGTATCGACACATCTCCGGTAGTACAAGAGCTGCACTTCTGAAACTTGGTACTTCAGTAGAAAATGTGTCTTCGCGACTGTCTACAAAGTTTCGTTTCACAATTCGAATAAATGTGCAGGTTATAAACAAAAGCGATACCAACTTTAAAACGCGCTAAATTTTGTTGATGTTTTGCGTATTCAGTTTGTATCGACATATCTCCGGTAGTACAAGAGCTGCACTTCTGAAACTTGGTACTTCAGTGGAAAATGTGTCTCCGCGACTGTCTACAAAGTTTCGTTTCACAATTCGGATAAATGTGCAAGTTATAAACAAAAGCGCTATCAACTTTTAAACGCGCTAAATTTTGTTGATGTTTTCCGTATTCAGTTTGTATCGACATATCTCCGGTAGTACAAGAGCTGCACTTCTGAAACTTGGTACTTCAGTAGAAAATGTGCCTTCGCGACTGTCTACAAAGTTTCGTGGCACAATTCGAATAAATGTGGATATTATAAACAAAAGCGATATCCACTTTAAAACGCGCTAAATTTTTTTGATGTTTTGCGTATTCAGTTTGTATCGACACATCTCCGGTAGTACAAGAGCTGCACTTCTGAAACTTGGTACTTCAGTAGAAAATGTGTCTCCGCGACTGTCTACAAAGTTTCGTTTCACAATTCGAATAAATGTGGAAGTTATAAACAAAAGCGCTATCAACTTTAAAACGCGCTAAATTTTGTTGATGTTTTGCGTATTCAGTTTGTATCGACATATCTCCGGTAGTACAAGAGCTGCACTTCTGAAACTTGGTACTTCATCAGAAAATGTGTCTCCGCGTCTGTCTACAAAGTTTCGTTTCACAATTCGGATAAATGTGCAAGTTATAAACAAAAGCGCTATCAACTTTAAAACGAGCTAAATTTTGTTGATGTTTTGCGTATTTAGTTTGTATCGACATATCTCCGGTAGTACAAGAGCTGCACTTCTGAAACTTGGTACTTCAGTAGAAAATGTATCTTCGCGACTGTCTACAAAGTTTAGTTTCACAATTCCAATAAATGTGCAGGTTATAAACAAAAGCGATATCAACTTTAAAACGCGCTAAATTATGTTGATGTTTTGCGTATTCAGTTTGTATCGACATATCTCCGGTAGTACAAGAGCTGCACTTCTGAAACTTGGTACTTCAGTGGAAAATGTGTCTCCCCGACTGTCTGCAAAGTTTCGTGGCACAATTCGAATAAATGTGGAAGTTATAAACAAAAGCGATATCAACTTTAAAACGCGCTAAATTTTGTTGGGGTTTTGCGTATTCAATTTGTATCGACATATCTCCGGTAGTACAAGAGCTGCACTACTGAAACTTGGTACTTCAGTAGTAAATGCCTCTCCGCGATGGTCTGCAATGTTTCGTGGCACAATTCGAATAAATGTGGATATTATAAACAAAAGCGATATCCACTTTAAAACGCGCTACATTTTGTTGATGTTTTGCGTATTCAGTTTGTATCGACACATCTCCGGTAGTACAAGAGCTGCACTTCTGAAACTTAGTACTTCAGTAGTAAATGTGTCTCCGCGACTGTCTACAAAGTTTCGTTTCACAATTCAGATAAATGTGGAAGTTATAAATAAAAACGCTATCAACTTTAAAACGCGCTAAATTTTGTTGATGTTTTGCGTATTCAGTTTGTATCGACATATCTCCGGTAGTACAAGAGCTGCACTTCTGAACCTTGGTACTTCAGTAGAAAATGTGTCTCCGCGACTGTCTACAAAGTTTCGTTTAACAATTCGAATAAATGTGCAAGTTATAAACAAAAGCGATATCAACTTTAAAACGCGCTAAATTTTGTTGATGTTTTGCGTATTCAGTTTGTATCGAAATATCTCCGGTAGTACAAGAGCTGCACTTCTGAAACTTGGTACTTCAGTAGAAAATGTGTCTCCGCGACTGTCTACAAAGTTTCGTTTCACAATTCGGATAAATGTGCAAGTTATAAACAAAAGCGCTATCAACTTTAAAACGCGCTAAATTTTGTAGATGTTTTGCGTATTCAGTTTGTATCGACATATCTCCGGTAGTACAAGAGCTGCACTTCTGAAACTTGGTACTTCAGTGGAAAATGTGTCTCCCCGACTGTCTGCAAAGTTTCGTGGCACAATTCGAATAAATGTGGAAGTTATAAACAAAAGCGATATCAACTTTAAAACGCGTTAATTTTGTTGGGGTTTTGCGTATTCAATTTGTATCGACATATCTCCGGTAGTACAAGAGCTGCACTACTGAAACTTGGTACTTCAGTAGTAAATGCCTCTCCGCGATGGTCTGCAATGTTTCGTGGCACAATTCGAATAAATGTGGATATTATAAACAAAAGCGATATCCACTTTAAAACGCGCTACATTTTGTTGATGTTTTGCGTATTCAGTTTGTATCGACACATCTCCGGTAGTACAAGAGCTGCACTTCTGAAACTTAGTACTTCAGTAGAAAATGTGTCTCCGCGACTGTCTACAAAGTTTCGTTTCACAATTCAGATAAATGTGGAAGTTATAAATAAAAACGCTATCAACTTTAAAACGCGCTAAATTTTGTTGATGTTTTGCGTATTCAGTTTGTATCGACATATCTCCGGTAGTACAAGAGCTGCACTTCTGAACCTTGGTACTTCAGTAGAAAATGTGTCTCCGCGACTGTCTACAAAGTTTCGTTTCACAATTCGAATAAATGTGCAGGTTATAAACAAAAGCGATATCAACTTTAAAACGCGCTAAATTTTGTTGATGTTTTGCGTATTCAGTTTGTATCGAAATATCTCCGGTAGTACAAGAGCTGCACTTCTGAAACTTGGTACTTCAGTAGAAAATGTGTCTCCGCGACTGTCTACAAAGTTTCGTTTCACAATTCGGATAAATGTGCAAGTTATAAAAAAAAGCGCTATCAACTTTAAAACGCGCTAAATTTTGTTGATGTTTTGCGTATTCAGTTTGTATCGACATATCTCCGGTAGTACAAGAGCTGCACTTCTGAAACTTGGTACTTCAGTGGAAAATGTGTCTCCCCGACTGTCTGCAAAGTTTCGTGGCACAATTCGAATAAATGTGGAAGTTATAAACAAAAGCGATATCAACTTTAAAACGCGTTAATTTTGTTGGGGTTTTGCGTATTCAATTTGTATCGACATATCTCCGGTAGTACAAGAGCTGCACTACTGAAACTTGGTACTTCAGTAGTAAATGCCTCTCCGCGATGGTCTGCAATGTTTCGTGGCACAATTCGAATAAATGTGGATATTATAAACAAAAGCGATATCCACTTTAAAACGCGCTACATTTTGTTGATGTTTTGCGTATTCAGTTTGTATCGACACATCTCCGGTAGTACAAGAGTTGCACTTCTGAAACTTAGTACTTCAGTAGTAAATGTGTCTTCGCGACTGTCTACAAAGTTTCGTTTCACAATTCAGATAAATGTGGAAGTTATAAATAAAAACGCTATCAACTTTAAAACGCGCTAAATTTTGTTGATGTTTTGCGTATTCAGTTTGTATCGACATATCTCCGGTAGTACAAGAGCTGCACTTCTGAACCTTGGTACTTCAGTAGAAAATGTGTCTCCGCGACTGTCTACAAAGTTTCGTTTCACAATTCGAATAAATGTGCAGGTTATAAACAAAAGCGATATCAACTTTAAAACGCGCTAAATTTTGTTGATGTTTTGCGTATTCAGTTTGTATCGAAATATCTCCGGTAGTACAAGAGCTGCACTTCTGAACCTTGGTACTTCAGTAGAAAATGTGTCTCCGCGACTGTCTACAAAGTTTCGTTTCACAATTCAGATAAATGTGGAAGTTATAAATAAAAACGCTATCAACTTTAAAACGCGCTAAATTTTGTTGATGTTTTGAGTATTCAGTTTGTATCGACATATCTCCGGTAGTACAAGAGCTGCACTTCTGAACCTTGGTACTTCAGTAGAAAATGTGTCTCCGCGACTGTCTACAAAGTTTCGTGGCACAATTCGAATAAATGTGCAAGTTATAAACAAAAGCGATATCAACTTTAAAACGCGCTAAATTTTGTTGATGTTTTGCGTATTCAGTTTGTATCGACACATCTCCGGTAGTACAAGAGCTGCACTTCTGAAACTTAGTACTTCAGTAGAAAATGTGTCTCCGCGACTGTCTACAAAGTTTCGTTTCACAATTCGAATAAATGTGGAAGTTATAAACAAAAGCGATATCAACTTAAAAACGCGCTAAATTTTGTTGATGTTTTGCGTATTCAGTTTGTATCGACATATCTCCGGTAGTACAACAGCTGCACTTCTGAAACTTGGTACTTCAGTACAAAATGCCTCTCCGCGATGGTCTGCAAAGTTTCGTGGCACAATTCGAATAAATGTGGAAGTTATAAACAAAAGCGCTATCAACTTTAAAACGCACTAAATTTTGTAGATGTTTTGCGTATTCAGTTTGTATCGACACATCTCCGGTAGTACAAGAGCTGCACTTCTGAAACTTAGTACTTCAGTAGAAAATGTGTCTCCGCGATTGTCTACAAAGTTTCGTTTCACAATTCGAATAAATGTGCAGGTTATAAACAAAAGCGATATCAACTTTAAAACGCGCTAAATTTTGTTGATGTTTTGCGTATTCAGTTTGTATCGAAATATCTCCGGTAGTACAAGAGCTGCACTTCTGAAACTTGGTACTTCAGTAGAAAATGTGTCTCCGCGACTGTCCACAAAGTTTCGTTTCACAATTCGAATAAATGTGCAAGTTATAAACAAAAGCGCTATCAACTTTAAAACGCGCTAAATTTTGTTGATGTTTTGCGTATTCAGTTTGTATCGACATATCTCCGGTAGTACAAAAGCTGCACTTCTGAAACTTGGTACTTCAGTAGTAAATGCCTCTCCGCGATGGTCTGCAAAGTTTCGTGGCACAATTCGAATTAATGTGGAAGTTATAAACAAAAGCGATATAAACTTTAAAACGCGCTAAATTTTGTTGATGTTTTGCGTATTCAGTTTGTATCGACATATCTCCGGTAGTACAAGAGCTGCACTTCTGAAACTTGGTACTCCAGTAGAAAATGTGTCTTCGCGACTGTCTACAAAGTTTCGTATCACAATTCCAATAAATGTGCAGGTTATAAACAAAAGCGATATAAACTTTAAAATGCGCTAAATTTTGTTGATGTTTTGCGTATTCAGTTTGTATCGACATATCTCCGGTAGTACAAGAGCTGCACTTCTGAAACTTGGTACGTCAGTGGAAAATGTGTCTCCCCGACTTTCTGCAAAGTTTCGTGGCACAATTCGAATAAATGTGGAAGTTATAAACAAAAGCGATATCAACTTTAAAACGCGCTAAATTTTGTTGGGGTTTTGCGTATTCAATTTGTATCGACATATCTCAGGTAGTACAAGAGCTGCACTACTGAAACTTGGTACTTCAGTAGTAAATGCCTCTCCGCGATGGTCTGCAAAGTTTCGTGGCACAATTCGAATAAATGTGGATATTATAAACAAAAGCGATATCCACTTTAAAACGCGCTAAATTTTGTTGATGTTTTGCGTATTCAGTTTGTATCGACACATCTCCGGTAGTACAAGAGCTGCACTTCTGAAACTTAGTACTTCAGTAGAAAATGTGTCTCCGCGACTGTCTACAAAGTTTCGTTTCACAATTCAGATAAATGTGGAAGTTATAAATAAAAACGCTATCAACTTTAAAACGCGCTAAATTTTGTTGATGTTTTGCGTATTCAGTTTGTATCGACATATCTCCGGTAGTACAAGAGCTGCACTTCTGAACCTTTGTACTTCAGTAGAAAATGTGTCTCCGCGACTGTCTACAAAGTTTCGTGGCACAATTCGAATAAATGTGCAAGTTATAAACAAAAGCGATATCAACTTAAAAACGCGCTAAATTTTGTTGATGTTTTGCGTATTCAGTTTGTATCGACATATCTCCGGTAGTACAAGAGCTGCACTTCTGAAACTTGGTACTTCAGTAGAAAATGTGTCTTCGCGACTGTCTACAAAGTTTCGTTTCACAATTCGAATAAATGTGCAGGTTATAAACAAAAGCGATATCAACTTTAAAACGCGCTAAATTTTGTTGATGTTTTGCGTATTCAGTTTGTATCGAAATATCTCCGGTAGTACAAGAGCTGCACTTCTGAAACTTGGTACTTCAGTAGAAAATGTGTCTCCGCGACTGTCTACAAAGTTTCGTTTCACAATTCGAATAAATGTGGAAGTTATAAACAAAAGCGCTATCAACTTTAAAACGCGCTAAATTTTGTTGATGTTTTGCGTATTCAGTTTGTATCGACATATCTCCGGTAGTACAAGAGCTGCACTTCTGAAACTTGGTACTTCAGTAGTAAATGCCTCTCCGCGATGGTCTGCAAAGTTTCGTGGCACAATTCGAATTAATGTGGAAGTTATAAACAAAAGCGATATAAACTTTAAAACGCGCTAAATTTTGTTGATGTTTTGCGTATTCAGTTTGTATCGACATATCTCCGGTAGTACAAGAGCTGCACTTCTGAAACTTGGTACTTCAGTGGAAAATGTGTCTCCGCGACTGTCTGCAAAGTTTTGTGGCACAATTCTAATAAATGTGGAAGTTATAAACAAAAGCGATATCAACTTTAAAACGCGCTAAATTTTGTTGATGTTTTGCGTATTCAGTTTGTATCGACATATCTCCGGTAGTACAAGAGCTGCACTTCTGAAACTTGGTACTTCAGTAGTAACTGCCTCTCCGCGATGGTCTGCAAAGTTTCGTGGCACAATTCGAATAAATGTGGAAGTTATAAACAAAAGCGATATCAACTTTAAAACGCGCTAAATTTTGTTGATGTTTTGCGTATTCAGTTAGTATCGACATATCTCCGGTAGTACAAGAGCTGCACTTCTGAAACTTGGTACTTCAGTAGTAAATGCCTCCCCGCGAGTGTCTGCGAAGTTTCGTGGCACAATTCGAATAAATGTGGAAGTTATAAACAAAAGCGATATCCACTTTTTGATGTTTTGCGTATTCAGTTTGTATCGACACATCTCTGGTAGTACAAGAGCTGCACTTCTGAAATTTGGTACTTCAGTAGAAAATGTGTCTCAGCGACTGTCTACAAAGTTTCGTTTCACAATTCGAATAAATGTTGAAGTTATAAACAAAAGCGATATCAACTTAAAAACGCGCTAAATTTTGTTGATGTTTTGCGTATTCAGTTTGTATCGACATATCTCCGGTAGTACAAGAGCTGCTCTTCTGAAACTTGGTACTTCAGTAGAAAATGCCTCTTTGCGATGGTCTGCAAAGTTTCGTGGCACAATTCGAATAAATGTGGAAGTTATAAACAAAAGCGATATCAACTTTAAAACGCGCTAAATTTTGTTGCGGTTTTGCGTATTCAGTTTGTATCGACATATCTCCGGTAGTACAATAGCTGAACTTCTGAAACTTGGTACTTAAGTAGAAAATGCCTCCTCGCGATTGTCTGCAAAGTTTCGTGGCACAATTCGAATAAATGTGGAAGTTATAAACAAAAGCGATATCCACTTTAAAACGCGCTAAATTTTGTTGATGTTTTGCGTATTCAGTTTGTATCGACATATCTCCGGCAGTACAAGAGCTGCACTTCTGAAACATGGTACTTCAGTAGAAAATGCCTCTCCGCGACGGTCTGCAAAGTTTCGTGGCACAATTCGAATAAATGTGGAAGTTATAAACAAAAGCGCTATCAAGTTTAAAACATATTTAATTTGGTAGATGTTTTGCGTATTCAGTTTGTATCGACACATCTCCGGTAGTACAAGAGCTGCACTTCTGAAACTTGGTACTTCAGTAGAAAATGTGTCTCCGCGACTGTCTACAAAGTTTCGTTTCACAATTCGAATAAATGTGCAAGTTATAAACAAAAGCGCTATCAACTTTAAAACGCGCTAAATTTTGTTGATGTTTTGCGTATTCAGTTTGTATCGACATATCTCCGGTAGTACAAGAGCTGCACTTCTGAAACTTGGTACTTCAGTAGAAAATGTGTCTTCGCGACTGTCTACAAAGTTTCGTTTCACAATTCGAATAAATGTGCAGGTTATAAACAAAAGCGATATCAACTTTAAAACGCGCTAAATTTTGTTGATGTTTTGCGTATTCAGTTTGTATCGACATATCTCCGGTAGTACAAGAGCTGCACTTCTGAAACTTAGTACTTCAGTGGAAAATGTGTCTCCGCGACTGTCTGCAAAGTTTCGTGGCACAATTCGAATAAATGTGGAAGTTATAAACAAAAGCGATATCAACTTTAAAACGCGCTAAATTTTGTTGATGTTTTGCGTATTCAGTTTGTATCGACATATCTCCGGTAGTACAAGAGCTGCACTTCTGAAACTAGGTACTTCAGTAGTAAATGCCTCTCCGCGATGGTCTGCAAAGTTTCGTGGCACAATTCGAATTAATGTAGAAGTTATAAACAAAAGCGATATAAACTTTAAAACGCGCTAAATTTGTTGATGTTTTGCGTATTCAGTTTGTATCGACATATCTCCGGTAGTACAAGAGCTGCACTTCTGAAACTTGGTACTTCAGTAGTAAATCCCTCCCTGCGAGAGTCTGCGACGTTTCGTGGCACAATTCGAATAAATGTGGAAGTTATAAACAAAAGCGATATCCACTTTAAAACGCGCTAAATTTTGTTGATGTTTTGCGTATTCAGTTTGTATCGACATATCTCCGGTAGTACAAGAGCTGCACTTCTGAAACTTGGTACTTCAGTAGAAAATGTGTCTCCGCGACTGTCTACAAAGTTTCGTTTCACAATTCGAATAAATGTGGAAGTTATAAACAAAAGCGCTATCAACTTTAAAACGCGCTAAATTTTGTTGATGTTTTGCGTATTCAGTTTGTATCGACATATCTCCGGTAGTACAAGAGCTGCACTTCTGAAACTTGGTACTTCAGTAGAAAATGTGTCTTCGCGACTGTCTACAAAGTTTCGTTTCACAATTCGAATAAATGTGCAGGTTATAAACAAAAGCGATATCAACTTTAAAACGCGCTAAATTTTGTTGGGGTTTTGCGTATTCAGTTGGTATCGAAATATCTCCGGTAGGACAAGAGCTGCACCTCTGAAACTTGGTACTTCAGTAGAAAATGTGTCTCCGCAACTGTTTACAAAGTTTCGTTTCATAATTCGAATAAATGTGCAAGTTATAAACAAAAGCGCTATCAACTTTAAAACGCGCTAAATTTTGTTGATGTTTTGCGTATTCAGTTTGTATCGACATATCTCCGGTAGTACAAGAGCTGCACTTCTGAAACTTGGTACTTCAGTAGAAAATGTGTCTTCGCGACTGTCTACAAAGTTTCGTTTCACAATTCGAATAAATGTGCAGGTTATAAACAAAAGCGATATCAATTTTAAAATGCGCGAAATTTTGTTGATGTTTTGCGTATTCAGTTTGTATCGACATATCTCCGGTAGTACAAGAGCTGCACTTCTGAAACTTGGTACTTCAGTGGAAAATGTATCTCCGCGACTGTCTGCAAAGTTTCCTGGCACAATTCGAATAAATGTGGAAGTTATAAACAAAAGCGATATCAACTTTAAAACGCGCTAAATTTTGTTGATGTTTTGCGTATTCAGTTTGTATCGACATATCTCCGGTAGTACAAGAGCTGCACTTCTGAAACTTGGTACTTCAGTAGTAACTGCCTCTCCGCGATGGTCTGCAAAGTTTCGTGGCACAATTCGAATAAATGTGGAAGTTATAAACAAAAGCGATATCAACTTTAAAACGCGCTGAATTTTGTTAGTGTTTTGCGTATTCAGTTAGTATCGACATATCTCCGGTAGTACAAGAGCTGCACTTCTGAACCTTGGTACTTCAGTAGTAAATGCCTCCCCGCCAGTGTCTGCGAAGTTTCGTGGCACAATTCGAATAAATGTGGAAGTTATAAACAAAAGCGATATCCACTTTAAAACGCGCTAAATTTTGTTGATGTTTTGCGTATTCAGTTTGTATCGACATATCTCCGGTAGTACAAGAGCTGCACTTCTGAAACTTGGTACTTCAGTAGAAAATGTGTCTCCGCGACTGTCTACAAAGTTTCGTTTCACAATTCGAATAAATGTGGAAGTTATAAACAAAAGCGCTATCAACTTTAAAACGCGCTAAATTTTGTTGATGTTTTGCGTATTCAGTTTGTATCGACATATCTCCGGTAGTACAAGAGCTGCACTTCTGAAACTTGGTACTTCAGTAGAAAATGTGTCTTCGCGACTGTCTACAAAGTTTCGTTTCACAATTCGAATAAATGTGCAGGTTATAAACAAAAGCGATATCAACTTTAAAACGCGCTAAATTTTGTTGGGGTTTTGCGTATTCAGTTGGTATCGAAATATCTCCGGTAGGACAAGAGCTGCACCTCTGAATCTTTGTACTTCAGTAGAAAATGTGTCTCCGCAACTGTTTACAAAGTTTCGTTTCATAATTCGAATAAATGTGCAAGTTATAAACAAAAGCGCTATCAACTTTAAAACGCGCTAAATTTTGTTGATGTTTTGCGTATTCAGTTTGTATCGACATATCTCCGGTAGTACAAGAGCTGCACTTCTGAAACTTGGTACTTCAGTAGAAAATGTGTCTTCGCGACTGTCTACAAAGTTTCGTTTCACAATTCGAATAAATGTGCAGGTTATAAACAAAAGCGATATCAATTTTAAAATGCGCGAAATTTTGTTGATGTTTTGCGTATTCAGTTTGTATCGACATATCTCCGGTAGTACAAGAGCTGCACTTCTGAAACTTGGTACTTCAGTGGAAAATGTATCTCCGCGACTGTCTGCAAAGTTTCCTGGCACAATTCGAATAAATGTGGAAGTTATAAACAAAAGCGATATCAACTTTAAAACGCGCTAAATTTTGTTGATGTTTTGCGTATTCAGTTTGTATCGACATATCTCCGGTAGTACAAGAGCTGCACTTCTGAAACTTGGTACTTCAGTAGTAACTGCCTCTCCGCGATGGTCTGCAAAGTTTCGTGGCACAATTCGAATAAATGTGGAAGTTATAAACAAAAGCGATATCAACTTTAAAACGCGCTAAATTTTGTTAGTGTTTTGCGTATTCAGTTAGTATCGACATATCTCCGGTAGTACAAGAGCTGCACTTCTGAAACTTGGTACTTCAGTAGTAAATGCCTCCCCGCGAGTGTCTGCGAAGTTTCGTGGCACAATTCGAATAAATGTGGAAGTTATAAACAAAAGCGATATCCACTTTAAAACGCGCTAAATTTTGTTGATGTTTTGCGTATTCAGTTTGTATCGACACATCTCCGGTAGTACAAGAGCTGCACTTCTGAAACTTGGTACTTCAGTAGAAAATGTGTCTCCGCGACTGTCTACAAAGTTTCGTTTCCCAATTCGAATAAATGTGGAAGTTATAAACAAAAGCGATATCAACTTAAAAACGCGCTAAATTTTGTTGATGTTTTGCGTATTCAGTTTGTATCGACATATCTCCGGTAGTACAAGAGCTGCACTTCTGAAACTTGGTACTTCAGTAGGAAATGCCTCTCCGCGATGGTCTGCAAAGTTTCGTGGCACAATTCGAATAAATGTGGAAGTTATAAACAAAAGCGATATCAACTTTAAAACGCGCAAAATTTTGTTGATGTTTTGCGTATTCAGTTTGTATCGACATATCTCCGGTAGTACAAGAGCTGAACTTCTGAAACTTGGTACCTCAGTAGAAAATGCCTCCTCGCGATGGTCTGCAAAGTTTCGTGGCACAATTCGAATAAATGTGGAAGTTATAAACAAAAGCGATATCCACTTTAAAACGCGCTAAATTTTGTTGATGTTTTGCATATTCAGTTTGTATCGACATATCTCCGGCAGTACAAGAGCTGCACTTCTGAAACATGGTACTTCAGTAGAAAATGCCTCTCCGCGACGGTCTGCAAAGTTTCGTGGCACAATTCGAATAAATGTGGAAGTTATAAACAAAAGCGCTATCAAGTTTAAAACGCATTTAATTTAGTAGATGTTTTGCGTATTCAGTTTGTATCGACACATCTCCGGTAGTACAAGAGCTGCACTTCTGAAACTTGGTACTTCAGTAGAAAATGTGTCTCCGCGACTGTCTACAAAGTTTCGTTTCACAATTCGAATAAATGTGCAAGTTATAAACAAAAGCGCTATCAACTTTAAAACGCGCTAAATTTTGTTGATGTTTTGCGTATTCAGTTTGTATCGACATATCTCCGGTAGTACAAGAGCTGCACTTCTGAAACTTGGTACTTCAGTAGTAAATGCCTCTCCGCGATGGTCTGCAAAGTTTCGTGGCACAATTCGTATTAATGTGGAAGTTATAAACAAAAGCGATATAAACTTTAAAACGCGCTAAATTTTGTTTATGTTTTGCGTATTCAGTTTGTATCGACATATCTCCGGTAGTACAAGAGCTGCACTTCTGAAACTTGGTACTTCAGTAGTAAACTCCTCCCCGCGAGTGTCTGCGAAGTTTCGTGGCACAATTCGAATAAATGTGGAAGTTATAAACAAAAGCGATATCCACTTTAAAACGCGCTAAATTTTGTTGATGTTTTGCGTATTCAGTTTGTATCGACACATCTCCGGTAGTACAAGAGCTGCACCTCTGAAACTTGGTACTTCAGTAGAAAATGTGTCTCCGCGACTGTCTACAAAGTTTCGTTTCACAATTCGAATAAATGTGGAAGTTATAAACAAAAGCACTATCAACTTTAAAACGCGCTAAATTTTGTTGATGTTTTGCGTATTCAGTTTGTATCGACATATATCCGGTAGTACAAGAGCTGCACTTCTGAAACTTGGTACTTAAGTAGAAAATGTGTCTTCGCGACTGTTACAAAGTTTCGTTTCACAATTCGAATAAATGTGCAGGTTATAAACAAAAGCGATATCAACTTTAAAACGCGCTTAATTTTGTTGATGTTTTGCGTATTCAGTTTGTATCGAAATATCTCCGGTAGTACAAAAGCTGCACTTCTGAAACTTAGTACTTCAGTAGAAAATGTGTCTCCGCGACTGTCTACAAAGTTTCGTTTCATAATTCGAATAAATGTGGAAGTTATAAACAAAAGCGCTATCAACTTTAAAACGCGCTAAATTTTGTTGATGTTTTGCGTATTCAGTTTGTATCGACATATCTCCGGTAGTACAAGAGCTGCACTTCTGAAACTTGGTACTTCAGTAGAAAATGTGTTTTCGCGACTGTCTACAAAGTTTCGTTTCACAATTCGAATAAATGTGCAGGTTATAAACAAAAGCGATATCAACTTTAAAACGCGCTAAATTTTGTTGATGTTTTGCGTATTCAGTTTGTATCGACATATCTCCGGTAGTACAAGAGCTGCACTTCTGAAACTTGGTACTTCAGTAGTAACTGCGTCTCCGCGATGGTCTGCAAAGTTTCGTGGCACAATTCGAATAAATGTGGAAGTTATAAACAAAAGCGATATCAACTTTAAAACGCGCTAAATTTTGTTGATGTTTTGCGTATTCAGTTAGTATCGACATATCTCCGGTAGTACAAGAGCTGCACTTCTGAAACTTGGTACTTCAGTAGTAAATGCCTCCCCGCGAGTGTCTGCGAAGTTTCGTGGCACAATTCGAATAAATGTGGAAATTATAAACAAAAGCGATATCTACTTTAAAACGCGCTAAATTTTGTTGATGTTTTTCTTATTCAGTTTGTATCGACATATCTCCGGTAGTACAAGAGCTGCACTTCTGAAACTTGGTACTTCAGTAGAAAATGTGTCTCCGCGACTGTCTACAAAGTTTCGTTTCACAATTCGAATAAATGTGGAAGTTATAAACAAAAGCGCTATCAACTTTAAAACGCGCTAAATTTTGTTGATGTTTTGCGTATTCAGTTTGTATCGACATATCTCCGGTAGTACAAGAGCTGCACTTCTGAAACTTGGTACTTCAGTAGTAAATGCCTCTCCGCGATGGTCTGCAAAGTTTCGTGGCACAATTCGAATTAATGTGGAAGTTATAAACAAAAGCGATATAAACTTTAAAACGCGCTAAATTTTGTTTATGTTTTGCGTATTCAGTTTGTATCGACATATCTCCGGTAGTACAAGAGCTGCACTTCTGAAACTTGGTACTTCAGTAGTAAACTCCTCCCCGCGAGTGTCTGCGAAGTTTCGTGGCACAATTCGAATAAATGTGGAAGTTATAAACAAAAGCGATATCCACTTTAAAACGCGCTAAATTTTGTTGATGTTTTGCGTATTCAGTTTGTATCGACACATCTCCGGTAGTACAAGAGCTGCACTTCTGAAACTTGGTACTTCAGTAGAAAATGTGTCTCCGCGACTGTCTACAAAGTTTCGTTTCACAATTCGAATAAATGTGGAAGTTATAAACAAAAGCACTATCAACTTTAAAACGCGCTAAATTTTGTTGATGTTTTGCGTATTCAGTTTGTATCGACATATATCCGGTAGTACAAGAGCTGCACTTCTGAAACTTGGTACTTAAGTAGAAAATGTGTCTTCGCGACTGTTACAAAGTTTCGTTTCACAATTCGAATAAATGTGCAGGTTATAAACAAAAGCGATATCAACTTTAAAACGCGCTTAATTTTGTTGATGTTTTGCGTATTCAGTTTGTATCGAAATATCTCCGGTAGTACAAAAGCTGCACTTCTGAAACTTAGTACTTCAGTAGAAAATGTGTCTCCGCGACTGTCTACAAAGTTTCGTTTCATAATTCGAATAAATGTGGAAGTTATAAACAAAAGCGCTATCAACTTTAAAACGCGCTAAATTTTGTTGATGTTTTGCGTATTCAGTTTGTATCGACATATCTCCGGTAGTACAAGAGCTGCACTTCTGAAACTTGGTACTTCAGTAGAAAATGTGTTTTCGCGACTGTCTACAAAGTTTCGTTTCACCATTCGAATAAATGTGCAGGTTATAAACAAAAGCGATATCAACTTTAAAACGCGCTAAATTTTGTTGATGTTTTGCGTATTCAGTTTGTATCGACATATCTCCGGTAGTACAAGAGCTGCACTTCTGAAACTTGGTACTTCAGTGGAAAATGTGTCTCCGCGACTGTCTGCAAAGTTTCGTGGCACAATTCGAATAAATGTGGAAGTTATAAACAAAAGCGATATCAACTTTAAAACGCGCTAAATTTTGTTGATGTTTTGCGTATTCAGTTTGTATCGACATATCTCCGGTAGTACAAGAGCTGCACTTCTGAAACTTGGTACTTCAGTAGTAACTGCGTCTCCGCGATGGTCTGCAAAGTTTCGTGGCACAATTCGAATAAATGTGGAAGTTATAAACAAAAGCGATATCAACTTTAAAACGCGCTAAATTTTGTTGATGTTTTGCGTATTCAGTTAGTATCGACATATCTCCGGTAGTACAAGAGCTGCACTTCTGAAACTTGGTACTTCAGTAGTAAATGCCTCCCCGCGAGTGTCTGCGAAGTTTCGTGGCACAATTCGAATAAATGTTGAAATTATAAACAAAAGCGATATCTACTTTAAAACGCGCTAAATTTTGTTGATGTTTTGCGTATTCAGTTTGTATCGACATATCTCCGGTAGTACAAGAGCTGCACTTCTGAAACTTGGTACTTCAGTAGAAAATGTGTCTCCGCGACTGTCTACAAAGTTTCGTTTCACAATTCGAATAAATGTGGAAGTTATAAACAAAAGCGCTATCAACTTTAAAACGCGCTAAATTTTGTTGATGTTTTGCGTATTCAGTTTGTATCGACATATCTCCGGTAGTACAAGTGCTGCACTTCTGAAACTTGGTACTTCAGTAGAAAATGTGTCTTCGCGACTGTCTACAAAGTTTCGTTTCACAATTCGAATAAATGTGCAGGTTATAAACAAAAGCGATATCAACTTTAAAACGCGCTAAATTTTGTTGATGTTTTGCGTATTCAGTTTGTATCGACATATCTCCGGCAGTACAAGAGCTGCACTTCTGACACTTGGAACTTCAGTAGAAAATGCCTCTTCGCGAGTGTCTGCGAAGTTTCGTGGCACAATTCGAATAAATGTGGAAGTTATAAACAAAAGCGATATCCACTTTAAAACGCGCTAAATTTTGTTGATGTTTTGCGTATTCAGTTTGTATCGACATATCTCCGGTAGTACAAGAGCTGCACTTCTGAAACTTAGTACTTCAGTAGAAAATGTGTCTCCGCGACTGTCTACAAAGTTTCGTTTCACAATTCGAATAAATGTGGAAGTTATAAACAAAAGCGATATCAACTTAAAAACGCGCTAAATTTTGTTGATGTTTTGCGTATTCAGTTTGTATCGACATATCTCCGGTAGTACAAGAGCTGCACTTCTGAACCTTGGTACTTCAGTAGGAAATGTGTCTCCGCGACTGTCTACAAAGTTTCGTGGCACAATTCGAATAAATGTGCAAGTTATAAACAAAAGCGATATCAACTTAAAAACGCGCTAAATTTTGTTGATGTTTTGCGTATTCAGTTTGTATCGACACATCTCCGGTAGTACAAGAGCTGCACTTCTGAAACTTAGTACTTCAGTAGAAAATGCGTCTCCGCGACTGTCTACAAAGTTTCGTTTCATAATTCGAATAAATGTGCAAGTTATAAACAAAAGCGCTATCAACTTTAAAACGCGCTAAATTTTGTTGATGTTTTGCGTATTCAGTTTGTATCGACATATCTCCGGTAGTACAAGAGCTGCACTTCTGAAACTTGGTACTTCAGTAGAAAATGTGTCTTCGCGACTGTCTACAAAGTTTCGTTTCACAATTCGAATAAATGTGCAGGTTATAAACAAAAGCGATATCAACTTTAAAACGCGCTAAATTTTGTTGATGTTTTGCGTATTCAGTTTGTATCGACATATCTCCGGTAGTACAAGAGCTGCACTTCTGAAACTTGGTACTTCAGTGGAAAATGTGTCTCCGCGACTGTCTGCAAAGTTTCGTGGCACAATTCGAATAAATGTGGAATTTATAAACAAAAGCGATATCAACTTTAAAACGCGCTAAATTTTGTTGGGGTTTTGCGTATTCAATTTGTATCGACATATCTCAGGTAGTACAAGAGCTGCACCTCTGAAACTTGGTTAGTCAGTAGTAAATGCCTCTCCGCGATGGTCTGCAAAGTTTCGTGGCACAATTCGAATAAATGTGGAAGTTATAAACAAAAGCGATATCAACTTTAAAACGCGCTAAATTTTGTTGATGTTTTGCGTATTCAGTTTGTATCGACATATCTCCGGTAGTACAAGAGCTGCACTTCTGAAACTTGGTACTTCAGTAGTAAATGCCTCCCCGCGAGTGTCTGCGAAGTTTCGTGGCACAATTCGAATAAATGTGGAAGTTATAAACAAAAGCGATATCCACTTTAAAACGCGCTAAATTTTGTTGATGTTTTGCGTATTCAGTTTGTATCGACACATCTCCGGTAGTACAAGAGCTGCACTTCTGAAACTTGGTACTTCAGTAGAAAATGTGTCTCCGCGACTGTCTACAAAGTCTCGTGGCACAATTCGAATAAATGTGCAAGTTATAAACAAAAGCGCTATCAACTTTAAAACGCGCTAAATTTTGTTGATGTTTTGCGTATTCAGTTTGTATCGACATATCTCCGGTAGTACAAGAGCTGCACTTCTGAAACTTGGTACTTCAGTAGAAAATGTGTCTCCGCGACTGTCTACAAAGTTTCGTTTCACAATTCGAATAAATGTGGAAGTTATAAACAAAAGCGCTATCAACTTTAAAACGCGCTAAATTTTGTTGATGTTTTGCGTATTCAGTTTGTATCGACATATCTCCGGTAGTACAAGAGCTGCACTTCTGAAACTTGGTACTTCAGTGGAAAATGTGTCTCCGCGACTGTCTGCAAAGTTTCGTGGCACAATTCGAATAAATGTGGAAGTTATAAACAAAAGCGATATCAACTTTAAAACGCGCTAAATTTTGTTGGGGTTTTGCGTATTCAATTTGTATCCGCATATCTCAGGTAGTACAAAAGCTGCACTACTGAAACTTGGTACTTCAGTAGTAAATGCCTCTCCGCGATGGTCTGCAAAGTTTCGTGGCACAATTCGAATAAATGTGGAAGTTATAAACAAAAGCGATATCAACTTTAAAACGCGCTAAATTTTGTTGATGTTTTGCGTATTCAGTTTGTATCGACATATCTCCGGCAGTAGAAGAGCTGCACTTCTGAAACTTGGTACTTCAGTAGAAAATGCTTATTTTTAGTGTCTGCGAAGTTTCGTTGCACAATTTGAATAAATGTGGAAGTTATAAACAAAAGCGATATCCACTTTAAAACGCGCTAAATTTTGTTGATGTTTTGCGTATTCAGTTTGTATCGACACATCTCCGGTAGTACAAGAGCTGCACTTCTGAAACTTAGTACTTCAGTAGAAAATGTGTCTCCGCGACTGTCTACAAAGTTTCGTTTCACAATTCAGATAAATGTGGAAGTTATAAATAAAAACGCTATCAACTTTAAAACGCGCTAAATTTTGTTGATGTTTTGCGTATTCAGTTTGTATCGACATATCTCCGGTAGTACAACAGCTGCACTTCTGAACCTTGGTACTTCAGTAGGAAATGTGTCTCCGCGACTGTCTACAAAGTTTCGTGGCACAATTCGAATAAATGTGCAAGTTATAAACAAAAGCGATATCAACTTTAAAACGCGCTTAATTTTGTTGATGTTTTGCGTATTCAGTTTGTATCGACATATCTCCGGTAGTACAAGAGCTGCACTTCTGAAACTTGGTACTTCAGTAGAAAATGTGTCTTCGCGACTGTCTACACAGTTTCGTTTCACAATTCGAATAAATGTGCAGGTTATAAACAAAAGCGATATCAACTTTAAAACGCGCTAAATTTTGTTGATGTTTTGCGTATTCAGTTTGGTATCGAAATATCTCCGGTAGTACAAGAGCTGCACTTCTGAAACTTGGTACTTCAGTGGAAAATGTGTCTCCGCGACTGTCTGCAAAGTTTCGTGGCACAATTCGAATAAAATTGTAAGTTATAAACAAAAGCGATATCAACTTTAAAACGCGCTAAATTTTGTTGATGTTTTACGTATTCAGTTTGTATCGACATATCTCCGGTAGTACAAGAGCTGCACTTCTGAAACTTGGTACTTCAGTAGTAAATGCCTCTCCGCGATGGTCTGCAAAGTTTCGTGGCACAATTCGAATAAATGTGCAAGTTATAAACAAAAGCGATATCACGTTTAAAACGCGCTAAATTTTGTTGATGTTTTGCGTATTCAGTTTGTATCGACATATCTCCGGTAGTACAAGAGCTGCACTTCTGAAACTTGGTACTTCAGTAGTAAATGCCTCCCCGCGAGTGTCTGCGAAGTTTCGTGGCACAATTCGAATAAATGTGGAAGTTATAAACAAAAGCGATATCAACTTTAAAACGCGCTAAATTTTGTTGATGTTTTGCGTATTCAGTTTGTATCGACATATCTCCGGCAGTAGAAGAGCTGCACTTCTGAAACTTGGTACTTCAGTAGAAAATGCCTCATTTCGAGTGTCTGCGAAGTTTCGTGGCACAATTTGAATAAATGTGGAAGTTATAAACAAAAGCGATATCCACTTTAAAACGCGCTAAATTTTGTTGATGTTTTGCGTATTCAGTTTGTATCGACACATCTCCGGTAGTACAAGAGCTGCACTTCTGAAACTTAGTACTTCAGTAGAAAATGTGTCTCCGCGACTGTCTACAAAGTTTCGTTTCACAATTCAGATAAATGTGGAAGTTATAAATAAAAACGCTATCAACTTTAAAACGCGCTAAATTTTGTTGATGTTTTGCGTATTCAGTTTGTATCGACATATCTCCGGTAGTACAACAGCTGCACTTCTGAACCTTGGTACTTCAGTAGGAAATGTGTCTCCGCGACTGTCTACAAAGTTTCGTGGCACAATTCGAATAAATGTGCAAGTTATAAACAAAAGCGATATCAACTTTAAAACGCGCTTAATTTTGTTGATGTTTTGCGTATTCAGTTTGTATCGACATATCTCCGGTAGTACAAGAGCTGCACTTCTGAAACTTGGTACTTCAGTAGAAAATGTGTCTTCGCGACTGTCTACAAAGTTTCGTTTCACAATTCGAATAAATGTGCAGGTTATAAACAAAAGCGATATCAACTTTAAAACGCGCTAAATTTTGTTGATGTTTTGCGTATTCAGTTTGTATCGACATATCTCCGGCAGTACAAGAGCTGCACTTCTGACACTTGGAACTTCAGTAGAAAATGCCTCTTCGCGAGTGTCTGCGAAGTTTCGTGGCACAATTCGAATAAATGTGGAAGTTATAAACAAAAGCGATATCCACTTTAAAACGCGCTAAATTTTGTTGATGTTTTGCGTATTCAGTTTGTATCGACATATCTCCGGTAGTACAAGAGCTGCACTTCTGAAACTTAGTACTTCAGTAGAAAATGTGTCTCCGCGACTGTCTACAAAGTTTCGTTTCACAATTCGAATAAATGTGGAAGTTATAAACAAAAGCGATATCAACTTAAAAACGCGCTAAATTTTGTTGATGTTTTGCGTATTCAGTTTGTATCGACATATCTCCGGTAGTACAAGAGCTGCACTTCTGAACCTTGGTACTTCAGTAGGAAATGTGTCTCCGCGACTGTCTACAAAGTTTCGTGGCACAATTCGAATAAATGTGCAAGTTATAAACAAAAGCGATATCAACTTAAAAACGCGCTAAATTTTGTTGATGTTTTGCGTATTCAGTTTGTATCGACACATCTCCGGTAGTACAAGAGCTGCACTTCTGAAACTTAGTACTTCAGTAGAAAATGCGTCTCCGCGACTGTCTACAAAGTTTCGTTTCATAATTCGAATAAATGTGCAAGTTATAAACAAAAGCGCTATCAACTTTAAAACGCGCTAAATTTTGTTGATGTTTTGCGTATTCAGTTTGTATCGACATATCTCCGGTAGTACAAGAGCTGCACTTCTGAAACTTGGTACTTCAGTAGAAAATGTGTCTTCGCGACTGTCTACAAAGTTTCGTTTCACAATTCGAATAAATGTGCAGGTTATAAACAAAAGCGATATCAACTTTAAAACGCGCTAAATTTTGTTGATGTTTTGCGTATTCAGTTTGTATCGACATATCTCCGGTAGTACAAGAGCTGCACTTCTGAAACTTGGTACTTCAGTGGAAAATGTGTCTCCGCGACTGTCTGCAAAGTTTCGTGGCACAATTCGAATAAATGTGGAATTTATAAACAAAAGCGATATCAACTTTAAAACGCGCTAAATTTTGTTGGGGTTTTGCGTATTCAATTTGTATCGACATATCTCAGGTAGTACAAGAGCTGCACCTCTGAAACTTGGTTAGTCAGTAGTAAATGCCTCTCCGCGATGGTCTGCAAAGTTTCGTGGCACAATTCGAATAAATGTGGAAGTTATAAACAAAAGCGATATCAACTTTAAAACGCGCTAAATTTTGTTGATGTTTTGCGTATTCAGTTTGTATCGACATATCTCCGGTAGTACAAGAGCTGCACTTCTGAAACTTGGTACTTCAGTAGTAAATGCCTCCCCGCGAGTGTCTGCGAAGTTTCGTGGCACAATTCGAATAAATGTGGAAGTTATAAACAAAAGCGATATCCACTTTAAAACGCGCTAAATTTTGTTGATGTTTTGCGTATTCAGTTTGTATCGACACATCTCCGGTAGTACAAGAGCTGCACTTCTGAAACTTGGTACTTCAGTAGAAAATGTGTCTCCGCGACTGTCTACAAAGTCTCGTGGCACAATTCGAATAAATGTGCAAGTTATAAACAAAAGCGCTATCAACTTTAAAACGCGCTAAATTTTGTTGATGTTTTGCGTATTCAGTTTGTATCGACATATCTCCGGTAGTACAAGAGCTGCACTTCTGAAACTTGGTACTTCAGTAGAAAATGTGTCTCCGCGACTGTCTACAAAGTTTCGTTTCACAATTCGAATAAATGTGGAAGTTATAAACAAAAGCGCTATCAACTTTAAAACGCGCTAAATTTTGTTGATGTTTTGCGTATTCAGTTTGTATCGACATATCTCCGGTAGTACAAGAGCTGCACTTCTGAAACTTGGTACTTCAGTGGAAAATGTGTCTCCGCGACTGTCTGCAAAGTTTCGTGGCACAATTCGAATAAATGTGGAAGTTATAAACAAAAGCGATATCAACTTTAAAACGCGCTAAATTTTGTTGGGGTTTTGCGTATTCAATTTGTATCCGCATATCTCAGGTAGTACAAAAGCTGCACTACTGAAACTTGGTACTTCAGTAGTAAATGCCTCTCCGCGATGGTCTGCAAAGTTTCGTGGCACAATTCGAATAAATGTGGAAGTTATAAACAAAAGCGATATCAACTTTAAAACGCGCTAAATTTTGTTGATGTTTTGCGTATTCAGTTTGTATCGACATATCTCCGGCAGTAGAAGAGCTGCACTTCTGAAACTTGGTACTTCAGTAGAAAATGCTTATTTCGAGTGTCTGCGAAGTTTCGTTGCACAATTTGAATAAATGTGGAAGTTATAAACAAAAGCGATATCCACTTTAAAACGCGCTAAATTTTGTTGATGTTTTGCGTATTCAGTTTGTATCGACACATCTCCGGTAGTACAAGAGCTGCACTTCTGAAACTTAGTACTTCAGTAGAAAATGTGTCTCCGCGACTGTCTACAAAGTTTCGTTTCACAATTCAGATAAATGTGGAAGTTATAAATAAAAACGCTATCAACTTTAAAACGCGCTAAATTTTGTTGATGTTTTGCGTATTCAGTTTGTATCGACATATCTCCGGTAGTACAACAGCTGCACTTCTGAACCTTGGTACTTCAGTAGGAAATGTGTCTCCGCGACTGTCTACAAAGTTTCGTGGCACAATTCGAATAAATGTGCAAGTTATAAACAAAAGCGATATCAACTTTAAAACGCGCTTAATTTTGTTGATGTTTTGCGTATTCAGTTTGTATCGACATATCTCCGGTAGTACAAGAGCTGCACTTCTGAAACTTGGTACTTCAGTAGAAAATGTGTCTTCGCGACTGTCTACACAGTTTCGTTTCACAATTCGAATAAATGTGCAGGTTATAAACAAAAGCGATATCAACTTTAAAACGCGCTAAATTTTGTTGATGTTTTGCGTATTCAGTTTGGTATCGAAATATCTCCGGTAGTACAAGAGCTGCACTTCTGAAACTTGGTACTTCAGTGGAAAATGTGTCTCCGCGACTGTCTGCAAAGTTTCGTGGCACAATTCGAATAAAATTGTAAGTTATAAACAAAAGCGATATCAACTTTAAAACGCGCTAAATTTTGTTGATGTTTTACGTATTCAGTTTGTATCGACATATCTCCGGTAGTACAAGAGCTGCACTTCTGAAACTTGGTACTTCAGTAGTAAATGCCTCTCCGCGATGGTCTGCAAAGTTTCGTGGCACAATTCGAATAAATGTGCAAGTTATAAACAAAAGCGATATCACGTTTAAAACGCGCTAAATTTTGTTGATGTTTTGCGTATTCAGTTTGTATCGACATATCTCCGGTAGTACAAGAGCTGCACTTCTGAAACTTGGTACTTCAGTAGTAAATGCCTCCCCGCGAGTGTCTGCGAAGTTTCGTGGCACAATTCGAATAAATGTGGAAGTTATAAACAAAAGCGATATCAACTTTAAAACGCGCTAAATTTTGTTGATGTTTTGCGTATTCAGTTTGTATCGACATATCTCCGGCAGTAGAAGAGCTGCACTTCTGAAACTTGGTACTTCAGTAGAAAATGCCTCATTTCGAGTGTCTGCGAAGTTTCGTGGCACAATTTGAATAAATGTGGAAGTTATAAACAAAAGCGATATCCACTTTAAAACGCGCTAAATTTTGTTGATGTTTTGCGTATTCAGTTTGTATCGACACATCTCCGGTAGTACAAGAGCTGCACTTCTGAAACTTAGTACTTCAGTAGAAAATGTGTCTCCGCGACTGTCTACAAAGTTTCGTTTCACAATTCAGATAAATGTGGAAGTTATAAATAAAAACGCTATCAACTTTAAAACGCGCTAAATTTTGTTGATGTTTTGCGTATTCAGTTTGTATCGACATATCTCCGGTAGTACAACAGCTGCACTTCTGAACCTTGGTACTTCAGTAGGAAATGTGTCTCCGCGACTGTCTACAAAGTTTCGTGGCACAATTCGAATAAATGTGCAAGTTATAAACAAAAGCGATATCAACTTTAAAACGCGCTTAATTTTGTTGATGTTTTGCGTATTCAGTTTGTATCGACATATCTCCGGTAGTACAAGAGCTGCACTTCTGAAACTTGGTACTTCAGTAGAAAATGTGTCTTCGCGACTGTCTACACAGTTTCGTTTCACAATTCGAATAAATGTGCAGGTTATAAACAAAAGCGATATCAACTTTAAAACGCGCTAAATTTTGTTGATGTTTTGCGTATTCAGTTTGGTATCGAAATATCTCCGGTAGTACAAGAGCTGCACTTCTGAAACTTGGTACTTCAGTGGAAAATGTGTCTCCGCGACTGTCTGCAAAGTTTCGTGGCACAATTCGAATAAAATTGTAAGTTATAAACAAAAGCGATATCAACTTTAAAACGCGCTAAATTTTGTTGATGTTTTACGTATTCAGTTTGTATCGACATATCTCCGGTAGTACAAGAGCTGCACTTCTGAAACTTGGTACTTCAGTAGTAAATGCCTCTCCGCGATGGTCTGCAAAGTTTCGTGGCACAATTCGAATAAATGTGCAAGTTATAAACAAAAGCGATATCACGTTTAAAACGCGCTAAATTTTGTTGATGTTTTGCGTATTCAGTTTGTATCGACATATCTCCGGTAGTACAAGAGCTGCACTTCTGAAACTTGGTACTTCAGTAGTAAATGCCTCCCCGCGAGTGTCTGCGAAGTTTCGTGGCACAATTCGAATAAATGTGGAAGTTATAAACAAAAGCGATATCAACTTTAAAACGCGCTAAATTTTGTTGATGTTTTGCGTATTCAGTTTGTATCGAAACATCTCCGGAAGTACAACAGCTGCACTTCTGAAACTTGGTACTTTAGTAGAAAATGTGTCTCCGCGACTGTCTACAAAGTTTCGTTTCACAATTCAGATAATTGTGGAAGTTATAAATAAAAACGCTATCAACTTTGAAACGCGCTAAATTTTGTTGATGTTTTGCGTATTCAGTTTGTATCGACATATCTCCGGTAGTACAAGAGCTGCACTGCTGAACCTTGGTACTTCAGTAGGAAATGTGTCTCCGCGACTGTCTACAAAGTTTCGTGGCACAATTCGAATAAATGTGGAAGTTATAAACAAAAGCGATATCAACTTTAAAACGCGCTAAATTTTGTTGATGTTTTGCGTATTCAGTTTGTATCGACATATCTCCGGTAGTACAAGAGCTGCACTTCTGAAACTTGGTACTTCAGTAGTAAATGCCTCTCCGCGATGGTCTGCAAAGTTTCATGGCACAATTCGAATAAATGTGCAAGTTATAAACAAAAGCGATATCACGTTTAAAACGCGCTAAATTTTGTTGATGTTTTGCGTATTCAGTTTGTATCGACATATCTCCGGTAGTACAAGAGCTGCACTTCTGAAACTTGGTACTTCAGTAGTAAATGCCTCTTCGCGAGTGTCTGCGAAGTTTCGTGGCACAATTCGAATAAATGTGGAAGTTATAAACAAAAGCGATATCCACTTTAAAACGCGCTAAATTTTGTTGATGTTTTGCGTATTCAGTTTGTATCGACACATCTCCGGAAGTACAACAGCTGCACTTCTGAAACTTGGTACTTCAGTAGAAAATGTGTCTCCGCGACTGTCTACAAAGTTTCGTTTCACAATTCGAATAAATGTGGAAGTTATAAACAAAAGCGATATCAACTTAAAAACGCGCTAAATTTTGTTGATGTTTTGCGTATTCAGTTTGTATCGACATATCTCCGGTAGTACAAGAGCTGCACTTCTGAAACTTGGTACTTCAGTACAAAATGCCTCTCCGCGATGGTCTGCAAAGTTTCGTGGCACAATTCGAATAAATGTGGAAGTTATAAACAAAAGCGCTATCAACTTTAAAACGCACTAAATTTTGTAGATGTTTTGCGTATTCAGTTTGTATCGACCCATCTCCGGTAGTACACGAGCTGCACTTCTGAAACTTAGTACTTCAGTAGAAAATGTGTCTCCGCGACTGTCTACAAAGTTTCGTTTCACAATTCGAATAAATGTGCAAGTTATAAACAAAAGCGCTATCAACTTTAAAACGCGCTAAATTTTGTTGATGTTTTGCGTATTCAGTTTGTATCGACATATCTCCGGTAGTACAAGAGCTGCACTTCTGAAACTTGGTACTTCAGTAGTAAATGCCTCTCCGCGATGGTCTGCAAAGTTTCGTGGCACAATTCGAATAAATGTGGAAGTTATAAACAAAAGCGATATCAACTTTAAAACGCGCTAAATTTTGTTGATGTTTTGCGTATTCAGTTTGTATCGACATATCTCCGGCAGTACAAGAGCTGCACTTCTGAAACTTGGTACTTCAGTAGAAAATGTGTCTCCGCGACTGTCTACAAAGTTTCGTTTCACAATTCAGATAATTGTGGAAGTTATAAATAAAAACGCTATCAACTTTAAAACGCGCTAAATTTTGTTGATGTTTTGCGTATTCAGTTTGTATCGACATATCTCCGGTAGTACAAGAGCTGCACTTCTGAACCTTGGTACTTCAGTAGGAAATGTGTCTCCGCGACTGTCTACAAAGTTTCGTGGCACAATTCGAATAAATGTGGAAGTTATAAACAAAAGCGATATCAACTTTACAACGCGCTAAATTTTGTTGATGTTTTGCGTATTCAGTTTATCGACATATCTCCGGTAGTACAAGAGCTGCACTTCTGAAACTTGGTACTTCAGTAGTAAATGCCTCTCCGCGAGTGTCTGCGAAGTTTCGTGGCACAATTCGAATAAATGTTGAAGTTATAAACAAAAGCGATATCCACTTTAAAACGCGCTAAATTTTGTTGATGTTTTGCGTATTCAGTTTGTATCGACACATCTCCGGTAGTACAAGAGCTGCACTTCTGAAACTTAGTACTTCAGTAGAAAATCTGTCTCCGCGACTGTCTACAAAGTTTCGTTTCACAATTCAGATAATTGTGGAAGTTATAAATAAAAACGCTATCAACTTTAAAACGCGCTAAATTTTGTTGATGTTTTGCGTATTCAGTTTGTATCGACATATCTCCGGTAGTACAAGAGCTGCACTTCTGAACCTTGGTACTTTAGTAAGAAATGTGTCTCTGCGACTGTCTACAAAGTTTCGTGGCACAATTCGAATAAATGTGCAAGTTATAAACAAAAGCGATATCAACTTAAAAACGCGCTAAATTTTGTTGATGTTTTGCGTATTCAGTTTGTATCGACATATCTCTGGTAGTACAAGAGCTGCACTTCTGAACTTGGTACTTCAGTGGAAAATGTGTCTCCGCGACTGTCTGCAAAGTTTCGTGGCACAATTCGAATAAATGTGGAAGTTATAAACAAAAGCGATATCAACTTTAAAACGCGCTAAATTTTGTTGATGTTTTGCGTATTCAGTTTGTATCGACATATCTCCGGTAGTACAAGAGCTGCACTTCTGAAACTTGGTACTTCAGTAGTAAATGCCTCTCCGCGATGGTCTGCAAAGTTTCGTGGCACAATTCGAATAAATGTGCAAGTTATAAACAAAAGCGATATCACGTTTAAAACGCGCTAACTTTTGTTGATGTTTTGCGTATTCAGTTTGTATCGACATATCTCCGGTAGTACAAGAGCTGCACTTCTGAAACTTGGTACTTCAGTAGTAAATGCCTCCCCGCGAGTGTCTGCGAAGTTTCGTGGCACAATTCGAATAAATGTGGAAGTTATAAACAAAAGCGATATCCACTTTAAAACGCGCTAAATTTTGTTGATGTTTTGCGTATTCAGTTTGTATCGACACATCTCCGGAAGTACAAAAGCTGCACTTCTGAAACTTGGTACTTCAGTAGAAAATGTGTCTCCGCGACTGTCTACAAAGTTTCGTTTCACAATTCCGATAATTGTGGAAGTTATAAATAAAAACGCTATCAACTTTAAAACGCGCTAAATTTTGTTGATGTTTTGCGTATTCAGTTTGTATCGACATATCTCCGGTAGTACAAGAGCTGCACTTCTGAACCTTGGTACTTCAGTAGGAAATGTGTCTCCGCGACTGTCTACAAAGTTTCGTGGCACAATTCGAATAAATGTGGAAGTTTTAAACAAAAGCGATATCAACTTTAAAACGCGCTAAATTTTGTTGATGTTTTGCGTATTCAGTTTGTATCGACATATCTCCGGTAGTACAAGAGCTGCACTTCTGAAACTTGGTACTTCAGTAGTAAATGCCTCCCCGCGATGGTCTGCAAAGTTTCATGGCACAATTCGAATAAATGTGCAAGTTATAAACAAAAGCGATATCACGTTTAAAACGCGCTAAATTTTGTTGATGTTTTGCGTATTCAGTTTGTATCGACATATCTCCGGTAGTACAAGAGCTGCACTTCTGAAACTTAGTACTTCAGTAGAATATGCCTCCCCGCGAGTGTGTGCGAAGTTTCGTGGCACAATTCGAATAAATGTGGAAGTTATAAACAAAAGCGATATCCACTTTAAAACGCGCTAAATTTTGTTGATGTTTTGCGTATTCAGTTTGTATCGACACATCTCCGGTAGTACAAACGCTGCACTTCTGAAACTTTGTACTTCAGTAGAAAATGTGTCTCCGCGACTGTCTACAAAGTTTCGTTTCACAATTCGAATAAATGTGCAAGTTATAAACAAAAGCGATATCAACTTTAAAACGCGCTAAATTTTGTTGATGTTTTGCGTATTCAGTTTGTATCGAAATATCTCCGGTAGTACAAGAGCTGCACTTCTGAAACTTGGTACTTCAGTGGAAAATGTGTCTCCGCGACTGTCTGCAAAGTTTCGTGGCACAATTCGAATAAATGTGGAAGTTATAAACAAAAGCGATATCACGTTTAAAACGCGCTAAATTTTGTTGATGTTTTGCGTATTCAGTTTGTATCGACATATCTCCGGTAGTACAAGAGCTGCACTTCTGAAACTTGGTACTTCAGTAGTAAATGCCTCTTCGCGAGTGTCTGCGAAGTTTCGTGGCACAATTCGAATAAATGTGGAAGTTATAAACAAAAGCGATATCCACTTTAAAACGCGCTAAATTTTGTTGATGTTTTGCGTATTCAGTTTGTATCGACACATCTCCGGAAGTACAAAAGCTGCACTTCTGAAACTTGGTACTTCAGTAGAAAATGTGTCTCCGCGACTGTCTACAAAGTTTCGTTTCACAATTCGAATAAATGTGGAAGTTATAAACAAAAGCGATATCAACCTAAAAACGCGCTAAATTTTGTTGATGTTTTGCGTATTCAGTTTGTATCGACATATCTCCGGTAGTACAAGAGCTGCACTTCTGAAACTTGGTACTTCAGTACAAAATGCCTCTCCGCGATGGTCTGCAAAGTTTCGTGGCACAATTCGAATAAATGTGGAAGTTATAAACAAAAGCGCTATCAACTTTAAAACGCGCTAAATTTTGTTGATGTTTTGCGTATTCAGTTTGTATCGACATATCTCCGGTAGTACAAGAGCTGCACTTCTGAAACTTGGTACTTCAGTAGAAAATGTGTCTTCGCGACTGTGTACAAAGTTTCGTTTCACAATTCGAATAAATGTGCAGGTTATAAACAAAAGCGATACCAACTTTAAAACGCGCTAAATTTTGTTGATGTTTTGCGTATTCAGTTTGTATCGACATATCTCCGGTAGTACAAGAGCTGCACTTCTGAAACTTGGTACTTCTATGGAAAATGTGTCTCCGCGACTGTCTGCAAAGTTTCGTGGCACAATTCGAATAAATGTGGAAGTTATAAACAAAAGCGATATCAACTTTAAAACGCGCTAAATTTTGTTGGGGTTTTGCGTATTCAATTTGTATCGACATATCTCGGGTAGTACAAGAGCTGCACTTCTGAAACTTGGTACTTCAGTAGAAAATGTGTCTCCGCGGCTGTCTACAAAGTTTCGTTTCACAATTCGAATAAATGTGCAAGTTATAAACAAAAGCGATATCAACTTTAAAACGCGCTAAATTTTGTTGATGTTTTGCGTATTCAGTTTGTATCAACATATCTCCGGCAGTACAAGAGCTGCACTTCTGAAACTGGGTACTTCAGTAGAAAATGTGTCTCCGCGACTGTCTACAAAGTTTCGTTTCACAATACGAATAAATGTGGAAGTTATAAACAAAAGCGATATCAACTTTAAAACGCACTAAATTTTGTATATGTTTTGCGTATTCAGTTTGTATCGACATATCTCGGGTAGTACAAGAGCTGCACTTCTGAAACTTGGTACTTTAGTAGAAAATGTGTCACCGCGACTGTCTGCAAAGTTTCGTTTCACAATTCGAATAAATGTGGAAGTTATAAACAAAAGCGATATCAACTTTAAAACGCACTTAATTTTGTAGATGTTTTGCGTATTCAGTTTGTATCGACATATCTCCGGTAGTACAAGAGCTGCACTTCTGAAACTTGGTACTCCAGTAGAAAATGTGTCCCCGCGACTGTCTACAAAGTTTCGTTTCACAATTCGAATAAATGTGGAAGTTATAAACAAAAGCGGTATCAACTTTAAAACGCACTAAATTTTGTAGATGTTTTGCGTATTCAGTTTGTATCGACATATCTCCGGTAGTACAAGAGCTGCACTTCTGAAACTTGGTACTTCGATAGGAAATGTGTCTCCGCGACTGTCTAAAAAGTTTCGTTTCACAATTCGAATAAATGTGGAAGTTATAAACAAAAGCGATATCAACTTTAAAACGCGCTTAATTTTGTTGGGGTTTTGCGTATTCAGTTTGTATCGACATATCTCCGGCAGTACAAAAGCTGCACTTCTGAACCTTGGTACTTCAGTAGAAAATTCCTCTTCGCGATTGTCTGCAAAGTTTCGTGCCACAATTCGAATAAGTCTGAAAGTTATAAACAAAACGCTATCAACATTTAAACACGCTAAATTTTGTAGATGTTTTGCGTATTCAGTTTGTATTGACATATCTCCGGTACTACAAGAGCTGCACTTCTGAAACTTGGTACTTCAGTAGAAAATGTGTCTCCGGGACTCCCTACAAAGTTTCGTTTCACAATTCGAATAAATGTGGAAGTTATAAACAAAAGAGATATCAACTTTAAAACGCACTAAATTTTGTAGATGTTTTGCGTATTCAGTTTGTATCGACACATCTCCGGTAGTACAAGAGCTGCACTTCTGAAACTTGGTACTTCAGTAGAAAATGTGTCTCCGCGACTGGCTACAAAGTTTCGTTTCACAATTCGAATAAATGTGGAAGTTATAAACAAAAGCGGTATCAACTTTAAAACGCACTAAATTTTGTAGATGTTTTGCGTATTCAGTTTGTATCGACATATCTCCGGTAGTACAAGAGCTGCACTTCTGAAACTTGGTACTTCGATAGGAAATGTGTCTCCGCGACTGTCTAAAAAGTTTCGTTTCACAATTCGAATAAATGTGGAAGTTATAAACAAAAGCGATATCAACTTTAAAACGCGCTTAATTTTGTTGGGGTTTTGCGTATTCAGTTTGTATCGACATATCTTTGGCAGTACAAAAGCTGCACTTCTGAAACTTGGTACTTCAGTAGAAAATTCCTCTCCGCGATTGTCTGCAAAGTTTCGTGGCACAATTCGAATAAGTCTGAAAGTTATAAACAAAAGCGCTATCAACATTTAAACACGCTAAATTTTGTAGATGTTTTGCGTATTCAGTTTGTATTGACATATCTCCGGTAGTACAACACCTGCACTTCTGAAACTTGGTACTTCAGTAGAAAATGTGTCTCCGCGACTCTCTACAAAGTTTCGTTTCACAATTCGAATAAATGTGGAAGTTATAAACAAAAGAGATATCAACTTTAAAACGCACTAAATTTTGTAGATGTTTTGCGTATTCAGTTTGTATCGACACATCTCCGGTAGTACAAGAGCTGCACTTCTGAAACTTGGTACTTCAGTAGAAAATGTGTCTCCGCGACTGGCTACAAAGTTTCGTTTCACAATTCGAATAAATGTGTAAGTTATAAACAAAAGCGCTATCAACTTTAAAACGCGCTAATTTTTTTTGATGTTTTGCGTATTCAGTTTGTATCGACATATCTCCGGTAGTACAAGAGCTGCAATTTTGAAACTTGGTACTTAAGTGGAAAATGTGTCTCCGCGACTGTCTGCAAAGTTTCGTGGCACAATTCGAATAAGTGTGGAAGTTATAAACAAAAGCGCTATCAACTTTTAAACGCGCTAAATTTTGTAGATGTTTTGCGTATTCAGTTTGTATCGACATATCTCCGGTAGTACAAGAGCTGCACTTCTGAAACTTGGTACTTCAGTAGAAAATGTGTCTCCGCGACTGTCTACAAAGTTTCGTTTCACAATTCGAATAAATGTGGAAGTTATAAACAAAAGCGATATCAACTTTAAAACGCACTAAATTTTGTAGATGTTTTGCGTATTCAGTTTGTATCGACACATCTCCGGTAATACGAAAGCTGCACTTCTGAAACTTGGTACTTAAATAGAAAATGCGCTTCCGCGACGGTCTGCAAAGTTTCGTGGCACAATTCGAATAAATGTGGAAGTTATAAACAAAAGCGCTATCAACTTTAAAACGCACTAAATTTTGTAGATGTTTTGCGTATTCAGTTTGTATCGACATATCTCCGGTAGTACAAGAGCTGCACTTCTGAAACTTGGTACTTCAGTAGAAAATGTGTCTCCGCGACTGTCTGCAAAGTTTCGTTGCACAATTCGAATAAATGTGGAAGTTATAAACAAAAGCGATATCAACTTTAAAACGCGCGAAATTTTGTTGATGTTTTGCGTATTCAGTTTGTATCGACATATCTCCGGTAGTACAAGAGCTGCACTTCTGAAACTTGGTACTTCAGTAGAAAATGTGTCTCCGCGGCTGTCTACAAAGTTTCGTTTCACAATTCGAATAAATGTGCAAGTTATAAACAAAAGCGATATCAACTTTAAAACGCGCTTAATTTTGTTGGGGTTTTGCGTATTCAGTTTGTATCGACATATCTCCGGCAGTACAAAAGCTGCACTTCTGAAACTTGGTACTTCAGTAGAAAATTCCTCTCCGCGATTGTCTGCAAAGTTTCGTTGCACAATTCGAATAAATGTGGAAGTTATAAACAAAAGCGATATCAACTTTAAAACGCGCGAAATTTTGTTGATGTTTTGCGTATTTAGTTTGTATCGACATATCTCCGGTAGTACAAGAGCTGCACTTCTGAAACTTGGTACTTCAGTAGAAAATGTGTCTCCGCGACTCTCTACAAAGTTTCGTTTCACAATTCGAATAAATGTGGAAGTTATAAACAAAAGAGATATCAACTTTAAAACGCACTAAATTTTGTAGATGTTTTGCGTATTCAGTTTGTATCGACACATCTCCGGTAGTACAAGAGCTGCACTTCTGAAACTTGGTACTTCAGTAGAAAATGTGTCTCCGCGACTGGCTACAAAGTTTCGTTTCACAATTCGAATAAATGTGGAAGTTATAAACAAAAGCGCTATCAACTTTAAAACGCGCTAAATTTTTTTGATGTTTTGCGTATTCAGTTTGTATCGACATATCTCCGGTAGTACAAGAGCTGCAATTCTGAAACTTGGTACTTAAGTGGAAAATGTGTCTCCGCGACTGTCTGCAAAGTTTCGTGGCACAATTCGAATAAGTGTGGAAGTTATAAACAAAAGCGCTATCAACTTTTAAACGCGCTAAATTTTGTTGATGTTTTGCGTATTCAGTTTGTATCGACATATCTCCGGTAGTACAAGAGCTGCACTTCTGAAACTTGGTACTTCAGTAGAAAATGTGTCTCCGCGACTGTCTACAAAGTTTCGTTTCACAATTCGAATAAATGTGGAAGTTATAAACAAAAGCGATATCAACTTTAAAACGCACTAAATTTTGTAGATGTTTTGCGTATTCAGTTTGTATCGACACATCTCCGGTAGTACAAAAGCTGCACTTCTGAAACTTGGTACTTAAATAGAAAATGCGTCTCCGCGACGGTCTGCAAAGTTTCGTGGCACAATTCGAATAAATGTGGAAGTTATAAACAAAAGCGCTATCAACTTTAAAACGCACTAAATTTTGTAGATGTTTTGCGTATTCAGTTTGTATCGACATATCTCCGGTAGTACAAGAGCTGCACTTCTGAAACTTGGTACTTCAGTAGAAAATGTGTCTCCGCGACTGTCTGCAAAGTTTCGTTGCACAATTCGAATAAATGTGGAAGTTATAAACAAAAGCGATATCAACTTTAAAACGCGCGAAATTTTGTTGATGTTTTGCGTATTCAGTTTGTATCGACATATCTCCGGTAGTACAAGAGCTGCACTTCTGAAACTTGGTACTTCAGTAGAAAATGTGTCTCCGCGGCTGTCTACAAAGTTTCGTTTCACAATTCGAATAAATGTGCAAGTTATAAACAAAAGCGATATCAACTTTAAAACGCGCTTAATTTTGTTGGGGTTTTGCGTATTCAGTTTGTATCGACATATCTCCGGCAGTACAAAAGCTGCACTTCTGAAACTTGGTACTTCAGTAGAAAATTCCTCTCCGCGATTGTCTGCAAAGTTTCGTGGCACAATTCGAATACATCTGAAAGTTATAAACAAAAGCGCTATCAACATTTAAACACGCTAAATTTTGTAGATGTTTTGCGTATTCAGTTTGTATTGACATATCTCCGGTAGTACAAGAGCTGCACTTCTGAAACTTGGTACTTCAGTAGAAAATGTGTCTCCGCGACTCTCTACAAAGTTTCGTTTCACAATTCGAATAAATGTGGAAGTTATAAACAAAAGAGATATCAACTTTAAAACGCACTAAATTTTGTAGATGTTTTGCGTATTCAGTTTGTATCGACACATCTCCGGTAGTACAAGAGCTGCACTTCTGAAACTTGGTACTTCAGTAGAAAATGTGTCTCCGCGACTGGCTACAAAGTTTCGTTTCACAATTCGAATAAATGTGGAAGTTATAAACAAAAGCGCTATCAACTTTAAAACGCGCTAAATTTTGTTGATGTTTTGCGTATTCAGTTTGTATCGACATATCTCCGGTAGTACAAGAGCTGCAATTCTGAAACTTGGTACTTAAGTGGAAAATGTGTCTCCGCGACTGTCTGCAAAGTTTCGTTGCACAATTCGAATAAGTGTGGAAGTTATAAACAAAAGCGCTATCAACTTTTAAACGCGCTAAATTTTGTAGATGTTTTGCGTATTCAGTTTGTATCGACATATCTCCGGCAGTACAAGAGCTGCACTTCTGAAACTGGGTACTTCAGTAGAAAATGTGTCTCCGCGACTGTCTACAAAGTTTCGTTTCACAATACGAATAAATGTGGAAGTTATAAACAAAAGCGATATCTACTTTAAAACGCACTAAATTTTGTAGATGTTTTGCGTATTCAGTTTGTATCGACATATCTCGGGTAGTACAAGAGCTGCACTTCTGAAACTTGGTACTTTAGTAGAAAATGTGTCTCCGCGACTGTCTGCAAAGTTTCGTTTCACAATTCGAATAAATGTGGAAGTTATAAACAAAAGCGATATCAACTTTAAAACGCGCTAAATTTTGTTGGGGTTTTGCGTATTCAGTTTGTATCGACATATCTCTGGTAGTACAAGAGCTGAACTTCTGAAACTTGGTGCTTCAGTAGAAAATGTGTCCCCGCGATTGTCGGCAAAGTTTCGGTTCACAATTCGAATAAATGTGGAAGTTATAAACAAAAGCGATATCAACTTTAAAACGCGCTAAATTTTGTTGATGTTTTGCGTATTCAGTTTGTATCGACATATCTCCGGCAGTACAAGAGCTGCACTTCTGAAACTTGGTACTTCAGTAGAAAATGCCTCTCCGCGATGGTCTGCAAAGTTTCGTGGCACAATTCGAATAAATCTGAAAGTTATAAACAATAGCGCTATCAACTTTTAAACGCGCTAAATTTTGTAGATGTTTTGCGTATTCAGTTTGTATCGACATATCTCCGGCAGTACAAGAGCTGCACTTCTGAAACTTGGTACTTCAGTAGAAAATGCCTCTCCGCGATGGTCTGCAAAGTTTCGTTTCACAATTCGAATAAATGTGGAAGTTATAAATAAAAGCGATATCAACTTTAAAACGCGCTAAATTTTGTTGATGTTTTGCGTATTCAGTATGTATCGACATATCTCCGGTAGTACAAGAGCTGCACTTCTGAGACTTGGTACTTCAGTAGAAAATGGGTCTCCGCGACTGTCCGCAAAGTTTCGTGGCACAATTCGAATAAATGTGGAAGTTATAAACAAAAGCGATATCAACTTTAAAACGCGCTAAATTTTGTTGATGTTTTGCGTATTCAGTTTGTATCGACATATCTCCGGTAGTACAAGAGCTGCACTTCTGAAACTTGGGACTCCAGTAGAAAATGTGTCTCCGCGACTGTCTACAAAGTTTCGTTTCACAATTCGAATAAATGTGGAAGTTATAAACAAAAGCGATATCAACCTTAAAACGCACTAAATTTTGTAGATGTTTTGCGTATTCAGTTTGTATCGACATATCTCCGGTAGTACAAGCGCTGCACTTCTGAAACTTGGTACTTCAGTAGAAAATGTGTCTTCGCGACTGTCTACAAAGTTTCGTTTCACAATTCGAATAAATGTGGAAGTTATAAACAAAAGCGATATGAACTTTAAAACGCACTAAAATTCGTAGATGTTTGGCGTATTCAGTTTGTATCGACACATCTCCGGTAGTACAAGAGCTGCACTTCTGAAACTTGGTACTTCAGTAGAAAATGTGTCTCGGCGACTGTCTACAAAGTTTCGTTTCACAATTCGAATAAATGTGGAAGTTATAAACAAAAGCGCTATCAACTTTAAAACGCGCTAAATTTTGTTGATGTTTTGCGTATTCAGTTTGTATCGACATATCTCCGGTAGTACAAGAGCTGCACTTCTGAAACTTCGTACTCAAGTGGAAAATGTGTCTCCGCGACTGTCTGCAAAGTTTCGTGGCACAAGTCGAATAAATGTGGAAGTTATAAACAAAAGCGATATCAACTTTGAAACGCGCTAAATTTTGTTGATGTTTTGCGTATTCAGTTTGTATCGACATATCTCCGGCAGTACAAGAGCTGCACTTCTGATACTTGGTACTTCAGTAGAAAATGTCTCTCCGCGATGGTCTGCAAAGTTTCGGTGCACAATTCGTATAAATCTGAAAGTTATAAATAAAAGCGCTATCAACTTTTAAACGCGCTAAATTTTGTAGATGTTTTGCGTATTCAGTTTGTATCGACATATCTCCGGTAGTACAAGAGCTGCACTTCTGAAACATGGTACTTCAGTAGAAAATGTGTCTCCGCGACTGTCTACAAAGTTTCGTTTCACAATTCGAATAAATGTGGAAGTTATAAACAAAAGCGATATCAACTTTAAAACGCACTAAATTTTGTAGATGTTTTGCGTATTCAGTTTGTATCGACACATCTCCAGTAGTACAAGAGCTGCACTTCTGAAACTTGGTACTTCAGTAGAAAATGCGTCTCCGCGACGGTCTGCAAAGTTTCGTGGCACAATTCGAATAAATGTGGAAGTTATAAACAAAAGCGCTATCAACTTTAAAACGCACTAAATTTTGTAGATGTTTTGCGTATTCAGTTTGTATCGACATATCTCTGGTAGTACAAGAGCTGCACTTCTGAAACTTGGTACTTCGATAGGAAATGTGTCTCCGCGACTGTCTAAAAAGTTTCGTTTCACAATTCGAATAAATGTGGAAGTTATAAACAAAAGCGATATCAACTTTAAAACGCGCTAAATTTTGTTGGGTTTTGCGTATTCAGTTTGTATCGACATATCTCCGGCAGTACAAGAGCTGCACTTCTGAAACTTGGTACTTAAGTGGAAAATGTGTCTCCGCGACTGTCTGCAAAGTTTCGTAGCACAATTCGAATAAATGTAGAAAGTTATAAACAAAAGCGCTATCAACTTTAAAACGCGCTAAATTTTGTAGATGTTTTGCGTATTCAGTTTGTATCGACATATCTCCGGTAGTACAAGAGCTGCACTTCTGAAACTTGGTACTTCAGTAGAAAATGTGTCCCCGCGACTGTCTACAAAGTTTCGTTTCACAATTCGAATAAATGTGGAAGTTATAAACAAAAGCGGTATCAACTTTAAAACGCACTTAATTGTGTAGATGTTTTGCGTATTCAGTTTGTATCGACATATCTCCGGTAGTACAAGAGCTGCACTTCTGAAACTTGGTACTTCGATAGGAAATGTGTCTCCGCGACTGTCTAAAAAGTTTCGTTTCACAATACGAATAAATGTGGAAGTTATAAACAAAAGCGATATCAACTTTAAAACGCGCTTAATTTTGTTGGGGTTTTGCGTATTCAGTTTGTATCGACATATCTCCGGCAGTACAAAAGCTGCACTTCTGAAACTTGGTACTTCAGTAGAAAATTCCTCTCCGCGATTGTCTGCAAAGTTTCGTGGCACAATTCGAATAAGTCTGAAAGTTATAAACAAAAGCGCTATCAACATTTAAACACGCTAAATTTTGTAGATGTTTTGCGTATTCAGTTTGTATTGACATATCTCCGGTAGTACAAGAGCTGCACTTCTGAAACTTTGTACTTCAGTAGAAAATGTGTCTCCGCGACTCTCTACAAAGTTTCGTTTCACAATTCGAATAAATGTGGAAGTTATAAACAAAAGAGATATCAACTTTAAAACGCACTAAATTTTGTAGATGTTTTGCGTATTCAGTTTGTATCGACACATCTCCGGTAGTACAAGAGCTGCACTTCTGAAACTTGGTACTTCAGTAGAAAATGTGTCTCCGCGACTGGCTACAAAGTTTCGTTTCACAATTCGAATAAATGTGGAAGTTATAAACAAAAGCGCTATCAACTTTAAAACGCGCTAAATTTTGTTGATGTTTTGCGTATTCAGTTTGTATCGACATATCTCCGGTAGTACAAGAGCTGCAATTCTGAAACTTGGTACTTAAGTGGAAAATGTGTCTCCGCGACTGTCTGCAAAGTTTCGTGGCACAATTCGAATAAGTGTGGAAGTTATAAACAAAAGCGCTATCAACTTTTAAACGCGCTAAATTTTGTAGATGTTTTGCGTATTCAGTTTGTATCGACATATCTCCGGTAGTACAAGAGCTGCACTTCTGAAACTTGGTACTTCAGTAGAAAATGTGTCTCCGCGACTGTCTACAAAGTTTCGTTTCACAATTCGAATAAATGTGGAAGTTATAAACAAAAGCGATATCAACTTTAAAACGCACTAAATTTTGTAGATGTTTTGCGTATTCAGTTTGTATCGACACATCTCCGGTAGTACAAGAGCTGCACTTCTGAAACTTGGTACTTAAATAGAAAATGCGTCTTGGCGACGGTCTGCAAAGTTTCGTGGCACAATTCGAATAAATGTGGAAGTTATAAACAAAAGCGCTATCAACTTTAAAACGCACTAAATTTTGTAGATGTTTTGCGTATTCAGTTTGTATCGACATATCTCCGGTAGTACAAGAGCTGCACTTCTGAAACTTGGTACTTCAGTAGAAAATGTGTCTCCGCGACTGTCTGCAAAGTTTCGTTGCACAATTCGAATAAATGTGGAAGTTATAAACAAAAGCGATATCAACTTTAAAACGCGCTAAATTTTGTTGATGTTTTGCGTATTCAGTTTGTATCGACATATCTCCGGTAGTACAAGAGCTGCACTTCTGAAACTTGGTACTTCAGTAGAAAATGTGTCTCCGCGGCTGTCTACAAAGTTTCGTTTCACAATTCGAATAAATGTGCAAGTTATAAACAAAAGCGATATCAACTTTAAAACGCGCTTAATTTTGTTGGGGTTTTGCGTATTCAGTTTGTATCGACATATCTCCGGCAGTACAAAAGCTGCACTTTTGAAACTTGGTACTTCAGTAGAAAATTCCTCTCCGCGATTGTCTGCAAAGTTTCGTGGCACAATTCGAATACATCTGAAAGTTATAAACAAAAGCGCTATCAACATTTAAACACGCTAAATTTTGTAGATGTTTTGCGTATTCAGTTTGTATTGACATATCTCCGGTAGTACAAGAGCTGCAATTCTGAAACTTGGTACTTCAGTAGAAAATGTGTCTCCGCGACTCTCTACAAAGTTTCGTTTCACAATTCGAATAAATGTGGAAGTTATAAACAAAAGAGATATCAACTTTAAAACGCACTAAATTTTGTAGATGTTTTGCGTATTCAGTTTGTATCGACACATCTCCGGTAGTACAAGAGCTGCACTTCTGAAACTTGGTACTTCAGTAGAAAATGTGTCTCCGCGACTGGCTACAAAGTTTCGTTTCACAATTCGAATAAATGTGGAAGTTATAAACAAAAGCGCTATCAACTTTAAAACGCGCTAAATTTTGTTGATGTTTTGCGTATTCAGTTTGTATCGACATATCTCCGGTAGTACAAGAGCTGCAATTCTGAAACTTGGTACTTAAGTGGAAAATGTGTCTCCGCGACTGTCTGCAAAGTTTCGTTGCACAATTCGAATAAGTGTGGAAGTTATAAACAAAAGCGCTATCAACTTTTAAACGCGCTAAATTTTGTAGATGTTTTGCGTATTCAGTTTGTATCGACATATCTCCGGCAGTACAAGAGCTGCACTTCTGAAACTGGGTACTTCAGTAGAAAATGTGTCTCCGCGACTGTCTACAAAGTTTCGTTTCACAATACGAATAAATGTGGAAGTTATAAACAAAAGCGATATCTACTTTAAAACGCACTAAATTTTGTAGATGTTTTGCGTATTCAGTTTGTATCGACATATCTCGGGTAGTACAAGAGCTGCACTTCTGAAACTTGGTACTTTAGTAGAAAATGTGTCTCCGCGACTGTCTGCAAAGTTTCGTTTCACAATTCGAATAAATGTGGAAGTTATAAACAAAAGCGATATCAACTTTAAAACGCGCTAAATTTTGTTGGGGTTTTGCGTATTCAGTTTGTATCGACATATCTCTGGTAGTACAAGAGCTGAACTTCTGAAACTTGGTGCTTTAGTAGAAAATGTGTCCCCGCGATTGTCGGCAAAGTTTCGGTTCACAATTCGAATAAATGTGGAAGTTATAAACAAAAGCGATATCAACTTTAAAACGCGCTAAATTTTGTTGATGTTTTGCGTATTCAGTTTGTATCGACATATCTCCGGCAGTACAAGAGCTGCACTTCTGAAACTTGGTACTTCAGTAGAAAATGCCTCTCCGCGATGGTCTGCAAAGTTTCGTGGCACAATTCGAATAAATCTGAAAGTTATAAACAATAGCGCTATCAACTTTTAAACGCGCTAAATTTTGTAGATGTTTTGCGTATTCAGTTTGTATCGACATATCTCCGGCAGTACAAGAGCTGCACTTCTGAAACTTGGTACTTCAGTAGAAAATGCCTCTCCGCGATGGTCTGCAAAGTTTCGTTTCACAATTCGAATAAATGTGGAAGTTATAAATAAAAGCGATATCAACTTTAAAACGCGCTAAATTTTGTTGATGTTTTGCGTATTCAGTATGTATCGACATATCTCCGGTAGTACAAGAGCTGCACTTCTGAGACTTGGTACTTCAGTAGAAAATGGGTCTCCGCGACTGTCTGCAAAGTTTCGTGGCACAATTCGAATAAATGTGGAAGTTATAAACAAAAGCGATATCAACTTTAAAACGCGCTAAATTTTGTTGATGTTTTGCGTATTCAGTTTGTATCGACATATCTCCGGTAGTACAAGAGCTGCACTTCTGAAACTTGGGACTCCAGTAGAAAATGTGTCTCCGCGACTGTCTACAAAGTTTCGTTTCACAATTCGAATAAATGTGGAAGTTATAAACAAAAGCGATATCAACTTTAAAACGCGCTAAATTTTGTTGATGTTTTGCGTATTCAGTTTGTATCGACATATCTCCGGTAGTACAAGTGCTGCACTTCTGAAACTTGGTACTTCAGTAGAAAATGTGTCTCCGCGACTGTCTACAAAGTTTCGTTTCACAATTCGAATAAATGTGGAAGTTATAAACAAAAGCGATATGAACTGTAAAACGCACTAAAATTCGTAGATGTTTGGCGTATTCAGTTTGTATCGACACATCTCCGGTAGTACAAGAGCTTCACTTCTGAAACTTGGTACTTCAGTAGAAAATGTGTCTCCGCGACTGTCTACAAAGTTTCGTTTCACAATTCGAATAAATGTGGAAGTTATAAACAAAAGCGCTATCAACTTTAAAACGCGCTAAATTTTGTTGATGTTTTGCGTATTCAGTTTGTATCGACATATCTCCGGTAGTACAAGAGCTGCACTTCTGAAACTTCGTACTTTAGTGGAAAATGTGTCTCCGCGACTGTCTGCAAAGTTTCGTGGCACAAGTCGAATAAATGTGGAAGTTATAAACAAAAGCGATATCAACTTTGAAACGCGCTAAATTTTGTTGATGTTTTGCGTATTCAGTTTGTATCGACATATCTCCGGCAGTACAAGAGCTGCACTTCTGAAACTTGGTACTTAAGTGGAAAATGTGTCTCCGCGACTGTCTGCAAAGTTTCGTGGCACAATTCGATTAAATGTAGAAAGTTATAAACAAAAGCGCTATCAACTTTTAAACGCGCTAAATTTTGTAGATGTTTTGCGTATTCAGTTTGTATCGACATATCTCCGGTAGTACAAGAGCTGCACTTCTGAAACTTGGTACTTCAGTAGAAAATGTGTCCCCGCGACTGTCTACAAAGTTTCGTTTCACAATTCGAATAAATGTGGAAGTTATAAACAAAAGCGGTATCAACTTTAAAACGCACTAAATTTTGTAGATGTTTTGCGTATTCAGTTTGTATCGACATATCTCCGGTAGTACAAGAGCTGCACTTCTGAAACTTGGTACTTCGATAGGAAATGTGTCTCCGCGACTGTCTAAAAAGTTTCGTTTCACAATTCGAATAAATGTGGAAGTTATAAACAAAAGCGATATCAACTTTAAAACGCGCTTAATTTTGTTGGGGTTTTGCGTATTCAGTTTGTATCGACATATCTCCGGCAGTACAAAAGCTGCACTTCTGAAACTTGGTACTTCAGTAGAAAATTCCTCTCCGCGATTGTCTGCAAAGTTTCGTGGCACAATTCGAATAAGTCTGAAAGTTATAAACAAAAGCGCTATCAACATTTAAACACGCTAAATTTTGTAGATGTTTTGCGTATTCAGTTTGTATTGACATATCTCCGGTAGTACAAGAGCTACCCTTCTGAAACTTGGTACTTCAGTAGAAAATGTGTCTCCGCGACTCTCTACAAAGTTTCGTTTCACAATTCGAATAAATGTGGAAGTTATAAACAAAAGAGATATCAACTTTAAAACGCACTAAATTTTGTAGATGTTTTGCGTATTCAGTTTGTATCGACACATCTCCGGTAGTACAAGAGCTGCACTTCTGAAACTTGGTACTTCAGTAGAAAATGTGTCTCCGCGACTGGCTACAAAGTTTCGTTTCACAATTCGAATAAATGTGGAAGTTATAAACAAAAGCGCTATCAACTTTAAAACGCGCTAAATTTTGTTGATGTTTTGCGTATTCAGTTTGTATCGACATATCTCCGGTAGTACAAGAGCTGCAATTCTGAAACTTGGTACTTAAGTGGAAAATGTGTCTCCGCGACTGTCTGCAAAGTTTCGTGGCACAATTCGAATAAGTGTGGAAGTTATAAACAAAAGCGCTATCAACTTTTAAACGCGCTAAATTTTGTAGATGTTTTGCGTATTCAGTTTGTATCGACATATCTCCGGTAGTACAAGAGCTGCACTTCTGAAACTTGGTACTTCAGTAGAAAATGTGTCTCCGCGACTGTCTACAAAGTTTCGTTTCACAATTCGAATAAATGTGGAAGTTATAAACAAAAGCGATATCAACTTAAAACGCACTAAATTTTGTAGATGTTTTGCGTATTCAGTTTGTATCGACACATCTCCGGTAGTACAAAAGCTGCACTTCTGAAACTTGGTACTTAAATAGAAAATGCGTCTCCGCGACGGTCTGCAAAGTTTCGTGGCACAATTCGAATAAATGTGGAAGTTATAAACAAAAGCGCTATCAACTTTAAAACGCACTAAATTTTGTAGATGTTTTGCGTATTCAGTTTGTATCGACATATCTCCGGTAGTACAAGAGCTGCACTTCTGAAACTTGGTACTTCAGTAGAAAATGTGTCTCCGCGACTGTCTGCAAAGTTTCGTTGCACAATTCGAATAAATGTGGAAGTTATAAACAAAAGCGATATCAACTTTAAAACGCGCTAAATTTTGTTGATGTTTTGCGTATTCAGTTTGTATCGACATATCTCCGGTAGTACAAGAGCTGGACTTCTGAAACTTGGTACTTCAGTAGAAAATGTGTCTCCGCGGCTGTCTACAAAGTTTCGTTTCACAATTCGAATAAATGTGCAAGTTATAAACAAAAGCGATATCAACTTTAAAACGCGCTTAATTTTGTTGGGGTTTTGCGTATTCAGTTTGTATCGACATATCTCCGGCAGTACAAAAGCTGCACTTCTGAAACTTGGTACTTCAGTAGAAAATTCCTCTCCGCGATGGTCTGCAAAGTTTCGTGGCACAATTCGAATACATCTGAAAGTTACAAACAAAAGCGCTATCAACATTTAAACACGCTAAATTTTGTAGATGTTTTGCGTATTCAGTTTGTATTGACATATCTCCGGTAGTACAAGAGCTGCACTTCTGAAACTTGGTACTTCAGTAGAAAATGTGTCTCCGCGACTGTCTAAAAAGTTTCGTTTCACAATTCGAATAAATGTGGAAGTTATAAACAAAAGCGATATCAACTTTAAAACGCGCTTAATTTTGTTGGGGTTTTGCGTATTCAGTTTGTATCGACATATCTCCGGCAGTACAAAAGCTGCACTTCTGAAACTTGGTACTTCAGTAGAAAATTCCTCTCCGCGATTGTCTGCAAAGTTTCGTGGCACAATTCGAATAAGTCTGAAAGTTATAAACAAAAGCGCTATCAACATTTAAACACGCTAAATTTTGTAGATGTTTTGCGTATTCAGTTTGTATTGACATATCTCCGGTAGTACAAGTGCTGCACTTCTGAAACTTGGTACTTCAGTAGAAAATGTGTCTCCGCGACTGTCTACAAAGTTTCGTTTCACAATTCGAATAAATGTGGAAGTTATAAACAAAAGCGGTATGAACTTTAAAACGCACTAAAATTCGTAGATGTTTGGCGTATTCAGTTTGTATCGACACATCTCCGGTAGTACAAGAGCTGCACTTCTGAAACTTGGTACTTCAGTAGAAAATGTGTCTCCGCGACTGTCTACAAAGTTTCGTTTCACAATTCGAATAAATGTGGAAGTTATAAACAAAAGCGCTATCAACTTTAAAACGCGCTAAATTTTGTTGATGTTTTGCGTATTCAGTTTGTATCGACATATCTCCGGTAGTACAAGAGCTGCACTTCTGAAACTTCGTACTTAAGTGGAAAATGTGTCTCCGCGACTGTCTGCAAAGTTTCGTGGCACAAGTCGAATAAATGTGGAAGTTATAAACAAAAGCGATGTCAACTTTGAAACGCGCTAAATTTTGTTGATGTTTTGCGTATTCAGTTTGTATCGACATATCTCCGGCAGTACAAGAGCTGCACTTCTGATACTTGGTACTTCAGTAGAAAATGTCTCTCCGCGATGGTCTGCAAAGTTTCGTGGCACAATTCGAATAAATCTGAAAGTTATATATAAAAGCGCTATCAACTTTTAAACGCGCTAAATTTTGTAGATGTTTTGCGTATTCAGTTTGTATCGACATATCTCCGGTAGTACAAGAGCTGCACTTCTGAAACATGGTACTTCAGTAGAAAATGTGTCTCCGCGACTGTCTACAAAGTTTCGTTTCACAATTCGAATAAATGTGGAAGTTATAAACAAAAGCGATATCAACTTTAAAACGCACTAAATTTTGTAGATGTTTTGCGTATTCAGTTTGTATCGACACATCTCCAGTAGTACAAGAGCTGCACTTCTGAAACTTGGTACTTCAGTAGAAAATGCGTCTCCGCGACGGTCTGCAAAGTTTCGTGGCACAATTCGAATAAATGTGGAAGTTATAAACAAAAGCGATATCAACTTTAAAACGCGCTAAATTTTGTTGATGTTTTGCGTATTCAGTTTGTATCGACATATCTCCGGCAGTACAAGAGCTGCACTTCTGAAACTTGGTACTTCAGTAGAAAATGCCTCTCCGCGATGGTCTGCAAAGTTTCGTGGCACAATTCGAATAAATCTGAAAGTTATAAACAAAAGCGCTATCAACTTTTAAACGCGCTAAATTTTGTAGATGTTTTGCGTATTCAGTTTGTATCGACATATCTCCGGCAGTACAAGAGCTGCACTTCTGAAACTTGGTACTTCAGTAGAAAATGCCTCTCCGCGATGGTCTGCAAAGTTTCGTTTCACAATTCGAATAAATGTGGAAGTTATAAATAAAAGCGATATCAACTTTAAAACGCGCTAAATTTTGTTGATGTTTTGCGTATTCAGTATGTATCGACATATCTCCGGTAGTACAAGAGCTGCACTTCTGGGACTTGGTACTTCAGTAGAAAATAGGTCTCCGCGACTGTCTGCAAAGTTTCGTGGCACAATTCGAATAAATGTGGAAGTTATAAACAAAAGCGATATCAACTTTAAAACGCGCTAAATTTTGTTGATGTTTTGCGTATTCAGTTTGTATCGACATATCTCCGGTAGTACAAGAGCTGCACTTCTGAAACTTGGGACTCCAGTAGAAAATGTGTCTCCGCGACTGTCTACAGAGTTTCGTTTCACAATTCGAATAAATGTGGAAGTTATAAACAAAAGCGCTATCAACTTTAAAACGCGCTAAATTTTGTTGATGTTTTGCGTATTCAGTTTGTATCGACATATCTCCGGTAGTACAAGAGCTGCACTTCTGAAACTTCGTACTTAAGTGGAAAATGTGTCTCCGCGACTGTCTGCAAAGTTTCGTGGCACAAGTCGAATAAATGTGGAAGTTATAAACAAAAGCGATATCAACTTTGAAACGCGCTAAATTTTGTTGATGTTTTGCGTATTCAGTTTGTATCGACATATCTCCGGTAGTACAAGAGCTGCACTTCTGAAACTTGGTACTTCAGTAGAAAATGTGTCTCCGCGGCTGTCTACAAAGTTTCGTTTCACAATTCGAATGCATGTGCAAGTTATAAACAAAAGCGATATCAACTTTAAAACGCGCTTAATTTTGTTGGGGTTTTGCGTATTCAGTTTGTATCGACATATCTCCGGCAGTTCAAAAGCTGCACTTCATAAACTTGGTACTTCAGTAGAAAATTCCTCTCCGCGATGGTCTGCAAAGTTTCGTGGCACAATTCGAATACATCTGAAAGTTATAAACAAAAGCGCTATCAACATTTAAACACGCTAAATTTTGTAGATGTTTTGCGTATTCAGTTTGTATTGACATATCTCCGGTAGTACAAGAGCTGCACTTCTGAAACTTGGTACTTCAGTAGAAAATGTGTCTCCGCGACTCTCTACAAAGTTTCGTTTCACAATTCGAATAAATGTGGAAGTTATAAACAAAAGAGATATCAACTTTAAAACGCACTAAATTTTGTAGATGTTTTGCGTATTCAGTTTGTATCGACACATCTCCGGTAGTACAAGAGCTGCACTTCTGAAACTTGGGACTCCAGTAGAAAATGTGTCTCCGCGACTGTCTACAAAGTTTCGTTTCACAATTCGAATAAATGTGGAAGTTATAAACAAAAGCGCTATCAACTTTAAAACGCGCTAAATTTTGTTGATGTTTTGCGTATTCAGTTTGTATCGACATATCTCCGGTAGTACAAGAGCTGCACTTCTGAAACTTCGTACTTAAGTGGAAAATGTGTCTCCGCGACTGTCTGCAAAGTTTCGTGGCACAAGTCGAATAAATGTGGAAGTTATAAACAAAAGCGATATCAACTTTGAAACGCGCTAAATTTTGTTGATGTTTTGCGTATTCAGTTTGTATCGACATATCTCCGGTAGTACAAGAGCTGCACTTCTGAAACTTGGTACTTCAGTAGAAAATGTGTCTCCGCGGCTGTCTACAAAGTTTCGTTTCACAATTCGAATAAATGTGCAAGTTATAAACAAAAGCGATATCAACTTTAAAACGCGCTTAATTTTGTTGGGGTTTTGCGTATTCAGTTTGTATCGACATATCTCCGGCAGTACAAAAGCTGCACTTCTGAAACTTGGTACTTCAGTAGAAAATTCCTCTCCGCGATGGTCTGCAAAGTTTCGTGGCACAATTCGAATACATCTGAAAGTTATAAACAAAAGCGCTATCAACATTTAAACACGCTAAATTTTGTAGATGTTTTGCGTATTCAGTTTGTATCGACATATCTCTGGTAGTACAAGAGCTGCACTTCTGAAACTTGGTACTTCGATAGGAAATGTGTCTCCGCGACTGTCTAAAAAGTTTCGTTTCACAATTCGAATAAATGTGGAAGTTATAAACAAAAGCGGTATCAACTTTAAAACGCACTAAATTTTGTAGATGTTTTGCGTATTCAGTTTGTATCGACATATCTCTGGTAGTACAAGAGCTGCACTTCTGAAACTTGGTACTTCAGTAGAAAATGTGTCTCCGCGACTGGCTACAAAGTTTCGTTTCACAATTCGAATAAATGTGGAAGTTATAAACAAAAGCGCTATCAACTTTAAAACGCGCTAAATTTTGTTGATGTTTTGCGTATTCAGTTTGTATCGACATATCTCCGGTAGTACAAGAGCTGCACTTCTGAAACTTGGTACTTAAGTGGATAATGTGTCTCCGCGACTGTCTGCAAAGTTTCGTGGCACAATTCGAATAAGTGTGGAAGTTATAAACAAAAGCGCTATCAACTTTTAAACGCGCTAAATTTTGTAGATGTTTTGCGTATTCAGTTTGTATCGACATATCTCCGGTAGTACAAGAGCTGCACTTCTGAAACTTGGTACTTCAGTAGAAAATGTGTCTCCGCGACTGTCTACAAAGTTTCGTTTCACAATTCGAATAAATGTGGAAGTTATAAACAAAAGCGCTATCAACTTTTAAACGCGCTAAATTTTGTTGATGTTTTGCGTATTCAGTTTGTATCGACATATCTCCGGTAGTACAAGAGCTGCACTTCTGAAACTTGGTACTTCAGTAGAAAATGTGTCTCCGCGGCTGTCTACAAAGTTTCGTTTCACAATTCGAATAAATGTGCAAGTTATAAACAAAAGCGATATCAACTTTAAAACGCGCTTAATTTTGTTGGGGTTTTGCGTATTCAGTTTGTATCGACATATCTCTGGTAGTACAAGAGCTGAACTTCTGAAACTTGGTGCTTCAGTAGAAAATGTGTCCCCGCGATGGTCGGCAAAGTTTCGGTTCACAATTCGAATAAATGTGGAAGTTATAAACAAAAGCGATATCAACTTTAAAACGCGCTAAATTTTGTTGATGTTTTGCGTATTCAGTTTGTATCGACATATCTCCGGCAGTACAAGAGCTGCACTTCTGAAACTTGGTACTTCAGTAGAAAATGCCTCTCCGCGATTGTCTGCAAAGTTTCGTGGCACAATTCGAATAAATCTGAAAGTTATAAACAAAAGCGCTATCAACTTTTAAACGCGCTAAATTTTGTAGATGTTTTGCGTATTCAGTTTGTATCGACATATCTCCGGCAGTACAATGGCTGCACTTCTGAAACTTGGTACTTCAGTAGAAAATGCCTCTCCGCGATGGTCTGCAAAGTTTCGTTTCACAATTCGAATAAATGTGGAAGTTATAAATAAAAGCGATATCAACTTTAAAACGCGCTAAATTTTGTTGATGTTTTGCGTATTCAGTATGTATCGACATATCTCCGGTAGTACAAGAGCTGCACTTCTGAGACTTGGTACTTCAGTAGACAATGGGTCTCCGCGACTGTCTGCAAAGTTTCGTGGCACAATTCGAATAAATGTGGAAGTTATCAACAAAAGTGATATCAACTTTAAAACGCGCTAAATTTTGTTGATGTTTTGCGTATTCAGTTTGTATCGACATATCTCCGGTAGTACAAGAGCTGCACTTCTGAAACTTGGGACTCCAGTAGACAATGTGTCTCCGCGACTGTCTACAAAGTTTCGTTTCACAATTCGAATAAATGTGGAAGTTATAAACAAAAGCGCTATCAACTTTAAAACGCGCTAAATTTTGTTGATGTTTTGCGTATTCAGTTTGTATCGACATATCTCCGGTACTACAAGAGCTGCACTTCTGAAACTTCGTACTTAAGTGGAAAATGTGTCTCCGCGACTGTCTGCAAAGTTTCGTGGCACAAGTCGAATAAATGTGGAAGTTATAAACAAAAGCGATATCAACTTTGAAACGCGCTAAATTTTGTTGATGTTTTGCGTATTCAGTTTGTATCGACATATCTCCGGCAGTACAAGAGCTGCACTTCTGATACTTGGTACTTCAGTAGAAAATGTCTCTCCGCGATGGTCTGCAAAGTTTCGTGGCACAATTCGAATAAATCTGAAAGTTATAAATAAAAGCGCTATCAACTTTTAAACGCGCTAAATTTTGTAGATGTTTTGGGTATTCAGTTTGTATCGACATATCTCCGGTAGTACAAGAACTGGACTTCTGAAACATGGTACTTCAGTAGAAAATGTGTCTGCGCGACTGTCTACAAAGTTTCGTTTCACAATTCGAATAAATGTGGAAGTTATAAACAAAAGCGATATCAACTTTAAAACGCACTAAATTTTGTAGATGTTTTGCGTATTCAGTTTGTATCGACACATCTCCAGTAGTACAAGAGCTGCACTTCTGAAACTGGGTACTTCAGTAGAAAATGCGTCTCCGCGACGGTCTGCAAAGTTTCGTGGCACAATTCGAATAAATGTGGAAGTTATAAACAAAAGCGCTATCAACTTTAAAACGCACTAAATTTTGTAGATGTTTTGCGTATTCAGTTTGTATCGACATATCTCTGGTAGTACAAGAGCTGCACTTCTGAAACTTGGTACTTCGATAGGAAATGTGTCTCCGCGACTGTCTAAAAAGTTTCGTTTCACAATTCGAATAAATGTGGAAGTTATAAACAAAAGCGATATCAACTTTAAAACGCGCTAAATTTTGTTGGGGTTTTGCGTATTCAGTTTGTATCGACATATCTCCGGCAGTACAAGAGCTGCACTTCTGAAACTTGGTACTTAAGTGGAAAATGTGTCTCCGCGACTGTCTGCAAAGTTTCGTGGCACAATTCGAATAAATGGAGAAAGTTATAAACAAAAGCGCTATCAACTTTTAAACGCGCTAAATTTTGTAGATGTTTTGCGTATTCAGTTTGTATCGACATATCTCCGGTAGTACAAGAGCTGCACTTCTGAAACTTGGTACTTCAGTAGAAAATGTGTCCCCGCGACTGTCTACAAAGTTTCGTTTCACAATTCGAATAAATGTGGAAGTTATAAACAAAAGCGGTATCAACTTTAAAACGCACTAAATTTTGTAGATGTTTTGCGTATTCAGTTTGTATCGACATATCTCTGGTAGTACAAGAGCTGCACTTCTGAAACTTGGTACTTCAGTAGAACATGTGTCTCCGCGACTGGCTACAAAGTTTCGTTTCACAATTCGAATAAATGTGGAAGTTATAAACAAAAGCGCTATCAACTTTAAAACGCGCTAAATTTTGTTGATGTTTTGCGTATTCAGTTTGTATCGACATATCTCCGGTAGTACAAGAGCTGCAATTCTGAAACTTGGTACTTAAGTGGAAAATGTGTCTCCGCGACTGTCTGCAAAGTTTCGTGGCACAATTCGATATAAGTGTGGAAGTTATAAACAAAAGCGCTATCAACTTTTAAACGCGCTAAATTTTGTAGATGTTTTGCGTATTCAGTTTGTATCGACATATCTCCGGCAGTACAAGAGCTGCACTTCTGAAACTGGGTACTTCAGTAGAAAATGTGTCTCCGCGACTGTCTACAAAGTTTCGTTTCACAATACGAATAAATGTGGAAGTTATAAACAAAAGCGATATCTACTTTAAAACGCGCTAAATTTTGTTGATGTTTTGCGTATTCAGTTTGTATCGACATATCTTGGGTAGTACAAGAGCTGCACTTCTGAAACTTGGTACTTTAGTAGAAAATGTCTCTCCGCGATGGTCTGCAAAGTTTCGTGGCACAATTCGAATAAATCTGAAAGTTATAAACAAAAGCGCTATCAACTTTTAAACGCGCTAAATTTTGTAGATGTTTTGCGTATTCAGTTTGTATCGACATATCTCCGGTAGTACAAGAGCTGGACTTCTGAAACTTGGTACTTCAGTAGAAAATGTGTCTCCGCGATGGTCGGCAAAGTTTCGGTTCACAATTCGAATAAATGTGGAAGTTATAAACAAAAGCGATATCAACTTTAAAACGCGCTAAATTTTGTTGATGTTTTGCGTATTCAGTTTGTATCGACATATCTCCGGCAGTACAAGAGCTGCACTTCTGAAACTTGGTACTTCAGTAGGAAATGTGTTTCCGCGATTGTCTACAAAGTTTCGTTTCACAATTCGAATAAATGTGGAAGTTATAAACAAAAGCGGTATCAACTTTAAAACGCACTAAATTTTGTAGATGTTTTGCGTATTCAGTTTGTATCGACATATTTCTGGTAGTACAAGAGCTGCACTTCTGAAACTTGGTACTTCGATAGTAAATGTGTCTCCGCGACTGTCTAAAAAGTTTCGTTTCACAATACGAATAAATGTGGAAGTTATAAACAAAAGCGATATCAACTTTAAAACGCGCTAAATTTTGTTGAGGTTTTGCGTATTCAGTTTGTATCGACATATCTCCGGTAGTACAAGAGCTGCACTTCTGAAACTTGGTACTCCAGTAGAAAATGTGTCTCCGCGACTGTCTACAAAGTTTCGTTTCACAATTCGAATAAATCTGAAAGTTATAAACAAAAGCGCTATCAACTTTTAAACGCACTAAATTTTGTAGATGTTTTGCGTATTCAGTTTGTATCGACACATCTCCAGTAGTACAAGAGCTGCACTTCTGAAACTTGGTACTTCAGTAGAAAATGGGTCTCCGCGACTGTCTGCAAAGTTTCGTGGCACAATTCGAATAAATGTGGAAGTTATTAACAAAAGCGATATCAACTTTAAAACGCGCTAAATTTTGTTGATGTTTTGCGTATTCAGTTTGTATCGACATATCTCCGGTAGTACAAGAGCTGCACTTCTGAAACTTGGGACTCCAGTAGAAAATGTGTCTCCGCGACTGTCTACAAAGTTTCGTTTCACAATTCGAATAAATGTGGAAGTTATAAACAAAAGCGCTATCAACTTTAAAACGCGCTAAATTTTGTTGATGTTTTGCGTATTCAGTTTGTATCGACATATCTCCGGTAGTACAAGAGCTGCACTTCTGAAACTTCGTACTTAAGTGGAAAATGTGTCTCCGCGACTGTCTGCAAAGTTTCGTGGCACAAGTCGAATAAATGTGGAAGTTATAAACAAAAGCGATATCAACTTTGAAACGCGCTAAATTTTGTTGATGTTTTGCGTATTCAGTTTGTATCGACATATCTCCGGCAGTACAAGAGCTGCACTTCTGATACTTGGTACTTCAGTAGAAAATGTCTCTCCGCGATGGTCTGCAAAGTTTCGTGGCACAATTCGAATAAATCTGAAAGTTATAAATAAAAGCGCTATCAACTTTTAAACGCGCTAAATTTTGTAGATGTTTTGCGTATTCAGTTTGTATCGACATATCTCCGGTAGTACAAGAGCTGCACTTCTGAAACATGGTACTTCAGTAGAAAATGTGTCTCCGCGACTGTCTACAAAGTTTCGTTTCACAATTCGAATAAATGTGGAAGTTATAAACAAAAGCGATATCAACTTTAAAACGCACTAAATTTTGTAGATGTTTTGCGTATTCAGTTTGTATCGACACATCTCCAGTAGTACAAGAGCTGCACTTCTGAAACTTGGTACTTCAGTAGAAAATGCGTCTCCGCGACGGTCTGCAAAGTTTCGTGGCACAATTCGAATAAATGTGGAAGTTATAAACAAAAGCGCTATCAACTTTAAAACGCACTAAATTTTGTAGATGTTTTGCGTATTCAGTTTGTATCGACATATCTCTGGTAGTACAAGAGCTGCACTTCTGAAACTTGGTACTTCGATAGGAAATGTGTCTCCGCGACTGTCTACAAAGTTTCGTTTCACAATACGAATAAATGTGGAAGTTATAAACAAAAGCGATATCAACTTTAAAACGCGCTAAATTTTGTTGGGGTTTTGCGTATTCAGTTTGTATCGACATATCTCCGGCAGTACAAGAGCTGCACTTCTGAAACTTGGTACTTAAGTGGAAAATGTGTCTCTGCGACTGTCTGCAAAGTTTCGTGGCACAATTCGAATAAATGTAGAAAGTTATAAACAAAAGCGCTATCAACTTTTAAACGCGCTAAATTTTGTAGATGTTTTGCGTATTCAGTTTGTATCGACATATCTCCGGTAGTACAAGAGCTGCACTTCTGAAAATTGGTACTTCAGTAGAAAATGTGTCTCCGCGACTGTCTACAAAGTTTCGTTTCACAATTCGACTAAATGTGGAAGTTATAAACAAAAGCGATATCAACTTTAAAACGCACTAAATTTTGTAGATGTTTTGCGTATTCAGTTTGTATCGACACATCTCCGGTAGTACAAGAGCTGCACTTCTGAAACTTGGTACTTCAATAGAAAATGCGTCTCCGCGACGGTCTGCAAAGTTTCGTGGCACAATTCGAATTAATGTGGAAGTTATAAACAAAAGCGCTATCAACTTTAAAACGCACTAAAATTCGTAGATGTTTGGCGTATTAAGTTTGTATCGACACATCTCCGGTAGTACAAGAGCTGCACTTCTGAAACTTGGTACTTCAGTAGCAAATGTGTCTCCGCGACGGTCTGCAAAGTTTCGTGGCACAATTCGAATAAATGTGGAAGTTATAAACAAAAGCGCTATCAACTTTAAAACGCGCTAAATTTTGTTGATGTTTTGCGTATTCAGTTTGTATCGACATATCTCCGGTAGTACAAGAGCTGCACTTGTGAAACTTGGTACTTAAGTGGAAAATGTGTCTCCGCGACTGTCTGCAAAGTTTCGTGGCACAATTCGAATAAATGTGGAAGTTATAAACAAAAGCGATATCAACTTTGAAACGCGCTAAATTTTGTTGATGTTTTGCGTATTTAGTTTGTATCGACATATCTCCGGGAGTACAAGAGCTGCACTTCTGAAACTTGGTACTTCAGTAGAAAATGTCTCTCCGCGATGGTCTGCAAAGTTTCGTGGCACAATTCGAATAAATCTGAAAGTTATCAACAAAAGCGCTATCAACTTTTAAACGCGCTAAATTTTGTAGATGTTTTGCGTATTCAGTTTGTATCGACATATCTCCGGTAGTACAAGAGCTGGACTTCTGAAACTTGGTACTTCAGTAGAAAATGTGTCTCCGCGACTGTCTACAAAGTTTCGTTTCACAATTCGAATAAATGTGGAAGTTATAAACAAAAGGTATATCAACTTTAAAACGCACTAAATTTTGTAGATGTTTTGCGTATTCAGTTTGTATCGACATATCTCCGGTAGTACAAGAGCTGCACTTCTGAAACTTGGTACTTCAGTAGAAAATGTGTCCCCGCGACTGTCTACAAAGTTTCGTTTCACAATTCGAATAAATGTGGAAGTTATAAACAAAAGCGGTATCAACTTTAAAACGCACTAAATTTTGTAGATGTTTTGCGTATTCAGTTTGTATCGACATATCTCTGGTAGTACAAGAGCTGCACTTCTGAGACTTGGTACTTCGATAGTAAATGTGTCTCCGCGACTGTCTAAAAAGTTTCGTTTCACAATTCGAATAAATGTGGAAGTTATAAACAAAAGCGATATCAACTTTAAAACGCACTAAATTTTGTAGATGTTTTGCGTATTCAGTTTGTATCGACACATCTCCGGTAGTACAAGAGCTGCACTTCTGAAACTTGGTACTTCAATAGAAAATGCGTCTCCGCGACGGTCTGCAAAGTTTCGTGGCACAATTCGAATTAATGTGGAAGTTATAAACAAAAGCGCTATCAACTTTAAAACGCACTAAAATTCGTAGATGTTTGGCGTATTAAGTTTGTATCGACACATCTCCGGTAGTACAAGAGCTGCACTTCTGAAACTTGGTACTTCAGTAGCAAATGTGTCTCCGCGACGGTCTGCAAAGTTTCGTGGCACAATTCGCATAAATGTGGAAGTTATAAACAAAAGCGCTATCAACTTTAAAACGCACTAAATTTTGTTGATGTTTTGCGTATTCAGTTTTTATCGACACATCTCCGGTAGTACAAGAGCTGCACTTCTGAAACTTGGTACTTCAGTAGAAAATGTGTCTCCGCGACTGTCTACAAAGTTTCGTTTAACAATTCGAATAAATGTGGAAGTTATAAACAAAAGCGCTATCAACTTTAAAACGCGCTAAATTTTGTTGATGTTTTGCGTATTCAGTTTGTATCGATATATCTCCGGTAGTACAAAAGCTGCACTTGTGAAACTTGGTACTTCAGTAGAAAATGTCTCTCCGCGATGGTCTGCAAAGTTTCGTGGCACAATTCGAATAAATCGGAAAGTTATAAACAAAAGCGCTATCAACTTTTAAACGCGCTAAATTTTGTAGATGTTTTGCGTATTCAGTTTGTATCGACATATCTCCGGTAGTACAAGAGCTGGACTTCTGAAACTTGGTACTTCAGTAGAAAATGTGTCTCCGCGACTGTCTACAAAGTTTCGTTTCACAATTCGAATAAATGTGGAAGTTATAAACAAAAGGTATATCAACTTTAAAACGCACTAAATTTTGTAGATGTTTTGCGTATTCAGTTTGTATCGACACATCTCCGGTAGTACAAGAGCTGCACTTCTGAAACTTGGTACTTCAGTAGAAAATGCGTCTCCGCGACGGTCTGCAAAGTTTCGTGGCACAATTCGAATAAATGTGGAAGTTATAAACAAAAGCGCTATCAACTTTAAAACGCACTAAATTTTGTAGATGTTTTGCGTATTCAGTTTGTATCGAGATATCTCCGGTAGTACAAGAGCTGCACTTCTGAAACTTCGTACTTCAGTAGAAAATGTGTTTCCGCGATTGTCTACAAAGTGTCGTTTCACAATTCGAATAAATGTGGAAGTTATAAACAAAAGCGGTATCAACTTTAAAACGCACTAAATTTTGTAGATGTTTTGCGTATTCAGTTTGTATCGACATATCTCTGGTAGTACAAGAGCTGCACTTCTGAAACTTGGTACTTCGATAGTAAATGTGTCTCCGCGACTGTCTAAAAAGTTTCGTTTCACAATACGAATAAATGTGGAAGTTATAAACAAAACGATATCAACTTTAAAACGCGCTAAATTTTGTTGAGGTTTTGCGTAGTCAGTTTGTATCGACATATCTCCGGCAGTACAAGAGCTGCACTTCTGAAACTTGGTACTTCAGTAGAAAATGTTTCTCCGCGATGGTCTGCAAAGTTTCGTGGCACAATTCGAATAAATCTGAAAGTTATAAACAAAAGCGCTATCAACTTTTAAACGCGCTAAATTTTGTAGATGTTTTACGTATTCAGTTTGTATTGACATATCCCCGGTAGTACAAGAGCTGCACTTCTGAAACTTGGTACTTCCGTAGAAAATGTGTCTCCGCGACTCTCTACAAAGTTTCGTTTCACAATTCGAATAAATGTGGAAGTTATAAACAAAAGCGATATCAACTTTAAAACGCACTAAATTTTGTAGATGTTTTGCGTATTCAGTTTGTATCGACACATCTCCGGTAGTACAAGAGCTGCACTTCTGAAACTTGGTACTTCAGTAGAAAATGTGTCCCCGCGACTGTCTACAAAGTTTCGTTTCACAATTCGAATAAATGTGGAAGTTATAAACAAAAGCGCTATCAACTTTAAAACGCGCTAAATTTTGTTGATGTTTTGCGTATTCAGTTTGTATCGACATATCTCCGGCAGTACAAGAGCAGCACTTCTGAAACTTGGTACTTCGATAGGAAATGTGTCTCTGCGACTGTCTAAAAAGTTTCGTTTCACAATTCGAATAAATGTGGAAGTTATAAAGAAAAGCGCTATCAACTTTAAAACGCGCTAAATTTTGTTGATGTTTTGCGTATTCAGTTTGTATCGACATATCTCCGGCAGTACAAGAGCAGCACTTCTGAAACTTGGTACTTCAGTAGTAAATGTGTCCCCGCGACTGTCTACAAAGTTTCGTTTCACAATTCGAATAAATGTGGAAGTTATAAACAAAAGCGCTATCAACTTTAAAACGCTCTAAATTTTGTTGATGTTTTGCGTATTCAGTTTGTATCGACATATCTCCTGCAGTACAAGAGCTGCACTTCTGAAACTTAGTACTTCAGTAGAAAATGCCTCTCCGCGATGGTCTGCAAAGTTTCGTGGCACAATTCGAATAAATCTGAAAGTTATAAACAAAAGCGATATCAACTTTAAAACGCGCTAAATTTTGTTGGGGTTTTGCGTATTCAGTTTGTATCGACATATCTCCGGCAGTACAAGAGCTGCACTTCTGAAACTTGGTACTTCAGTAGAAAATGCTTCTCCGCGATGGTCTGCAAAGTTTCGTGGCACAATTCGAATAAATCTGAAAGTTATAAACAAAAGCGCTATCAACTTTTAAACACGCTAAATTTTGTAGATGTTTTGCGTATTCAGTTTGTATTGACATATCTCCGGTAGTACAAGAGCTGCACTTCTGAAACTTGGTACTTCAGTAGAAAATGTGTCTCCGCGACTCTCTACAAAGTTTCGTTTCACAATTCGAATAAATGTGGAAGTTATAAACAAAAGCGATATCAACTTTAAAACGCGCTAAATTTTGTTGGGGTTTTGCGTATTCAGTTTGTATCGACATATCTCCGGCAGTACAAGAGCTGCACTTCTGAAACTTGGTACTTAAGTGGAAAATGTGTCTCCGCGACTGTCTGCAAAGTTTCGTGGCACAATTCGAATAAATGTAGAAAGTTATAAACAAAAGCGCTATCAACTTTTAAACGCGCTAAATTTTGTAGATGTTTTGCGTATTCAGTTTGTATCGACATATCTCCGGTAGTACAAGAGCTGCACTTCTGAAACTTGGTACTTCAGTAGCAAAATGTGTCCCCGCGACTGTCTACAAAGTTTCGTTTCACAATTCGAATAAATGTGGAAGTTATAAACAAAAGCGGTATCAACTTTAAAACGCACTAAATTTTGTAGATGTTTTGCGTATTCAGTTTGTATCGACATATCTCTGGTAGTACAAGAGCTGCACTTCTGAAACTTGGTACTTCGATTGTAAATGTGTCTCCGCGACTGTCTAAAAAGTTTCGTTTCACAATTCGAATAAATGTGGAAGTTATAAACAAAAGCGCTATCAACTTTAAAACGCGCTAAATTTTGTTGATGTTTTGCGTATTCAGTTTGTATCGACATATCTCCGGTAGTACAAAAGCTGCACTTCTGAAACTTGGTACTTAAGTGGAAAATGTGTCTCCGCGACTGTCTGCAAAGTTTCGTGGCACAATTCGAATAAATGTAGAAAGTTATAAACAAAAGCGCTATCAACTTTTAAACGCGCTAAATTTTGTAGATGTTTTGCGTATTCAGTTTGTATCGACATATCTCCGGTAGTACAAGAGCTGCACTTCTGAAAATGGGTACTTCAGTAGAAAATGTGTCTCCGCGACTGTCTACAAAGTTTCGTTTCACAATTCGAATAAATGTGGAAGTTATAAACAAAAGCGATATCAACTTTAAAACGCACTAAATTTTGTAGATGTTTTGCGTATTCAGTTTGTATCGACACATCTCCGGTAGTACAAGAGCTGCACTTCTGAAACTTGGTACTTCAATAGAAAATGCGTCTCCGCGACGGTCTGCAAAGTTTCGTGGCACAATTCGAATTAATGTGGAAGTTATAAACAAAAGCGCTATCAACTTTAAAACGCACTAAAATTCGTAGATGTTTGGCGTATTAAGTTTGTATCGACACATCTCCGGTAGTACAAGAGATGCACTTCTGAAACTTGGTACTTCAGTAGAAAATGCGTCTCCGCGACGGTCTGCAAAGTTTCGTGGCACAATTCGAATAAATGTGGAAGTTATAAACAAAAGCGCTATCAACTTTAAAACGCACTTAATTTTGTAGATGTTTTGCGTATTCAGTTTGTATCGACATATCTCTGGTAGTACAAGAGCTGCACTTCTGAAACTTGGTACTTCGATAGGAAATGTGTCTTCGCGACTGTCTAAAAAGTTTCGTTTCACAATTCGAATAAATGTGGAAGTTATAAACAAAAGCGATATCAACTTTAAAACGCGCTAAATTTTGTTGGGGTTTTGCGTATTCAGTTTTTATCGACATATCTCCGGCAGTACAAGAGCTGCACTTCTGAAACTTGGTACTTAAGTGGAAAATGTGTCTCCGCGACTGTCTGCAAAGTTTCGTGGCACAATTCGAATAAATGTAGAAAGTTATAAACAAAAGCGCTATCAACTTTTAAACGCGCTAAATTTTGTCGATGTTTTGCGTATTCAGTTTGTATCGACATATCTCCGGTAGTACAAGAGCTGCACTTCTGAAACTTGGTACTTCAGTAGAAAATGTGTCCCCGCGACTGTCTACAAAGTTTCGTTTCACAATTCGAATAAATGTGGAAGTTATAAACAAAAGCGGTATCAACTTTAAAACGCACTAAATTTTGTAGATGTTTTGCGTATTCAGTTTGTATCGACATATCTCTGGTAGTACAAGAGCTGCACTTCTGAAACTTGGTACTTCGATAGTAAATGTGTCTCCCCGACTGTCTAAAAAGTTTCGTTTCACAATTCGAATAAATGTGGAAGTTATAAACAAAAGCGATATCAACTTTAAAACGCGCTAAATTTTGTTGATGTTTTGCGTATTCAGTTTGTATCGACATATCTCCGGTAGTACAAGAGCTGCACTTCTGAAACTTGGTACTTAAGTGGAAAATGTGTCTCCGCGACTGTCTGCAAAGTTTCGTGGCACAATTCGAATAAATGTAGAAAGTTATAAACAAAAGCGCTATCAACTTTTAAACGCGCTAAATTTTGTAGATGTTTTGCGTATTCAGTTTGTATCGACATATCTCCGGTAGTACAAGAGCTGCACTTCTGAAAATTGGTACTTCAGTAGAAAATGTGTCTCCGCGACTGTCTACAAAGTTTCGTTTCACAATTCGAATAAATGTGGAAGTTATAAACAAAAGCGATATCAACTTTAAAACGCACTAAATTTTGTAGATGTTTTGCGTATTCAGTTTGTATTGACATATCTCCGGTAGTACAAGAGCTGCACTTCTGAAACTTGGTACTTCAGTAGAAAATGTGTCTCCGCGACTCTCTACAAAGTTTCGTTTCACAATTCGAATAAATGTGGAAGTTATAAACAAAAGCGATATCAACTTTAAAACGCGCTAAATTTTGTTGGGGTTTTGCGTATTCAGTTTGTATCGACATATCTCCGGCAGTACAAGAGCTGCACTTCTGAAACTTGGTACTTAAGTGGAAAATGTGTCTCCGCGACTGTCTGCAAAGTTTCGTGGCACAATTCGAATAAATGTAGAAAGTTATAAACAAAAGCGCTATCAACTTTTAAACGCGCTAAATTTTGTAGATGTTTTGCGTATTCAGTTTGTATCGACATATCTCCGGTAGTACAAGAGCTGCACTTCTGAAACTTGGTACTTCAGTAGAAAATGTGTCCCCGCGACTGTCTACAAAGTTTCGTTTCACAATTCGAATAAATGTGGAAGTTATAAACAAAAGCGCTATCAACTTTAAAACGCACTAAATTTTGTAGATGTTTTGCGTATTCAGTTTGTATCGACATATCTCTGGTAGTACAAGAGCTGCACTTCTGAAACTTGGTACTTCGATAGTAAATGTGTCTCCGCGACTGTCTAAAAAGTTTCGTTTCACAATTTGAATAAATGTGGAAGTTATAAACAAAAGCGCTATCAACTTTAAAACGCGCTAAATTTTGTTGATTTTTTGCGTATTCAGTTTGTATCGACATATCTCCGGTAGTACAAGAGCTGCACTTCTGAAACTTGGTACTTAAGTGGAAAATGTGTCTCCGCGACTGTCTGCAAAGTTTCGTGGCACAATTCGAATAAATGTAGAAAGTTATAAACAAAAGCGCTATCAACTTTTAAACGCGCTAAATTTTGTAGATGTTTTGCGTATTCAGTTTGTATCGACATATCTCCGGTAGTACAAGAGCTGCACTTCTGAAAATGGGTACTTCAGTAGAAAATGTGTCTCCGCGACTGTCTACAAAGTTTCGTTTCACAATTCGAATAAATGTGGAAGTTATAAACAAAAGCGATATCAACTTTAAAACGCACTAAATTTTGTAGATGTTTTGCGTATTCAGTTTGTATCGACACATCTCCGGTAGTACAAGAGCTGCACTTCTGAAACTTGGTACTTCAATAGAAAATGCGTCTCCGCGACGGTCTGCAAAGTTTCGTGGCACAATTCGAATTAATGTGGAAGTTATAAACAAAAGCGCTATCAACTTTAAAACGCACTAAAATTCGTAGATGTTTGGCGTATTAAGTTTGTATCGACACATCTCCGGTAGTACAAGAGCTGCACTTCTGAAACTTGGTACTTCAGTAGAAAATGCGTCTCCGCGACGGTCTGCAAAGTTTCGTGGCACAATTCGAATAAATGTGGAAGTTATAAACAAAAGCGCTATCAACTTTAAAACGCACTTAATTTTGTAGATGTTTTGCGTATTCAGTTTGTATCGACATATGTCTGGTAGTACAAGAGCTGCACTTCTGAAACTTGGTACTTCGATAGGAAATGTGTCTTCGCGACTGTCTAAAAAGTTTCGTTTCACAATTCGAATAAATGTGGAAGTTATAAACAAAAGCGATATCAACTTTAAAACGCGCTAAATTTTGTTGGGGTTTTGCGTATTCAGTTTTTATCGACATATCTCCGGCAGTACAAGAGCTGCACTTCTGAAACTTGGTACTTAAGTGGTAAATGTGTCTCCGCGACTGTCTGCAAAGTTTCGAGGCACAATTCGAATAAATGTAGAAAGTTATAAACAAAAGCGCTATCAACTTTTAAACGCGCTAAATTTTGTAGATGTTTTGCGTATTCAGTTTGTATCGACATATCTCCGGTAGTACAAGAGCTGCACTTCTGAAACTTGGTACTTCAGTAGAAAATGTGTCCCCGCGACTGTCTACAAAGTTTCGTTTCACAATTCGAATAAATGTGGAAGTTATAAACAAAAGCAGTATCAACTTTAAAACGCACTAAATTTTGTAGATGTTTTGCGTATTCAGTTTGTATCGACATATCTCTGGTAGTACAAGAGCTGCACTTCTGAAACTTGGTACTTCGATAGTAAATGTGTCTCCGCGACTGTCTAAAAAGTTTCGTTTCACAATTCGAATAAATGTGGAAGTTATAAACAAAAGCGCTATCAACTTTAAAACGCGCTAAATTTTGTTGATGTTTTGCGTATTCAGTTTGTATCGACATATCTCCGGTAGTACAAGAGCTGCACTTCTGAAACTTGGTACTTAAGTGGAAAATGTGTCTCCGCGACTGTCTGCAAAGTTTCGTGGCACAATTCGAATAAATGTAGAAAGTTATAAACAAAAGCGCTATCAACTTTTAAACGCGCTAAATTTTGTAGATGTTTTGCGTATTCAGTTTGTATCGACATATCTCCGGTAGTACAATAGCTGCACTTCTGAAAATTGGTACTTCAGTAGAAAATGTGTCTCCGCGACTGTCTACAAAGTTTCGTTTCACAATTCGAATAAATGTGGAAGTTATAAACAAAAGCGATATCAACTTTAAAACGCACTAAATTTTGTAGATGTTTTGCGTATTCAGTTTGTATCGACACATCTCCGGTAGTACAAGAGCTGCACTTCTGAAACTTGGTACTTCAATAGAAAATGCGTCTCCGCGACGGTCTGCAAAGTTTCGTGGCACAATTCGAATTAATGTGGAAGTTATAAACAAAAGCGCTATCAACTTTAAAACGCACTAAAATTCGTAGATGTTTGGCGTATTAAGTTTGTATCGACACATCTCCGGTAGTACAAGAGCTGCACTTCTGAAACTTGGTACTTCAGTAGCAAATGTGTCTCCGCGACGGTCTGCAAAGTTTCGTGGCACAATTCGAATAAATGTGGAAGTTATAAACAAAAGCGCTATCAACTTTAAAACGCACTAAATTTTGTTGATGTTTTGCGTATTCAGTTTTTATCGACACATCTCCGGTAGTACAAGAGCTGCACTTCTGAAACTTGGTACTTCAGTAGAAAATGTGTCTCCGCGACTGTCTACAAAGTTTCGTTTAACAATTCGAATAAATGTGGAAGTTATAAACAAAAGCGCTATCAACTTTAAAACGCGCTAAATTTTGTTGATGTTTTGCGTATTCAGTTTGTATCGACATATCTCCGGTAGTACAAGAGCTGCACTTGTGAAACTTGGTACTTAAGTGGGAAATGTGTCTCCGCGACTGTCTGCAAAGTTTCGTGGCACAATTCGAATAAATGTGGAAGTTATAAACAAAAGCGATATCAACTTTGAAACGCGCTAAATTTTGTTGATGTTTTGCGTATTCAGTTTGTATCGACATATCTCCGGCAGTACAAGAGCTGCACTTCTGAAACTTGGTACTTCAGTAGTAAATGTCTCTCCGCGATGGTCTGCAAAGTTTCGTGGCACAATTCAAATAAATCTGAAAGTTATAAACAAAAGCGCTATCAACTTTTAAACGCGCTAAATTTTGTAGATGTTTTGCGTATTCAGTTTGTATCGACATATCTCCGGTAGTACAAGAGCTGGACTTCTGAAACTTGGTACTTCAGTAGAAAATGTGTCTCCGCGACTGTCTACAAAGTTTCGTTTCACAATTCGAATAAATGTGGAAGTTATAAACAAAAGGTATATCAACTTTAAAACGCACTAAATTTTGTAGATGTTTTGCGTATTCAGTTTGTATCGACACATCTCCGGTAGTACAAGAGCTGCACTTCTGAAACTTGGTACTTCAGTAGAAAATGCGTCTCCGCGACGGTCTGCAAAGTTTCGTGGCACAATTCGAATAAATGTGGAAGTTATAAACAAAAGCGCTATCAACTTTAAAACGCACTAAATTTTGTAGATGTTTTGCGTATTCAGTTTGTATCGAGATATCTCCGGTAGTACAAGAGCTGCACTTCTGAAACTTGGTACTTCAGTGGAAAATGTGTTTCCGCGATTGTCTACAAAGTTTCGTTTCACAATTCGAATAAATGTGGAAGTTATAAACAAAAGCGGTATCAACTTTAAAACGCACTAAATTTTGTAGATGTTTTGCGTATTCAGTTTGTATCGACATATCTCTGGTAGTACAAGAGCTGCACTTCTGAAACTTGGTACTTCGATAGTAAATGTGTCTCCGCGACTGTCTAAAAAGTTTCGTTTCACAATACGAATAAATGTGGAAGTTATAAACAAAAGCGATATCAACTTTAAAACGCGCTAAATTTTGTTGAGGTTTTGCGTATTCAGTTTGTATCGACATATCTCCGGCAGTACAAGAGCTGCACTTCTGAAACTTAGTACTTCAGTAGAAAATGCCTCTCCGCGATGGTCTGCAAAGTTTCGTGGCACAATTCGAATAAATCTGAAAGTTATAAACAAAAGCGCTATCAACTTTTAAACGCGCTAAATTTTGTAGATGTTTTGCGTATTCAGTTTGTATTGACATATCTCCGGTAGTACAAGAGCTGCACTTCTGAAACTTGGTACTTCAGTAGAAAATGTGTCTCCGCGACTCTCTACAAAGTTTCGTTTCACAATTCGAATAAATGTGGAAGTTATAAACAAAAGCGATATCAACTTTAAAACGCACTAAATTTTGTAGATGTTTTGCGTATTCAGTTTGTATCGACACATCTCCGGTAGTACAAGAGCTGCACTTCTGAAACTTGGTACTTCAGTAGAAAATGTGTCCCCGCGACTGTCTACAAAGTTTCGTTTCACAATTCGAATAAATGTGGAAGTTATAAACAAAAGCGCTATCAACTTTAAAACGCGCTAAATTTTGTTGATGTTTTGCGTATTCAGTTTGTATCGACATATCTCCGGCAGTACAAGAGCAGCACTTCTGAACCTTGGTACTTCGATAGGAAATGTGTCTCTGCGACTGTCTAAAAAGTTTCGTTTCACAATTCGAATAAATGTGGAAGTTATAAACAAAAGCGCTATCAACTTTAAAACGCGCTAAATTTTGTTGATGTTTTGCGTATTCAGTTTGTATCGACATATCTCCGGCAGTACAAGAGCAGCACTTCTGAAACTTGGTACTTCAGTAGAAAATGTGTCCCCGCGACTGTCTACAAAGTTTCGTTTCACAATTCGAATAAATGTGGAAGTTATAAACAAAAGCGCTATCAACTTTAAAACGCGCTAAATTTTGTTGATGTTTTGCGTATTCAGTTTGTATCGACATATCTCCTGCAGTACAAGAGCTGCACTTCTGAAACTTAGTACTTCAGTAGAAAATGCCTCTCCGCGATGGTCTGCAAAGTTTCGTGGCACAATTCGAATAAATCTGAAAGTTATAAACAAAAGCGATATCAACTTTAAAACGCGCTAAATTTTGTTGGGGTTTTGCGTATTCAGTTTGTATCGACATATCTCCGGCAGTACAAGAGCTGCACTTCTGAAACTTGGTACTTCAGTAGAAAATGCCTCTCCGCGATGGTCTGCAAAGTTTCGTGGCACAATTCGAATAAATCTGAAAGTTATAAACAAAAGCGCTATCAACTTTTAAACACGCTAAATTTTGTAGATGTTTTGCGTATTCAGTTTGTATTGACATATCTCCGGTAGTACAAGAGCTGCACTTCTGAAACTTGGTACTTCAGTAGAAAATGTGTCTCCGCGACTCTCTACAAAGTTTCGTTTCACAATTCGAATAAATGTGGAAGTTATAAACAAAAGCGATATCAACTTTAAAACGCGCTAAATTTTGTTGGGTTTTTGCGTATTCAGTTTGTATCGACATATCTCCGGCAGTACAAGAGCTGCACTTCTGAAACTTGGTACTTAAGTGGAAAATGTGTCTCCGCGACTGTCTGCAAAGTTTCGTGGCACAATTCGAATAAATGTAGAAAGTTATAAACAAAAGCGCTATCAACTTTTAAACGCGCTAAATTTTGTAGATGTTTTGCGTATTCAGTTTGTATCGACATATCTCCGGTAGTACAAGAGCTGCACTTCTGAAACTTGGTACTTCAGTAGAAAATGTGTCCCCGCGACTGTCTACAAAGTTTCGTTTCACAATTCGAATAAATGTGGAAGTTATAAACAAAAGCGGTATCAACTTTAAAACGCACTAAATTTTGTAGATGTTTTGCGTATTCAGTTTGTATCGACATATCTCTGGTAGTACAAGAGCTGCACTTCTGAAACTTGGTACTTCGATAGTAAATGTGTCTCCGCGACTGTCTAAAAAGTTTCGTTTCACAATTCGAATAAATGTGGAAGTTATAAACAAAAGCGCTATCAACTTTAAAACGCGCTAAATTTTGTTGATGTTTTGCGTATTCAGTTTGTATCGACATATCTCCGGTAGTACAAGAGCTGCACTTCTGAAACTTGGTACTTAAGTGGAAAATGTGTCTCCGCGACTGTCTGCAAAGTTTCGTGGCACAATTCGAATAAATGTAGAAAGTTATAAACAAAAGCGCTATCAACTTTTAAACGCGCTAAATTTTGTAGATGTTTTGCGTATTCAGTTTGTATCGACATATCTCCGGTAGTACAAGAGCTGCACTTCTGAAAATGGGTACTTCAGTAGAAAATGTGTCTCCGCGACTGTCTACAAAGTTTCGTTTCACAATTCGAATAAATGTGGAAGTTATAAACAAAAGCGATATCAACTTTAAAACGCACTAAATTTTGTAGATGTTTTGCGTATTCAGTTTGTATCGACACATTTCCGGTAGTACAAGAGCTGCACTTCTGAAACTTGGTACTTCAATAGAAAATGCGTCTCCGCGACGGTCTGCAAAGTTTCGTGGCACAATTCGAATTAATGTGGAAGTTATAAACAAAAGCGCTATCAACTTTAAAACGCACTAAAATTCGTAGATGTTTGGCGTATTAAGTTTGTATCGACATATCTCCGGTAGTACAAGAGCTGCACTTCTGAAACTTGGTACTTCAGTAGAAAATGCGTCTCCGCGACGGTCTGCAAAGTTTCGTTTCACAATTCGAATAAATGTGGAAGTTATAAACAAAAGCGGTATCAACTTTAAAACGCACTAAATTTTGTAGATGTTTTGCGTATTCAGTTTGTATCGACATATCTCTGGTAGTACAAGAGCTGCACTTCTGAAACTTGGTACTTCGATAGTAAATGTGTCTCCGCGACTGTCTAAAAAGTTTCGTTTCACAATACGAATAAATGTGGAAGTTATAAACAAAAGCGATATCAACTTTAAAACGCGCTAAATTTTGTTGATGTTTTGCGTATTCAGTTTGTATCGACATATCTCCGGTAGTACAAGAGCTGCACTTCTGAAACTTGGTACTTAAGTGGAAAATGTGTCTCCGAGACTGTCTGCAAAGTTTCGTGGCACAATTCGAATAAATGTAGAAAGTTATAAACAAAAGCGCTATCAACTTTTAAACGCGCTAAATTTTGTAGATGTTTTGCGTATTCAGTTTGTATCGACATATCTCCGGTAGTACAAGAGCTGCACTTCTGAAAATGGGTACTTCAGTAGAAAATGTGTCTCCGCGACTGTCTACAAAGTTTCGTTTCACAATTCGAATAAATGTGGAAGTTATAAACAAAAGCGATATCAACTTTAAAACGCACTAAATTTTGTAGATGTTTTGCGTATTCAGTTTGTATCGACACATTTCCGGTAGTACAAGAGCTGCACTTCTGAAACTTGGTACTTCAATAGAAAATGCGTCTCCGCGACGGTCTGCAAAGTTTCGTGGCACAATTCGAATTAATGTGGAAGTTATAAACAAAAGCGCTATCAACTTTAAAACGCACTAAAATTCGTAGATGTTTGGCGTATTAAGTTTGTATCGACATATCTCCGGTAGTACAAGAGCTGCACTTCTGAAACTTGGTACTTCAGTAGAAAATGCGTCTCCGCGACGGTCTGCAAAGTTTCGTTTCACAATTCGAATAAATGTGGAAGTTATAAACAAAAGCGGTATCAACTTTAAAACGCACTAAATTTTGTAGATGTTTTGCGTATTCAGTTTGTATCGACATATCTCTGGTAGTACAAGAGCTGCACTTCTGAAACTTGGTACTTCGATAGTAAATGTGTCTCCGCGACTGTCTAAAAAGTTTCGTTTCACAATACGAATAAATGTGGAAGTTATAAACAAAAGCGATATCAACTTTAAAACGCGCTAAATTTTGTTGATGTTTTGCGTATTCAGTTTGTATCGACATATCTCCGGTAGTACAAGAGCTGCACTTCTGAAACTTGGTACTTAAGTGGAAAATGTGTCTCCGAGACTGTCTGCAAAGTTTCGTGGCACAATTCGAATAAATGTAGAAAGTTATAAACAAAAGCGCTATCAACTTTTAAACGCGCTAAATTTTGTAGATGTTTTGCGTATTCAGTTTGTATCGACATATCTCCGGTAGTACAAGAGCTGCACTTCTGAAAATTGGTACTTCAATAGAAAATGCGTCTCCGCGACGGTCTGCAAAGTTTCGTGGCACAATTCGAATTAATGTGGAAGTTATAAACAAAAGCGCTATCAACTTTAAAACGCACTAAAATTCGTAGATGTTTGGCGTATTCAGTTTGTATCGACACATCTCCGGTAGTACAAGAGCTGCACTTCTGAAACTTGGTACTTCAGTAGCAAATGTGTCTCCGCGACGGTCTGCAAAGTTTCGTGGCACAATTCGAATAAATGTGGAAGTTATAAACAAAAGCGCTATCAACTTTAAAACGCACTAAATTTTGTTGATGTTTTTCGTATTCAGTTTGTATCGACACATCTCCGGTAGTACAAGAGCTGCACTTCTGAAACTTGGTACTTCAGTAGAAAATGTGTCTCCGCGACTGTCTACAAAGTTTCGTTTAACAATTCGAATAAATGTGGAAGTTATAAACAAAAGCGCTATCAACTTTAAAACGCGCTAAATTTTGTTGATGTTTTGCGTATTCAGTTTGTATCGACATATCTCCGGTAGTACAAGAGCTGCACTTCTGAAACTTGGTACTTCAGTAGAAAATGTCTCTCCGCGATTGTCTGCAAAGTTTCGTGGCACAATTCGAATAAATCTGAAAGTTATAAACAAAAGCGCTATCAACTTTTAAACGCGTTAAAGTTTGTAGATGTTTTGCGTATTCAGTTTGTATCGACATATCTCCGGTAGTACAAGAGCTGGACTTCTGAAACGTGGTACTTCAGTAGAAAATGTGTCTCCGCGACTGTCTACAAAGTTTCGTTTCACAATTCGAATAAATGTGGAAGTTATAAACAAAAGGTATATCAACTTTAAAACGCACTAAATTTTGTAGATGTTTTGCGTATTCAGTTTGTATCGACACATCTCCGGTAGTACAAGAGCTGCACTTCTGAAACTTGGTACTTCAGTAGAAAATGCGTCTCCGCGACGGTCTGCAAAGTTTCGTGGCAAAATTCGAATAAATGTGGAAGTTATAAACAAAAGCGCTATCAACTTTAAAACGCACTAAATTTTGTAGATGTTTTGCGTATTCAGTTTGTATCGACATATCTCCGGTAGTACAAGAGCTGCACTTCTGAAACTTGGTACTTCAGTAGAAAATGTGTCCCCGCGACTGTCTACAAAGTTTCGTTTCACAATTCGAATAAATGTGGAAGTTATAAACAAAAGCGGTATCAACTTTAAAACGCACTAAATTTTGTAGATGTTTTGCGTATTCAGTTTGTATCGACATATCTCCGGTAGTATAAGAGCTGCACTTCTGAAACTTGGTACTTCGATAGGAAATGTGTCTCCGCGACTGTCTAAAAGGTTTCGTTTCACAATTCGAATAAATGTGGAAGTTATAAACAAAAGCGATATCAACTTTAAAACGCGCTAAATTTTGTTGAGGTTTTGCGTATTCAGTTTGTATCGACATATCTCCGGCAGTACAAGAGCTGCACTTCTGAAACTTGGTACTTCAGTAGAAAATGCCTCTCCGCGATGGTCTGCAAAGTTTCGTGGCACAATTCGAATAAATCTGAAAGTTATAAACAAAAGCGCTATCAACTTTTAAACGCGCTAAATTTTGTAGATGTTTTGCGTATTCAGTTTGTATTGACATATCTCCGGTAGTACAAGAGCTGCACTTCTGAAACTTGGTACTTCAGTAGAAAATGTGTCTCCGCGACTCTCTACAAAGTTTCGTTTCACAATTCGAATAAATGTGGAAGTTATAAACAAAAGCGATATCAACTTTAAAACGCACTAAATTTTGTAGATGTTTTGCGTATTCAGTTTGTATCGACACATCTACGGTAGTACAAGAGCTGCACTTCTGAAACTTGGTACTTCAGTAGAAAATGTGTCCCCGCGACTGTCTACAAAGTTTCGTTTCACAATTCGAATAAATGTGGAAGTTATAAACAAAAGCGATATCAACTTTAAAACGCGCTAAATTTTGTTGATGTTTTGCGTATTCAGTTTGTATCGACATATCTCCGGCAGTACAAGAGCAGCACTTCTGAAACTTGGTACTTCGATAGGAAATGTGTCTCTGCGACTGTCTAAAAAGTTTCGTTTCACAATTCGAATAAATGTGGAAGTTATAAACAAAAGCGCTATCAACTTTAAAACGCGCTAAATTTTGTTGATGTTTTGCGTATTCAGTTTGTATCGACATATCTCCGGCAGTACAGGAGCAGCACTTCTGAAACTTGGTACTTCAGTAGAAAATGTGTCCCCGCGACTGTCTACAAAGTTTCGTTTCACAATTCGAATAAATGTGGAAGTTATAAACAAAAGCGCTATCAACTTTAAAACGCGCTAAATTTTGTTGATGTTTTGCGTATTCAGTTTGTATCGACATATCTCCTGCAGTACAAAAGCTGCACTTCTGAAACTTAGTACTTCAGTAGAAAATGCTTCTCCGCGATGGTCTGCAAAGTTTCGTGGCACAATTCGAATAAATCTGAAAGTTATAAACAAAAGCGATATCAACTTTAAAACGCGCTAAATTTTGTTGGGGTTTTGTTTATTCAGTTTGTATCGACATATCTCCGGCAGTACAAGAGCTGCACTTCTGAAACTTGGTACTTCAGTAGAAAATGCCTCTCCGCGATGGTCTGCAAAGTTTCGTGGCACAATTCGAATAAATCTGAAAGTTATAAACAAAAGCGCTATCAACTTTTAAACGCGCTAAATTTTGTAGATGTTTTGCGTATTCAGTTTGTATTGACATATCTCCGGTAGTACAAGAGCTGCACTTCTGAAACTTGGTACTTCAGTAGAAAATGTGTCTCCGCGACTCTCTACAAAGTTTCGTTTCACAATTCGAATAAATGTGGAAGTTATAAACAAAAGCGATATCAACTTTAAAACGCACTAAATTTTGTAGATGTTTTGCGTATTCAGTTTGTATCGACACATCTACGGTAGTACAAGAGCTGCACTTCTGAAACTTGGTACTTCAGTAGAAAATGTGTCCCCGCGACTGTCTACAAAGTTTCGTTTCACAATTCGAATAAATGTGGAAGTTATAAACAAAAGCGCTATCAACTTTAAAACGCGCTAAATTTTGTTGATGTTTTGCGTATTCAGTTTGTATCGACATATCTCCAGCAGTACAAGAGCAGCACTTCTGAAACTTGGTACTTCGATAGGAAATGTGTCTCTGCGACTGTCTAAAAAGTTTCGTTTCACAATTCGAATAAATGTGGAAGTTATAAACAAAAGCGCTATCAACTTTAAAACGCGCTAAATTTTGTTGATGTTTTGCGTATTCAGTTTGTATCGACATATCTCCGGCAGTACAAGAGCAGCACTTCTGAAACTTGGTACTTCAGTAGAAAATGTGTCCCCGCGACTGTCTACAAAGTTTCGTTTCACAATTCGAATAAATGTGGAAGTTATAAACAAAAGCGCTATCAACTTTAAAACGCGCTAAATTTTGTTGATGTTTTGCGTATTCAGTTTGTATCGACATATCTCCTGCAGTACAACAGCTGCACTTCTGAAACTTAGTACTTCAGTAGAAAATGCCTCTCCGGGATGGTCTGCAAAGTTTCGTGGCACAATTCGAATAAATCTGAAAGTTATAAAAAAAAGCGATATCAACTTTAAAACGCGCTAAATTTTGTTGGGGTTTTGCGTATTCAGTTTGTATCGACATATCTCCGGCAGTACAAGAGCTGCACTTCTGAAACTTGGTACTTCAGTAGAAAATGCCTCTCCGCGATGGTCTGCAAAGTTTCGTGGCACAATTCGAATAAATCTGAAAGTTATAAACAAAAGCGCTATCAACTTTTAAACACGCTAAATTTTGTAGATGTTTTGCGTATTCAGTTTGTATTGACATATCTCCGGTAGTACAAGAGCTGCACTTCTGAAACTTGGTACTTCAGTAGAAAATGTGTCTCCGCGACTCTCTACAAAGTTTCGTTTCACAATTCGAATAAATGTGGAAGTTATAAACAAAAGCGATATCAACTTTAAAACGCACTAAATTTTGTAGATGTTTTGGGTATTCAGTTTGTATCGACACATCTCCGGTAGTACAAGAGCTGCACTTCTGAAACTTGGTACTTCAGTAAAAAATGTGTCCCCGCGACTGTCTACAAAGTTTCGTTTCACAATTCGAATAAATGTGGAAGTTATAAACAAAAGCGCTATCAACTTTAAAACGCGCTAAATTTTGTTGATGTTTTGCGTATTCAGTTTGTATCGACATATCTCCGGTAGTACAAGAGCTGCACTTCTGAAACTTGGTACTTAAGTGGAAAATGTGTCTCCGCGACTGTCTGCAAAGTTTCGTGGCACAATTCGAATAAATGTAGAAAGTTATAAACAAAAGCGCTATCAACTTTAAAACGCGCTAAATTTTGTAGATGTTTTGCGTATTCAGTTTGTATCGACATATCTCCGGTAGTACAAGAGCTGCACTTCTGAAACTTGGTACTTCAGTAGAAAATGTGTCTCCGCGACTGTCTACAAAGTTTCGTTTCACAATTCGAATAAATGTGGAAGTTATAAACAAAAGCGGTATCAACTTTAAAACGCACTAAATTTTGTAGATGTTTTGCGTATTCAGTTTGTATCGACATATCTCCGGTAGTATAAGAGCTGCACTTCTGAAACTTGGTACTTCGATAGGAAATGTGTCTCCGCGACTGTCTAAAAGGTTTCGTTTCACAATTCGAATAAATGTGGAAGTTATAAACAAAAGCGATATCAACTTTAAAACGCGCTAAATTTTGTTGAGGTTTTGCGTATTCAGTTTGTATCGACATATCTCCGGCAGTACAAGAGCTGCACTTCTGAAACTTGGTACTTCAGTAGAAAATGCCTCTCCGCGATGGTCTGCAAAGTTTCGTGGCACAATTCGAATAAATCTGAAAGTTATAAACAAAAGCGCTATCAACTTTTAAACGCGCTAAATTTTGTAGATGTTTTGCGTATTCAGTTTGTATTGACATATCTCCGGTAGTACAAGAGCTGCACTTCTGAAACTTGGTACTTCAGTAGAAAATGTGTCTCCGCGACTCTCTACAAAGTTTCGTTTCACAATTCGAATAAATGTGGAAGTTATAAACAAAAGCGATATCAACTTTAAAACGCACTAAATTTTGTAGATGTTTTGCGTATTCAGTTTGTATCGACACATCTACGGTAGTACAAGAGCTGCACTTCTGAAACTTGGTACTTCAGTAGAAAATGTGTCCCCGCGACTGTCTACAAAGTTTCGTTTCACAATTCGAATAAATGTGGAAGTTATAAACAAAAGCGATATCAACTTTAAAACGCGCTAAATTTTGTTGATGTTTTGCGTATTCAGTTTGTATCGACATATCTCCGGCAGTACAAGAGCAGCACTTCTGAAACTTGGTACTTCGATAGGAAATGTGTCTCTGCGACTGTCTAAAAAGTTTCGTTTCACAATTCGAATAAATGTGGAAGTTATAAACAAAAGCGCTATCAACTTTAAAACGCGCTAAATTTTGTTGATGTTTTGCGTATTCAGTTTGTATCGACATATCTCCGGCAGTACAGGAGCAGCACTTCTGAAACTTGGTACTTCAGTAGAAAATGTGTCCCCGCGACTGTCTACAAAGTTTCGTTTCACAATTCGAATAAATGTGGAAGTTATAAACAAAAGCGCTATCAACTTTAAAACGCGCTAAATTTTGTTGATGTTTTGCGTATTCAGTTTGTATCGACATATCTCCTGCAGTACAAAAGCTGCACTTCTGAAACTTAGTACTTCAGTAGAAAATGCTTCTCCGCGATGGTCTGCAAAGTTTCGTGGCACAATTCGAATAAATCTGAAAGTTATAAACAAAAGCGATATCAACTTTAAAACGCGCTAAATTTTGTTGGGGTTTTGTTTATTCAGTTTGTATCGACATATCTCCGGCAGTACAAGAGCTGCACTTCTGAAACTTGGTACTTCAGTAGAAAATGCCTCTCCGCGATGGTCTGCAAAGTTTCGTGGCACAATTCGAATAAATCTGAAAGTTATAAACAAAAGCGCTATCAACTTTTAAACGCGCTAAATTTTGTAGATGTTTTGCGTATTCAGTTTGTATTGACATATCTCCGGTAGTACAAGAGCTGCACTTCTGAAACTTGGTACTTCAGTAGAAAATGTGTCTCCGCGACTCTCTACAAAGTTTCGTTTCACAATTCGAATAAATGTGGAAGTTATAAACAAAAGCGATATCAACTTTAAAACGCACTAAATTTTGTAGATGTTTTGCGTATTCAGTTTGTATCGACACATCTACGGTAGTACAAGAGCTGCACTTCTGAAACTTGGTACTTCAGTAGAAAATGTGTCCCCGCGACTGTCTACAAAGTTTCGTTTCACAATTCGAATAAATGTGGAAGTTATAAACAAAAGCGCTATCAACTTTAAAACGCGCTAAATTTTGTTGATGTTTTGCGTATTCAGTTTGTATCGACATATCTCCAGCAGTACAAGAGCAGCACTTCTGAAACTTGGTACTTCGATAGGAAATGTGTCTCTGCGACTGTCTAAAAAGTTTCGTTTCACAATTCGAATAAATGTGGAAGTTATAAACAAAAGCGCTATCAACTTTAAAACGCGCTAAATTTTGTTGATGTTTTGCGTATTCAGTTTGTATCGACATATCTCCGGCAGTACAAGAGCAGCACTTCTGAAACTTGGTACTTCAGTAGAAAATGTGTCCCCGCGACTGTCTACAAAGTTTCGTTTCACAATTCGAATAAATGTGGAAGTTATAAACAAAAGCGCTATCAACTTTAAAACGCGCTAAATTTTGTTGATGTTTTGCGTATTCAGTTTGTATCGACATATCTCCTGCAGTACAACAGCTGCACTTCTGAAACTTAGTACTTCAGTAGAAAATGCCTCTCCGGGATGGTCTGCAAAGTTTCGTGGCACAATTCGAATAAATCTGAAAGTTATAAAAAAAAGCGATATCAACTTTAAAACGCGCTAAATTTTGTTGGGGTTTTGCGTATTCAGTTTGTATCGACATATCTCCGGCAGTACAAGAGCTGCACTTCTGAAACTTGGTACTTCAGTAGAAAATGCCTCTCCGCGATGGTCTGCAAAGTTTCGTGGCACAATTCGAATAAATCTGAAAGTTATAAACAAAAGCGCTATCAACTTTTAAACACGCTAAATTTTGTAGATGTTTTGCGTATTCAGTTTGTATTGACATATCTCCGGTAGTACAAGAGCTGCACTTCTGAAACTTGGTACTTCAGTAGAAAATGTGTCTCCGCGACTCTCTACAAAGTTTCGTTTCACAATTCGAATAAATGTGGAAGTTATAAACAAAAGCGATATCAACTTTAAAACGCACTAAATTTTGTAGATGTTTTGGGTATTCAGTTTGTATCGACACATCTCCGGTAGTACAAGAGCTGCACTTCTGAAACTTGGTACTTCAGTAAAAAATGTGTCCCCGCGACTGTCTACAAAGTTTCGTTTCACAATTCGAATAAATGTGGAAGTTATAAACAAAAGCGCTATCAACTTTAAAACGCGCTAAATTTTGTTGATGTTTTGCGTATTCAGTTTGTATCGACATATCTCCGGTAGTACAAGAGCTGCACTTCTGAAACTTGGTACTTAAGTGGAAAATGTGTCTCCGCGACTGTCTGCAAAGTTTCGTGGCACAATTCGAATAAATGTAGAAAGTTATAAACAAAAGCGCTATCAACTTTAAAACGCGCTAAATTTTGTAGATGTTTTGCGTATTCAGTTTGTATCGACATATCTCCGGTAGTACAAGAGCTGCACTTCTGAAACTTGGTACTTCAGTAGAAAATGTGTCTCCGCGACTGTCTACAAAGTTTCGTTTCACAATTCGAATAAATGTGGAAGTTATAAACAAAAGCGATATCAACTTTAAAACGCACTAAATTTTGTAGATGTTTTGCGTATTCAGTTTGTATCGACACATCTCCGGTAGTACAAGAGCTGCACTTCTGAAACTTAGTACTTCAATAGAAAATGCGTCTCCGCGACGGTCTGCAAATTTTCGTGGCACAATTCGAATTAATGTGGAAGTTATAAACAAAAGCGCTATCAACTTAAAAACGCACTAAAATTCGTAGATGTTTTGCGTATTCAGTTTGTATCGACACATCTCCGGTAGTACAAGAGCTGCACTTCTGAAACTTGGTACTTCAGTAGCAAATGTGTCTCCGCGACGGTCTGCAAAGTTTCGTGGCACAATTCGAATAAATGTGGAAGTTATAAACAAAAGCGCTATCAACTTTAAAACGCACTAAATTTTGTTGATGTTTTGCGTATTCAGTTTCTATCGACATATCTCCGGTAGTACAAGAGCTGCAAATCTGAAACTTGGTACTTAAGTGGAAAATGTGTCTCCGCGACTATCTGCAAAGTTTCGTGGCACAATTCGAATAAATGTGGAAGTTATAAACAAAAGCGATATCAACTTTGAAACGCGCTAAATTTTGTTGATGTTTTGCGTATTCAGTTTGTATCGACATATCTCCGGCAGTACAAGAGCTGCACTTCTGAAACTTGGTACTTCAGTAGAAAATGCGTCTCCGCGACGGTCTGCAAAGTTTCGTGGCAAAATTCGAATAAATGTGGAAGTTATAAACAAAAGCGCTATCAACTTTAAAACGCACTAAATTTTGTAGATGTTTTGCGTATTCAGTTTGTATCGACATATCTCCGGTAGTACAAGAGCTGCACTTCTGAAACTTGGTACTTCAGTAGAAAATGTGTCCCCGCGACTGTCTACAAAGTTTCGTTTCACAATTCGAATAAATGTGGAAGTTATAAACAAAAGCGGTATCAACTTTAAAACGCACTAAATTTTGTAGATGTTTTGCGTATTCAGTTTGTATCGAAATATCTCCGCTAGTACAAGAGCTGCACTTCTGAAACTTGGTACTTCGATAGGAAATGTGTCTCCGCGACTGTCTAAAAAGTTTCGTTTCACAATTCGAATAAATGTGGAAGTTATAAACAAAAGCGATATCAACTTTAAAACGCGCTAAATTTTGTTGGGGTTTTGCGTATTCAGTTTGTATCGACATATCTCCGGCAGTACAAGAGCTGCACTTCTGAAACTTGGTACTTCAGTAGAAAATGCCTCTCCGCGATGGTCAGCAAAGTTTCGTGGCACAATTCGAATAAATCTGAAAGTTATAAACAAAAGCGCTATCAACTTTTAAACGCGCTAAATTTTGTAGATGTTTTGCGTATTCAGTTTGTATTGACATATCTCCGATAGTACAAGAGCTGCAATTCTGAAACTTGGTACTTCAGTAGAAAATGTGTCTCCGCGACTCTCTACAAAGTTTCGTTTCACAATTCGAATAAATGTGGAAGTTATAAACAAAAGCGATATCAACTTTAAAACGCACTAAATTTTGTAGATGTTTTGCGTATTCAGTTTGTATCGACACATCTCCGGTAGTACAAGAGCTGCACTTCTGAAACTTGGTACTTCAGTAGTAAATGTGTCCCCGCGACTGTCTACAAAGTTTCGTTTCACAATTCGAATAAATGTGGAAGTTATAAACAAAAGCGCTATCAACTTTAAAACGCGCTAAATTTTGTTGATGTTTTGCGTATTCAGTTTGTATCGACATATCTCCGGCAGTACAAGAGCTGCACTTCTGAAACTTGGTACTTCAGTAGAAAATGCCTCTCCGCGATGGTCTGCAAAGTTTCGGGGCACAATTCGAATAAATCTGAAAGTTATAAACAAAAGCGCTATCAACTTTTAAACGCGCTAAATTTTGTAGATGTTTTGCGTATTCAGTTTGTATCGACATATCTCCGGCAGTACAAGAGCTGCGCTTCTAAAACTTGGTACTTCAGTAGAAAATGCCTCTCCGCGATGGTCTGCAAAGTTTCGTTTCACAATTCGAATAAATGTGGAAGTTATAAATAAAAGCGATATCAACTTTAAAACGCGCTAAATTTTGTTGATGTTTTGCGTATTCAGTTTGTATCGACATATCTCCGGTAGTACAAGAGCTGCACTTCTGAGACTTGGTACTTCAGTAGAAAATGTGTCTCCGCGACTGTCTGCAAAGTTTCGTGGCACAATTCGAATAAATGTGGAAGTTATAAACAAAAGCGATATCAACTTTAAAACGCGCTAAATTTTGTAGATGTTTTGCGTATTATGTTTGTATCGACATATCTCCGGTAGTACAAGAGCTGCACTGCTGAAACTTGGTACTTCAGTAGTAAATGTGTCCCCGCGACTGTCTACAAAGTTTCGTTTCACAATTCGAATAAATGTGGAAGTTATAAACAAAAGCGATATGAACTTTAAAACGCACTAAAATTCGTAGATGTTTGGCGTATTCAGTTTGTATCGACACATTTCCGGTAGTACAAGAGCTGCACTTCTGAAACTTGGTACTTCAGTAGCAAATGTGTCTCCGCGACGGTCTGCAAAGTTTCGTGGCACAATACGAATAAATGTGGAAGTTATAAACAAAAGCGCTATCAACTTTAAAACGCACTAAATTTTGTTGATGTTTTGCGTATTCAGTTTGTATCGACACATCTCCGGTAGTACAAGAGCTGCACTTCTGAAACTTGGTACTTCAGTAGAAAATGTGTCTCCGCGACTGTCTACAAAGTTTCGTTTCACAATTCGAATTATGTGGAAGTTATAAACAAAAGCGCTATCAACTTTAAAACGCGCTAAATTTTGTTGATGTTTTGCGTATTCAGTTTGTATCGACATATCTCCGGCAGTACAAGAGCTGCACTTCTGAAACTTGGTACTTCAGTAGTAAATGCCTCTCCGCGATGGTCAGCAAAGTTTCGTGGCACAATTCGAATAAATGTGGAAGTTATAAACAAAAGCGCTATCAACTTTTAAACGCGCTAAATTTTGTAGATGTTTTGCGTATTCAGTTTGTATTGACATATCTCCGGTAGTACAAGAGCTGCACTTCTGAATCTTGGTACTTCAGTAGAAAATGTGTCTCCGCGACTCTCTACAAAGTTTCGTTTCACAATTCGAATAAATGTGGAAGTTATAAACAAAAGCGCTATCAACTTTAAAACGCACTAAATTTTGTAGATGTTTTGCGTATTCAGTTTGTATCGACACATCTCCGGTAGTACAAGAGCTGCACTTCTGAAACTTGGTACTTCAGTAGAAAATGTGTCTCACCGACTGTCTACAAAGTTTCGTTTCACAATTCGAATAAATGTGGAAGTTATAAACAAAAGCGCTATCAACTTTAAAACGCGCTAAATTTTGTTGATGTTTTGCGTATTCAGTTTGTATCGACATATCTCCGGCAGTACAAGAGCTGCACTTCTGAAACTTGGTACTTCAGTAGAAAATGCCTCTCCGCGATTGTCTGCAAAGTTTCGGGGCACAATTCGAATAAATCTGAAAGTTATAAACAAAAGCGCTATCAACTTTTAAACGCGCTAAATTTTGTAGATGTTTTGCGTATTCAGTTTGTATCGACATATCTCCGGCAGTACAAGAGCTGCACTTCTGAAACTTGGTACTTCAGTAGAAAATGTGTCTCCGCGGCTGTCTACAAAGTTTCGTTTCACAATTCGAATAAATGTGGAAGTTATAAACAAAAGCGATATCAACTTTAAAACGCGCTAAATTTTGTTGATGTTTTGCGTATTCAGTTTGTATCGACACATCTCCGGTAGTACAAGAGCTGCACTTCTGAAACTTGGTACTTCAGTAGAAAATGCGTCTCCGCGACGGTCTGCAAAGTTTCGTGGCACAATTCGAATAAATGTGGAAGTTATAAACAAAAGCGCTATCAACTTTAAAACGCACTAAATTTTGTAGATGTTTTGCGTATTCAGTTTGTATCGACATATCTATGGTAGTACAAGAGCTGCACTTCTGAAACTTGGTACTTCAGTAGAAAATGTGTCCCCGCGACTGTCTACAAAGTTTCGTTTCACAATTCGAATAAATGTGGAAGTTATAAACAAAAGCGGTATCAACTTTAAAACGCACTAAATTTTGTAGATGTTTTGCGTATTCAGTTTGTATCGACATATCTCCGGTAGTACAAGAGCTGCACTTCTGAAACTTAGTACTTCGATAGGAAATGTGTCTCCGCGACTGTCTAAAAAGTTTCGTTTCACAATTCGAATAAATGTGGAAGTTATAAACAAAAGCGATATCAACTTTAAAACGCGCTAAAGTTTGTTGGGGTTTTGCGTATTCAGTTTGTATCGACATATCTCCGGTAGTACAAGAGCTGCACTTCTGAGACTTGGTACTTCAGTAGAAAATGTGTCTCCGCGACTGTCTGCAAAGTTTCGTGGCACAATTCGAATAAATGTGGAAGTTATAAACAAAAGCGATATCAACTTTAAAACGCGCTAAATTTTGTAGATGTTTTGCGTATTATGTTTGTATCGACATATCTCCGGTAGTACAAGAGCTGCACTTCTGAAACTTGGTACTTCAGTAGTAAATGTGTCCCCGCGACTGTCTACAAAGTTTCGTTTCACAATTCGAATAAATGTGGAAGTTATAAACAAAAGCGATATGAACTTTAAAACGCACTAAAATTCGTAGATGTTTGGCGTATTCAGTTTGTATCGACACATTTCCGGTAGTACAAGAGCTGCACTTCTGAAACTTGGTACTTCAGTAGCAAATGTGTCTCCGCGACGGTCTGCAAAGTTTCGTGGCACAATACGAATAAATGTGGAAGTTATAAACAAAAGCGCTATCAACTTTAAAACGCACTAAATTTTGTTGATGTTTTGCGTATTCAGTTTGTATCGACACATCTCCGGTAGTACAAGAGCTGCACTTCTGAAACTTGGTACTTCAGTAGAAAATGTGTCTCCGCGACTGTCTACAAAGTTTCGTTTCACAATTCGAATTATGTGGAAGTTATAAACAAAAGCGCTATCAACTTTAAAACGCGCTAAATTTTGTTGATGTTTTGCGTATTCAGTTTGTATCGACATATCTCCGGTAGTACAAGAGCTGCACTTCTGAAACTTGGTACTTCGATAGGAAATGTGTCTCCGCGACTGTCTAAAAAGTTTCGGGTCACAATTCGAATAAATGTGGAAGTTATAAACAAAAGCGATATCAACTTTAAAACTCGCTAAATTTTGTTGGGGTTTTGCGTATTCAGTTTGTATCGACATATCTCCGGCAGTACAAGAGCTGCACTTCTGAAACTTGGTACTTCAGTAGAAAATGCCTCTCCGCGATTGTCTGCAAAGTTTCGGGGCACAATTCGAATAAATCTGAAAGTTATAAACAAAAGCGCTATCAACTTTTAAACGCGCTAAATTTTGTAGATGTTTTGCGTATTCAGTTTGTATCGACATATCTCCGGCAGTACAAGAGCTGCACTTCTGAAACTTGGTACTTCAGTAGAAAATGTGTCTCCGCGACTGTCTGCAAAGTTTCGTGGCACAATTCGAATAAATGTGGAAGTTATAAACAAAAGCGATATCAACTTTAAAACGCGCTAAATTTTGTTGATGTTTTGCGTATTCAGTTTGTATCGACACATCTCCGGTAGTACAAGAGCTGCACTTCTGAAACTTGGTACTTCAGTAGAAAATGTGTCTCCGCGACTGTCTACAAAGTTTCGTTTCACAATTCGAATTATGTGGAAGTTATAAACAAAAGCGCTATCAACTTTAAAACGCGCTAAATTTTGTTGATGTTTTGCGTATTCAGTTTGTATCGACATATCTCCGGCAGTACAAGAGCTGCACTTCTGAAACTTGGTACTTCAGTAGTAAATGCCTCTCCGCGATGGTCAGCAAAGTTTCGTGGCACAATTCGAATAAATGTGGAAGTTATAAACAAAAGCGCTATCAACTTTTAAACGCGCTAAATTTTGTAGATGTTTTGCGTATTCAGTTTGTATTGACATATCTCCGGTAGTACAAGAGCTGCACTTCTGAAACTTGGTACTTCAGTAGAAAATGTGTCTCCGCGACTCTCTACAAAGTTTCGTTTCACAATTCGAATAAATGTGGAAGTTATAAACAAAAGCGCTATCAACTTTAAAACGCACTAAATTTTGTAGATGTTTTGCGTATTCAGTTTGTATCGACACATCTCCGGTAGTACAAGAGCTGCACTTCTGAAACTTGGTACTTCAGTAGAAAATGTGTCTCACCGACTGTCTACAAAGTTTCGTTTCACAATTCGAATAAATGTGGAAGTTATAAACAAAAGCGCTATCAACTTTAAAACGCGCTAAATTTTGTTGATGTTTTGCGTATTCAGTTTGTATCGACATATCTCCGGCAGTACAAGAGCTGCACTTCTGAAACTTGGTACTTCAGTAGAAAATGCCTCTCCGCGATTGTCTGCAAAGTTTCGGGGCACAATTCGAATAAATCTGAAAGTTATAAACAAAAGCGCTATAAACTTTTAAACGCACTAAATTTTGTAGATGTTTTGCGTATTCAGTTTGTATCGACATATCTCCGGCAGTACAAGAGCTGCACTTCTGAAACTTGGTACTTCAGTAGAAAATGTGTCTCCGCGACTGTCTGCAAAGTTTCGTGGCACAATTCGAATAAATGTGGAAGTTATAAACAAAAGCGATATCAACTTTAAAACGCGCTAAATTTTGTTGATGTTTTGCGTATTCAGTTTTTATCGACATATATCCGGTAGTACACGAGCTGCACTTCTGAAACTTGGTACTTCAGTAGAAAATGTGTCTCCGCGGCTGTCTACAAAGTTTCGTTTCACAATTCGAATAAATGTGGAAGTTATAAACAAAAGCGATATCAACTTTAAAACGCGCTAAATTTTGTTGATGTTTTGCGTATTCAGTTTGTATCGACATATCTCCGGCAGTACAAGAGCTGCACTTCTGAAACCGAATACTTCACTAGAAAATGTGTCTCCGCGACTGTCTACAAAGTTTCGTTTTACAATACGAATAAATGTGGAAGTTATAAACAAAAGCGATATCAACTTTAAAACGCACTAAATTTTGTAGATGTTTTGCGTATTCAGTTTGTATCGACATATCTCGGGTAGTACAAGAGCTGCACTTCTGAAACTTGGTACTTTAGTAGAAAATGTGTCTCCGCGACTGTCTGCAAAGTTTCGTTTCACAATTCGAATAAATGTGGAAGTTATAAACAAAAGCGATATCAACTTTAAAACGCGCTAAATTTTGTAGATGTTTTGCGTATTATGTTTGTATCGACATATCTCCGGTAGTACAAGAGCTGCACTTCTGAAACTTGGTACTTCAGTAGTAAATGTGTCCCCGCGACTGTCTACAAAGTTTCGTTTCACAATTCGAATAAATGTGGAAGTTATAAAGAAAAGCGATATGAACTTTAAAACGCACTAAAATTCGTAGATGTTTGGCGTATTCAGTTTGTATCGACACATTTCCGGTAGTACAAGAGCTGCACTTCTGAAACTTGGTACTTCAGTAGAATATCCCTCCCCGCGATGGTCTGCAAAGTTTCGTGGCACAATTCGAATAAATGTGGAAGTTATAAACAAAAGCGATATCAACTTTAAAACGCGCTAAATTTTGTTGATGTTTAGCGTATTCAGTTTGTATCGACATATCTTCGGCAGTACAAGAGCTGCACTTCTGAAACTTGGTACTTTAGTAGAAAATGCCTCTCCGCGACTGTCTGCAAAGTTTCGTGGCACAATTCGAATAAATCTCAAAGTTATAAACAAAAGCGCTATCAACTTTTAAACGCGCTAAATTTTGTAGATGTTTTGCGTATACAGTTTGTATCGACATATCTCCGGTAGTACAAGAGCTGCACTTCTGAAACATGGTACTTCAGTAGAAAATGTGTCTCCGCGACAGTCTGCAAAGTTTCGTGGCACAATTCGAATAAATGTGGAAGTTATAAACAAAAGCGATATCAACTTTAAAACGCGCGAAATTTTGTTGATGTTTTGCGTATTCAGTTTGTATCGACATATCTCCGGTAGTACAAGAGCTGCACTTCTGAAACTTGGTAATTCAGTAGTTAATGTGTCCCCGCGACTGTCTACAAAGTTTCGTTTCACAATTCGAATAAATGTGCAAGTTATAAATAAAAGCGCTATCAACTTTAAAACGCACTAAATTTTGTAGATGTTTTGCGTATTCAGTTTGTATCGACACATCTCCGGTATTACAAGTGCTGCACTTCTGAAACTTGGTACTTCAGTAGAAAATGTGTCTCCGCGACTGTCTACAAAGTTTCGTTTCACAATTCGAATAAATGTGGAAGTTATAAACAAAAGCGCTATCAACTTTAAAACGCGCTAAATTTTGTTGATGTTTTGCGTATTCAGTTTGTATCGACATATCTCCGGTAGTACAAGAGCTGCACTTCTGAAACTTGGTACTTCAGTAGAAAATGCCTCTCCGCGATGGTCTGCAAAGTTTCGTTTCACAATTCGAATAAATGTGCAAGTTATAAATAAAAGCGCTATCAACTTTAAAACACACTAAATTTTGTAGATGTTTTGCGTATTCAGTTTGTATCGACACATCTCTGGTATTACAAGTGCTGCACTTCTGAAACTTGGTACTTCAGTAGAAAATGTGTCTCCGCGACTGTCTACAAAGTTTCGTTTCACAATTCGAATAAATGTGGAAGTTATAAACAAAAGCGCTATCAACTTTAAAACGCGCTAAATTTTGTTGATGTTTTGCGTATTCAGTTTGTATCGACATATCTCCGGTAGTACAAGAGCTGCTTCTCTGAGACTTGGTACTTCAGTAGAAAATGTGTCTCCGCGACTGTCTACAAAGTTTCGTTTCACAATTCGAATAAATGTGGAAGTTATGAACAAAAGCGCTATCAACTTTAAAACGCGCTAAATTTTGTTGATGTTTTGCGTATTCAGTTTGTATCGACATATCTCCGGTAGTACAAGAGCTGCACTTCTGAAACTGTGTACTTTAGTGGAAAATGTGTCTCCGCGATTGTCTGCAAAGTTTCGTGGCACAATTCGAATAAATGTGGAAGTTATAAACAAAAGCGATATCAACTTTGAAACGCGCTAAATTTTGTTGATGTTTTGCGTATTCAGTTTGTATCGACATATCTCCGGTAGTACAAGAGCTGCACTTCTGAAACTTGGTACTTAAGTGGAAAATGTGTCTCCGCGACTGTCTACAAAGTTTCGTCTCACAATACGAATAAATCTGAAAGTTATAAACAAAAGCGATATCAACTTTAAAACGCGCTAATATTTGTTGATGTTTTGCGTATTCAGTTTGTATCGACATATCTCCGGCAGTACAAGAGCTGCACTTCTGAAACTTGGTACTTCAGTAGAAAATGCCTCTCCGCCAGGGTCTGCAAAGTTTCGTGGCACAATTCGAATAAATCTAAAAGTTATAAACAAAAGCGCTATCAACTTTTAAACGCGCTAAATTTTGTAGATGTTTTGCGTATTCAGTTTATATCGACATATCTCCGGTAGTACAAGAGCTGCACTTCTGAAACTTGGTACTTCAGTAGAAAATGTGTCTCCGCGACTGTCTACAAAGTTTCGTTTCTACAATACGAGTAAATGTGGAAGTTATAAACAAAAGCGATATCAACTTTAAAACGCACTGAATTTTGTAGATGTTTTGCGTATTCAGTTTGTATCGACATATCTCCGGTATTACAAGTGCTGCACTTCTGAAACTTGGTGCTTCAGTAGAAAATGTGTCTCCGCGACTGTCTACAAAGTTTCGTTTCACAATTCGAATAAATGTGGAAGTTATAAACAAAAGCGCTATCAACTTTAAAACGCGCTAAATTTTGTTGATGTTTTGCGTATTCAGTTTGTATCGACATATCTCCGGTAGTACAAGAGCTGCACTTCTGAAACTTGGTACTTAAGTAGTAAATGTGTCCCCGCGACTGTCGACAAAGTTTCGTTTCACAATTCGAATAAATGTGGAAGTTATAAACAAAAGCGCTATCAACTTCAAAACGCGCTAAATTTTTTTGATGTTTTGCGTATTCAGTTTGTATCGACATATCTCCGGTAGTACAAGAGCTGCACTTCTGAAACTTGGTACTTAAGTAGAAAATGTGATCTCCGCGACTGTCTACAAAGTTTCGTTTCACAATTCGAATAAATGTGGAAGTTATAAACAAAAGCGATATCAACTTTAAAACGCGCTTAATTTTGTTGATGTTTTGCGTATTAAGTTTGTATCGACATATCTCCGGTAGTACAAGTGCTGCACTTCTGAAACTTGGTACTTCAGTAGGAAATGTGTCTCCGCGACGTCTACAAAGTTTCGTTTCACAATTCGAATAAATGTGGAAGTTATAAACAAAAGCGATATCAACTTTAAAACGCACTAAATTTTGTTGATGTTTTGCGTATTCAGTTTGTATCGACATATCCCCGGTAGTACAAGAGCTGCACTTCTGAAACTTTGTACTTCAGTAGAAAATGTGTCTCCGCGACTGTCTACAAAGTTTCGTTTCACAATTCGAATAAATGTGGAAGTTATAAACAAAAGCGATATCAACTTTAAAACGCGCTTAATTTTGTTGATGTTTTGCGTATTCAGTTTGTATCGACATATCTCCGGTAGTACAAGTGCTGCACTTCTGAAACTTGGTACTTCAGTAGAATATGCCTTCCCGCGATGGTCTGCAAAGTTTCGTGGCACAATTCGAATAAATGTGGAAGTTATAAACAAAAGCGATATCAACTTTAAAACGCGCTAAATTTTGTTGATGTTTTGCGTATTCAGTTTGTATCGACATATCTCCGGCAGTACAAGAGCTGCACTTCTGAAACTGGGTACTTCAGTAGTAAATGTGTCTCCGCGACTGTCTACAAAGTTTCGTTTCACAATACGAATAAATGTGGAAGTTATAAACAAAAGGGATATCAACTTTAAAACGCACTAAATTTTGTAGATGTTTTGCGTATTCAGTTTGTATCGACATATCTCCGGCAGTACAAGAGCTGCACTTCTGAAACTGGGTACTACAGTAGTAAATGTGTCTCCGCGACTGTCTACAAAGTTTCGTTTCACAATACGAATAAATGTGGAAGTTATAAACAAAAGGGATATCAACTTTAAAACGCACTAAATTTTGTAGATGTTTTGCGTATTCAGTTTGTATCGACATATCTCGGGTAGTACAAGAGCTGCACTTCTGAAACTTGGTACTTCAGTAGAAAATGTGTCTCCGCGACTGGCTGCAAAGTTTCGTTTTACAATTCGAATAAATGTGGAAGTTATAAACAAAAGCGATATCAACTTTAAAACGCGCTAAATTTTGTTGGGGTTTTGCGTATTCAGTTTGTATCGACATATCTCCGGTAGTACAAGAGCTGAACTTCTGAAACTTGGTGCTTCAGTAGAAAATGTGTCCCCGCGCCGGTCTGCAAGGTTTCGTGGTACAATTCGAATAAATATGGAAGTTATAAACAAAAGCGATATCAACTTTAAAACGCGCTAATATTTGTTGATGTTTTGCGTATTCAGTTTGTATCGACATATCTCGAGCAGTACAAGAGCTGCACTTCTGAAACTTGGTACTTTAGTAGAAAATGCCTCTCCGCGATGGTCTGCAAAGTTTCGTGGCACAATTCGAATAAATCTGAAAGTTATAAACAAAAGCGCTATCAACTTTTAAACGCGCTAAATTTTGTAGATGTTTTGCGTATTCAGTTTGTATCGACATATCTCCGGTAGTACAAGAGCTGCACTTCTGAAACTTTGTACTTCAGTAGAAAATGTGTCTCCGCGACTGTCTACAAAGTTTCGTTTCACAATACGAATAAATGTGGAAGTTATAAACAAAAGCGATATCAACTTTAAAACGCACTGAATTTTGTAGATGTTTTGCGTATTCAGTTTGTATCGACATATCTCCGGTAGTACAAGAGCTGCACTTCTGAAACTTAGTACTGCAGTAGAAAATGTGTCTCCGCGGCTGTCTACAAAGTTTCGTTTCACAATTCGAATAAATGTGCAAGTTATAAACAAAAGCGATATCAACTTTAAAACGCGCTAAATTTTGTTGATGTTTTGCGTATTCAGTTTGTATCGACATATCTCCGGCAGTACAAGAGCTGCACTTCTGAAACTGGGTACTTCAGTAGTTAATGTGTCTCCGCGACTGTCTACAAAGTTTCGTTTCACAATACGAATAAATGTGGAAGTTATAAACAAAAGCGATATCAACTTTAAAACGCACTAAATTTTGTTGATGTTTTGCGTATTCAGTTTGTATCGACATATCTCCGGTAGTACAAGAGCTGCACTTCTGAAACTTGGTACTTTAGTAGAAAATGTGTCTCCGCGACTGTCTGCAAAGTTTCGTTTCACAATTCGAATAAATGTGGAACTTATAAACAAAAGCGATATCAACTTTGAAACGCGCTAAATTTTGTTGATGTTTTGCGTATTCAGTTTGTATCGACATATCTCCGGTAGTACAAGAGCTGCACTTCTGAAACTTGGTACTTAAGTGGAAAATGTGTCTCCGCGACTGTCTACAAAGTTTCGTCTCACAATACGAATAAATCTGAAAGTTATAAACAAAAGCGATATCAACTTTAAAACGCGCTAATATTTGTTGATGTTTTGCGTATTCAGTTTGTATCGACATATCTCCGGCAGTACAAGAGCTGCACTTCTGAAACTTGGTACTTCAGTAGAAAATGCCTCTCCGCCAGGGTCTGCAAAGTTTCGTGGCACAATTCGAATAAATCTAAAAGTTATAAACAAAAGCGCTATCAACTTTTAAACGCGCTAAATTTTGTAGATGTTTTGCGTATTCAGTTTATATCGACATATCTCCGGTAGTACAAGAGCTGCACTTCTGAAACTTGGTACTTCAGTAGAAAATGTGTCTCCGCGACTGTCTACAAAGTTTCGTTTCTACAATACGAGTAAATGTGGAAGTTATAAACAAAAGCGATATCAACTTTAAAACGCACTGAATTTTGTAGATGTTTTGCGTATTCAGTTTGTATCGACATATCTCCGGTATTACAAGTGCTGCACTTCTGAAACTTGGTGCTTCAGTAGAAAATGTGTCTCCGCGACTGTCTACAAAGTTTCGTTTCACAATTCGAATAAATGTGGAAGTTATAAACAAAAGCGCTATCAACTTTAAAACGCGCTAAATTTTGTTGATGTTTTGCGTATTCAGTTTGTATCGACATATCTCCGGTAGTACAAGAGCTGCACTTCTGAAACTTGGTACTTAAGTAGTAAATGTGTCCCCGCGACTGTCGACAAAGTTTCGTTTCACAATTCGAATAAATGTGGAAGTTATAAACAAAAGCGCTATCAACTTCAAAACGCGCTAAATTTTTTTGATGTTTTGCGTATTCAGTTTGTATCGACATATCTCCGGTAGTACAAGAGCTGCACTTCTGAAACTTGGTACTTAAGTAGAAAATGTGATCTCCGCGACTGTCTACAAAGTTTCGTTTCACAATTCGAATAAATGTGGAAGTTATAAACAAAAGCGATATCAACTTTAAAACGCGCTTAATTTTGTTGATGTTTTGCGTATTAAGTTTGTATCGACATATCTCCGGTAGTACAAGTGCTGCACTTCTGAAACTTGGTACTTCAGTAGGAAATGTGTCTCCGCGACGTCTACAAAGTTTCGTTTCACAATTCGAATAAATGTGGAAGTTATAAACAAAAGCGATATCAACTTTAAAACGCACTAAATTTTGTTGATGTTTTGCGTATTCAGTTTGTATCGACATATCCCCGGTAGTACAAGAGCTGCACTTCTGAAACTTTGTACTTCAGTAGAAAATGTGTCTCCGCGACTGTCTACAAAGTTTCGTTTCACAATTCGAATAAATGTGGAAGTTATAAACAAAAGCGATATCAACTTTAAAACGCGCTTAATTTTGTTGATGTTTTGCGTATTCAGTTTGTATCGACATATCTCCGGTAGTACAAGTGCTGCACTTCTGAAACTTGGTACTTCAGTAGAATATGCCTTCCCGCGATGGTCTGCAAAGTTTCGTGGCACAATTCGAATAAATGTGGAAGTTATAAACAAAAGCGATATCAACTTTAAAACGCGCTAAATTTTGTTGATGTTTTGCGTATTCAGTTTGTATCGACATATCTCCGGCAGTACAAGAGCTGCACTTCTGAAACTGGGTACTTCAGTAGTAAATGTGTCTCCGCGACTGTCTACAAAGTTTCGTTTCACAATACGAATAAATGTGGAAGTTATAAACAAAAGGGATATCAACTTTAAAACGCACTAAATTTTGTAGATGTTTTGCGTATTCAGTTTGTATCGACATATCTCCGGCAGTACAAGAGCTGCACTTCTGAAACTGGGTACTACAGTAGTAAATGTGTCTCCGCGACTGTCTACAAAGTTTCGTTTCACAATACGAATAAATGTGGAAGTTATAAACAAAAGGGATATCAACTTTAAAACGCACTAAATTTTGTAGATGTTTTGCGTATTCAGTTTGTATCGACATATCTCGGGTAGTACAAGAGCTGCACTTCTGAAACTTGGTACTTCAGTAGAAAATGTGTCTCCGCGACTGGCTGCAAAGTTTCGTTTTACAATTCGAATAAATGTGGAAGTTATAAACAAAAGCGATATCAACTTTAAAACGCACTGAATTTTGTAGATGTTTTGCGTATTCAGTTTGTATCGACATATCTCCGGTATTACAAGTGCTGCACTTCTGAAACTTGGTGCTTCAGTAGAAAATGTGTCTCCGCGACTGTCTACAAAGTTTCGTTTCACAATTCGAATAAATGTGGAAGTTATAAACAAAAGCGCTATCAACTTTAAAACGCGCTAAATTTTGTTGATGTTTTGCGTATTCAGTTTGTATCGACATATCTCCGGTAGTACAAGAGCTGCACTTCTGAAACTTGGTACTTAAGTAGTAAATGTGTCCCCGCGACTGTCGACAAAGTTTCGTTTCACAATTCGAATAAATGTGGAAGTTATAAACAAAAGCGCTATCAACTTCAAAACGCGCTAAATTTTTTTGATGTTTTGCGTATTCAGTTTGTATCGACATATCTCCGGTAGTACAAGAGCTGCACTTCTGAAACTTGGTACTTAAGTAGAAAATGTGATCTCCGCGACTGTCTACAAAGTTTCGTTTCACAATTCGAATAAATGTGGAAGTTATAAACAAAAGCGATATCAACTTTAAAACGCGCTTAATTTTGTTGATGTTTTGCGTATTAAGTTTGTATCGACATATCTCCGGTAGTACAAGTGCTGCACTTCTGAAACTTGGTACTTCAGTAGGAAATGTGTCTCCGCGACGTCTACAAAGTTTCGTTTCACAATTCGAATAAATGTGGAAGTTATAAACAAAAGCGATATCAACTTTAAAACGCACTAAATTTTGTTGATGTTTTGCGTATTCAGTTTGTATCGACATATCCCCGGTAGTACAAGAGCTGCACTTCTGAAACTTTGTACTTCAGTAGAAAATGTGTCTCCGCGACTGTCTACAAAGTTTCGTTTCACAATTCGAATAAATGTGGAAGTTATAAACAAAAGCGATATCAACTTTAAAACGCGCTTAATTTTGTTGATGTTTTGCGTATTCAGTTTGTATCGACATATCTCCGGTAGTACAAGTGCTGCACTTCTGAAACTTGGTACTTCAGTAGAATATGCCTTCCCGCGATGGTCTGCAAAGTTTCGTGGCACAATTCGAATAAATGTGGAAGTTATAAACAAAAGCGATATCAACTTTAAAACGCGCTAAATTTTGTTGATGTTTTGCGTATTCAGTTTGTATCGACATATCTCCGGCAGTACAAGAGCTGCACTTCTGAAACTGGGTACTTCAGTAGTAAATGTGTCTCCGCGACTGTCTACAAAGTTTCGTTTCACAATACGAATAAATGTGGAAGTTATAAACAAAAGGGATATCAACTTTAAAACGCACTAAATTTTGTAGATGTTTTGCGTATTCAGTTTGTATCGACATATCTCCGGCAGTACAAGAGCTGCACTTCTGAAACTGGGTACTACAGTAGTAAATGTGTCTCCGCGACTGTCTACAAAGTTTCGTTTCACAATACGAATAAATGTGGAAGTTATAAACAAAAGGGATATCAACTTTAAAACGCACTAAATTTTGTAGATGTTTTGCGTATTCAGTTTGTATCGACATATCTCGGGTAGTACAAGAGCTGCACTTCTGAAACTTGGTACTTCAGTAGAAAATGTGTCTCCGCGACTGGCTGCAAAGTTTCGTTTTACAATTCGAATAAATGTGGAAGTTATAAACAAAAGCGATATCAACTTTAAAACGCGCTAAATTTTGTTGGGGTTTTGCGTATTCAGTTTGTATCGACATATCTCCGGTAGTACAAGAGCTGAACTTCTGAAACTTGGTGCTTCAGTAGAAAATGTGTCCCCGCGCCGGTCTGCAAGGTTTCGTGGTACAATTCGAATAAATATGGAAGTTATAAACAAAAGCGATATCAACTTTAAAACGCGCTAATATTTGTTGATGTTTTGCGTATTCAGTTTGTATCGACATATCTCGAGCAGTACAAGAGCTGCACTTCTGAAACTTGGTACTTTAGTAGAAAATGCCTCTCCGCGATGGTCTGCAAAGTTTCGTGGCACAATTCGAATAAATCTGAAAGTTATAAACAAAAGCGCTATCAACTTTTAAACGCGCTAAATTTTGTAGATGTTTTGCGTATTCAGTTTGTATCGACATATCTCCGGTAGTACAAGAGCTGCACTTCTGAAACTTTGTACTTCAGTAGAAAATGTGTCTCCGCGACTGTCTACAAAGTTTCGTTTCACAATACGAATAAATGTGGAAGTTATAAACAAAAGCGATATCAACTTTAAAACGCACTGAATTTTGTAGATGTTTTGCGTATTCAGTTTGTATCGACATATCTCCGGTAGTACAAGAGCTGCACTTCTGAAACTTAGTACTGCAGTAGAAAATGTGTCTCCGCGGCTGTCTACAAAGTTTCGTTTCACAATTCGAATAAATGTGCAAGTTATAAACAAAAGCGATATCAACTTTAAAACGCGCTAAATTTTGTTGATGTTTTGCGTATTCAGTTTGTATCGACATATCTCCGGCAGTACAAGAGCTGCACTTCTGAAACTGGGTACTTCAGTAGTTAATGTGTCTCCGCGACTGTCTACAAAGTTTCGTTTCACAATACGAATAAATGTGGAAGTTATAAACAAAAGCGATATCAACTTTAAAACGCACTAAATTTTGTTGATGTTTTGCGTATTCAGTTTGTATCGACATATCTCCGGTAGTACAAGAGCTGCACTTCTGAAACTTGGTACTTTAGTAGAAAATGTGTCTCCGCGACTGTCTGCAAAGTTTCGTTTCACAATTCGAATAAATGTGGAACTTATAAACAAAAGCGATATCAACTTTAAAACGCGCTAAATTTTGTTGGGGTTTTGCGTATTCAGTTTGTATCGACATATCTCCGGTAGTACAAGAGCTGCACTTCTGAAACTTGGTACTTCAGTAGAAAATGCCTCCCGCGATGGTCTGCAAAGTTTCGTGGCACAATTCGAATAAATGTGGAAGTTATAAACAAAAGCGATATCAACTTTAAAACGCGCTAAATTTTGTTGATGTTTTGCGTATTCAGTTTGTATCGACATATCTCGAGCAGTACAAGAGCTGCACTTCTGAAACTTGGTACTTTAGTAGAAAATGCCTCTCCGCGATGGTCTGCAAAGTTTCGTGGCACAATTCGAATAAATCTCAAAGTTATAAACAAAAGCGCTATCAACTTTTAAACGCGCTAAATTTTGTAGATGTTTTGCGTATTCAGTTTGTATCGACATATCTCCGGTAGTACAAGATCTACACTTCTGAAACATGGTACTTCAGTAGAAAATGTGTCTCCGCGACAGTCTGCAAAGTTTCGTGGCACAATTCGAATAAATGTGGAAGTTATAAACAAAAGCGATATCAACTTTAAAACGCGCGAAATTTTGTTGATGTTTTGCGTATTCAGTTTGTATCGACATATCTCCGGTAGTACAAGAGCTGCACTTCTGAAACTTGGTACTTCAGTAGAAAATGTGTCTCCGCGACTGTCTGCAAAGTTTCGTGGCACAATTCGAATAAATGTGGAAGTTATAAACAAAAGCGATATCAACTTTAAAACGCGCTAAATTTTGTTGATGTTTTGCGTATTCAGTTTGTATTGACATATCTCCGGTAGTACAAGAGCTGCACTTCTGAAACTTGGTACTTCAGTAGAAAATGCCTCTCCGCGATGGTCTGCAAAGTTTCGTTTCACAATTCGAATAAATGTGCAAGTTATAAATAAAAGCGCTATCAACTTTAAAACACACTAAATTTTGTAGATGTTTTGCGTATTCAGTTTGTATCGACACATCTCCGGTATTACAAGTGCTGCACTTCTGAAACTTGGTACTTCAGTAGAAAATGTGTCTCCGCGACTGTCTACAAAGTTTCGTTTCACAATACGAATAAATGTGGAAGTTATAAACAAAAGCGCTATCAACTTTAAAACGCACTGAATTTTGTAGATGTTTTGCGTATTCAGTTTGTATCGACATATCTCCGGTATTACAAGAGCTGCACTTCTGAAACTTGGTGCTTCAGTAGAAAATGTGTCTCCGCGACTGTCTACAAAGTTTCGTTTCACAATTCGAATAAATGTGGAAGTTATAAACAAAAGCGCTATCAACTTTAAAACGCGCTAAATTTTGTTGATGTTTTGCGTATTCAGTTTGTATCGACATATCTCCGGTAGTACAAGAGCTGCACTTCTGAAACTTGGTACTTCAGTAGTAAATGTGTCCCCGCGACTGTCTACAAAGTTTCGTTTCACAATTCGAATAAATGTGGAAGTTATAAACAAAAGCGCTATCAACTTCAAAACGCGCTAAATTTTGTTGATGTTTTGCGTATTCAGTTTGTATCGACATATCTCCGGTAGTACAAGAGCTGCACTTCTGAAACTTAGTACTTCAGTAGAAGATGTGTCTCCGCGACTGTCTACAAAGTTTCGTTTCACAATTCGAATAAATGTGGAAGTTATAAACAAAAGCGATATCAACTTTAAAACGCGCTTAATTTTGTTGATGTTTTGCGTATTCAGTTTGTATCGACATATCTCCGGTAGTACAAGTGCTGCACTTCTGAAACTTGGTACTTCAGTAGGAAATGTGTCTCCGCGACTGTCTACAAAGTTTCGTTTCACAATTCGAATAAATGTTGAAGTTATAAACAAAAGCGATATCAACTTTAAAACGCACTAAATTTTGTTGATGTTTTGCGTATTCAGTTTGTATCGACATATCTCCGGTAGTACAAGAGCTGCACTTCTGAAACTTGGTACTTCAGTAGAAAATGTGTCTCCGCGACTCTCTACAAAGTTTCGTTTCACAATTCGAATAAATGTGGAAGTTATAAACAAAAGCGATATCAACTTTAAAACGCGCTTAATTTTGTTGATGTTTTGCGTATTCAGTTTGTATCGACATATCTCCGGTAGTACAAGTGCTGCACTTCTGAAACTTAGTACTTCAGTAGAATATGCCTCCCCGCGATGGTCTGCAAAGTATCGTGGCACAATTCGAATAAATGTGGAAGTTATAAACAAAAGCGATATCAACTTTAAAACGCGCTAAATTTTGTTGATGTTTTGCGTATTCAGTTTGTATCGACATATCTCCGGCAGTACAAGAGCTGCACTTCTGAAACTTGGTACTTTAGTAGAAAATGCCTCTCCGCGATGGTCTGCAAAGTTTCGTGGCACAATTCGAATAAATCTGAAAGTTATAAACAAAAGCGCTATCAACTTTTAAACGCGCTAAATTTTGTAGATGTTTTGCGTATTCAGTTTGTATCGACATATCTCCGGTAGTACAAGAGCTGCACTTCTGAAACTTGGTACTTCAGTAGAAAATGTGTCTCCGCGACTGTCTGCAAAGTTTCGTGGAACAATTCGAATAAATGTGAAAGTTATAAACAAAAGCGATATCAACTTTAAAACGCGCTAAATTTTGTTGATGTTTTGCGTATTCAGTTTGTATCGACATATCTCCGGTAGTACAAGAGCTGCACTTCTTAAATTTGGTACTTCAGTAGAAAATGTGTCTCCGCGACTGTCTGCAAAGTTTCGTGGCACAATTCGAATAAATGTGGAAGTTATAAACAAAAGCGATATCAACTTTAAAACGCGCTAAATTTTGTCGATGTTTTGCGTATTCAGTTTGTATCGACATATCTCCGGTAGTACAAGAGCTGCACTTCTGAAACTTGGTACTTCAGTAGAAAATGCCTCTCCGCGATGGTCTGCAAAGTTTCGTTTCACAATTCGAATAAATGTGCAAGTTATAAATAAAAGCGCTATCAACTTTAAAACACACTAAATTTTGTAGATGTTTTGCGTATTCAGTTTGTATCGACACATCTCCGGTATTACAAGTGCTGCACTTCTGAAACTTGGTACTTCAGTAGAAAATGTGTCTCCGCGACTGTCTACAAAGTTTCGTTTCACAATACGAATAAATGTGGAAGTTATAAACAAAAGCGATATCAACTTTAAAACGCACTGAATTTTGTAGATGTTTTGCGTATTCAGTTTGTATCGACATATCTCCGGTATTACAAGAGCTGCACTTCTGAAACTTGGTGCTTCAGTAGAAAATGTGTCTCCGCGACTGTCTACAAAGTTTCGTTTCACAATTCGAATAAATGTGGAAGTTATAAACAAAAGCGATATCAACTTTAAAACGCGCTTAATTTTGTTGATGTTTTGCGTATTCAGTTTGTATCGACATATCTCCGGTAGTACAAGTGCTGCACTTCTGAAACTTGGTACTTAAGTGGAAAATGTGTCTCCGCGACTGTCTACAAAGTTTCGTCTCACAATACGAATAAATCTGAAAGTTATAAACAAAAGCGATATCAACTTTAAAACGCGCTAATATTTGTTGATGTTTTGCGTATTCAGTTTGTATCGACATATCTCCGGCAGTACAAGAGCTGCACTTCTGAAACTTGGTACTTCAGTAGAAAATGCCTCTCCGCCAGGGTCTGCAAAGTTTCGTGGCACAATTCGAATAAATCTAAAAGTTATAAACAAAAGCGCTATCAACTTTTAAACGCGCTAAATTTTGTAGATGTTTTGCGTATTCAGTTTATATCGACATATCTCCGGTAGTACAAGAGCTGCACTTCTGAAACTTGGTACTTCAGTAGAAAATGTGTCTCCGCGACTGTCTACAAAGTTTCGTTTCTACAATACGAGTAAATGTGGAAGTTATAAACAAAAGCGATATCAACTTTAAAACGCACTGAATTTTGTAGATGTTTTGCGTATTCAGTTTGTATCGACATATCTCCGGTATTACAAGTGCTGCACTTCTGAAACTTGGTGCTTCAGTAGAAAATGTGTCTCCGCGACTGTCTACAAAGTTTCGTTTCACAATTCGAATAAATGTGGAAGTTATAAACAAAAGCGCTATCAACTTTAAAACGCGCTAAATTTTGTTGATGTTTTGCGTATTCAGTTTGTATCGACATATCTCCGGTAGTACAAGAGCTGCACTTCTGAAACTTGGTACTTAAGTAGTAAATGTGTCCCCGCGACTGTCGACAAAGTTTCGTTTCACAATTCGAATAAATGTGGAAGTTATAAACAAAAGCGCTATCAACTTCAAAACGCGCTAAATTTTTTTGATGTTTTGCGTATTCAGTTTGTATCGACATATCTCCGGTAGTACAAGAGCTGCACTTCTGAAACTTGGTACTTAAGTAGAAAATGTGATCTCCGCGACTGTCTACAAAGTTTCGTTTCACAATTCGAATAAATGTGGAAGTTATAAACAAAAGCGATATCAACTTTAAAACGCGCTTAATTTTGTTGATGTTTTGCGTATTCAGTTTGTATCGACATATCTCCGGTAGTACAAGAGCTGCACTTCTGAAACTTGGTACTTCAGTAGAAAATGTGTCTCCGCGACTCTCTACAAAGTTTCGTTTCACAATTCGAATAAATGTGGAAGTTATAAACAAAAGCGATATCAACTTTAAAACGCGCTTAATTTTGTTGATGTTTTGCGTATTCAGTTTGTATCGACATATCTCCGGTAGTACAAGTGCTGCACTTCTGAAACTTAGTACTTCAGTAGAATATGCCTCCCCGCGATGGTCTGCAAAGTATCGTGGCACAATTCGAATAAATGTGGAAGTTATAAACAAAAGCGATATCAACTTTAAAACGCGCTAAATTTTGTTGATGTTTTGCGTATTCAGTTTGTATCGACATATCTCCGGCAGTACAAGAGCTGCACTTCTGAAACTTGGTACTTTAGTAGAAAATGCCTCTCCGCGATGGTCTGCAAAGTTTCGTGGCACAATTCGAATAAATCTGAAAGTTATAAACAAAAGCGCTATCAACTTTTAAACGCGCTAAATTTTGTAGATGTTTTGCGTATTCAGTTTGTATCGACATATCTCCGGTAGTACAAGAGCTGCACTTCTGAAACTTGGTACTTCAGTAGAAAATGTGTCTCCGCGACTGTCTGCAAAGTTTCGTGGAACAATTCGAATAAATGTGAAAGTTATAAACAAAAGCGATATCAACTTTAAAACGCGCTAAATTTTGTTGATGTTTTGCGTATTCAGTTTGTATCGACATATCTCCGGTAGTACAAGAGCTGCACTTCTTAAATTTGGTACTTCAGTAGAAAATGTGTCTCCGCGACTGTCTGCAAAGTTTCGTGGCACAATTCGAATAAATGTGGAAGTTATAAACAAAAGCGATATCAACTTTAAAACGCGCTAAATTTTGTCGATGTTTTGCGTATTCAGTTTGTATCGACATATCTCCGGTAGTACAAGAGCTGCACTTCTGAAACTTGGTACTTCAGTAGAAAATGCCTCTCCGCGATGGTCTGCAAAGTTTCGTTTCACAATTCGAATAAATGTGCAAGTTATAAATAAAAGCGCTATCAACTTTAAAACACACTAAATTTTGTAGATGTTTTGCGTATTCAGTTTGTATCGACACATCTCCGGTATTACAAGTGCTGCACTTCTGAAACTTGGTACTTCAGTAGAAAATGTGTCTCCGCGACTGTCTACAAAGTTTCGTTTCACAATACGAATAAATGTGGAAGTTATAAACAAAAGCGATATCAACTTTAAAACGCACTGAATTTTGTAGATGTTTTGCGTATTCAGTTTGTATCGACATATCTCCGGTATTACAAGAGCTGCACTTCTGAAACTTGGTGCTTCAGTAGAAAATGTGTCTCCGCGACTGTCTACAAAGTTTCGTTTCACAATTCGAATAAATGTGGAAGTTATAAACAAAAGCGATATCAACTTTAAAACGCGCTTAATTTTGTTGATGTTTTGCGTATTCAGTTTGTATCGACATATCTCCGGTAGTACAAGTGCTGCACTTCTGAAACTTGGTACTTAAGTGGAAAATGTGTCTCCGCGACTGTCTACAAAGTTTCGTCTCACAATACGAATAAATCTGAAAGTTATAAACAAAAGCGATATCAACTTTAAAACGCGCTAATATTTGTTGATGTTTTGCGTATTCAGTTTGTATCGACATATCTCCGGCAGTACAAGAGCTGCACTTCTGAAACTTGGTACTTCAGTAGAAAATGCCTCTCCGCCAGGGTCTGCAAAGTTTCGTGGCACAATTCGAATAAATCTAAAAGTTATAAACAAAAGCGCTATCAACTTTTAAACGCGCTAAATTTTGTAGATGTTTTGCGTATTCAGTTTATATCGACATATCTCCGGTAGTACAAGAGCTGCACTTCTGAAACTTGGTACTTCAGTAGAAAATGTGTCTCCGCGACTGTCTACAAAGTTTCGTTTCTACAATACGAGTAAATGTGGAAGTTATAAACAAAAGCGATATCAACTTTAAAACGCACTGAATTTTGTAGATGTTTTGCGTATTCAGTTTGTATCGACATATCTCCGGTATTACAAGTGCTGCACTTCTGAAACTTGGTGCTTCAGTAGAAAATGTGTCTCCGCGACTGTCTACAAAGTTTCGTTTCACAATTCGAATAAATGTGGAAGTTATAAACAAAAGCGCTATCAACTTTAAAACGCGCTAAATTTTGTTGATGTTTTGCGTATTCAGTTTGTATCGACATATCTCCGGTAGTACAAGAGCTGCACTTCTGAAACTTGGTACTTAAGTAGTAAATGTGTCCCCGCGACTGTCGACAAAGTTTCGTTTCACAATTCGAATAAATGTGGAAGTTATAAACAAAAGCGCTATCAACTTCAAAACGCGCTAAATTTTTTTGATGTTTTGCGTATTCAGTTTGTATCGACATATCTCCGGTAGTACAAGAGCTGCACTTCTGAAACTTGGTACTTAAGTAGAAAATGTGATCTCCGCGACTGTCTACAAAGTTTCGTTTCACAATTCGAATAAATGTGGAAGTTATAAACAAAAGCGATATCAACTTTAAAACGCGCTTAATTTTGTTGATGTTTTGCGTATTCAGTTTGTATCGACATATCTCCGGTAGTACAAGAGCTGCACTTCTGAAACTTGGTACTTCAGTAGAAAATGTGTCTCCGCGACTCTCTACAAAGTTTCGTTTCACAATTCGAATAAATGTGGAAGTTATAAACAAAAGCGATATCAACTTTAAAACGCGCTTAATTTTGTTGATGTTTTGCGTATTCAGTTTGTATCGACATATCTCCGGTAGTACAAGTGCTGCACTTCTGAAACTTAGTACTTCAGTAGAATATGCCTCCCCGCGATGGTCTGCAAAGTATCGTGGCACAATTCGAATAAATGTGGAAGTTATAAACAAAAGCGATATCAACTTTAAAACGCGCTAAATTTTGTTGATGTTTTGCGTATTCAGTTTGTATCGACATATCTCCGGCAGTACAAGAGCTGCACTTCTGAAACTTGGTACTTTAGTAGAAAATGCCTCTCCGCGATGGTCTGCAAAGTTTCGTGGCACAATTCGAATAAATCTGAAAGTTATAAACAAAAGCGCTATCAACTTTTAAACGCGCTAAATTTTGTAGATGTTTTGCGTATTCAGTTTGTATCGACATATCTCCGGTAGTACAAGAGCTGCACTTCTGAAACTTGGTACTTCAGTAGAAAATGTGTCTCCGCGACTGTCTGCAAAGTTTCGTGGAACAATTCGAATAAATGTGAAAGTTATAAACAAAAGCGATATCAACTTTAAAACGCGCTAAATTTTGTTGATGTTTTGCGTATTCAGTTTGTATCGACATATCTCCGGTAGTACAAGAGCTGCACTTCTTAAATTTGGTACTTCAGTAGAAAATGTGTCTCCGCGACTGTCTGCAAAGTTTCGTGGCACAATTCGAATAAATGTGGAAGTTATAAACAAAAGCGATATCAACTTTAAAACGCGCTAAATTTTGTCGATGTTTTGCGTATTCAGTTTGTATCGACATATCTCCGGTAGTACAAGAGCTGCACTTCTGAAACTTGGTACTTCAGTAGAAAATGCCTCTCCGCGATGGTCTGCAAAGTTTCGTTTCACAATTCGAATAAATGTGCAAGTTATAAATAAAAGCGCTATCAACTTTAAAACACACTAAATTTTGTAGATGTTTTGCGTATTCAGTTTGTATCGACACATCTCCGGTATTACAAGTGCTGCACTTCTGAAACTTGGTACTTCAGTAGAAAATGTGTCTCCGCGACTGTCTACAAAGTTTCGTTTCACAATACGAATAAATGTGGAAGTTATAAACAAAAGCGATATCAACTTTAAAACGCACTGAATTTTGTAGATGTTTTGCGTATTCAGTTTGTATCGACATATCTCCGGTATTACAAGAGCTGCACTTCTGAAACTTGGTGCTTCAGTAGAAAATGTGTCTCCGCGACTGTCTACAAAGTTTCGTTTCACAATTCGAATAAATGTGGAAGTTATAAACAAAAGCGATATCAACTTTAAAACGCGCTTAATTTTGTTGATGTTTTGCGTATTCAGTTTGTATCGACATATCTCCGGTAGTACAAGTGCTGCACTTCTGAAACTTGGTACTTAAGTGGAAAATGTGTCTCCGCGACTGTCTACAAAGTTTCGTCTCACAATACGAATAAATCTGAAAGTTATAAACAAAAGCGATATCAACTTTAAAACGCGCTAATATTTGTTGATGTTTTGCGTATTCAGTTTGTATCGACATATCTCCGGCAGTACAAGAGCTGCACTTCTGAAACTTGGTACTTCAGTAGAAAATGCCTCTCCGCCAGGGTCTGCAAAGTTTCGTGGCACAATTCGAATAAATCTAAAAGTTATAAACAAAAGCGCTATCAACTTTTAAACGCGCTAAATTTTGTAGATGTTTTGCGTATTCAGTTTATATCGACATATCTCCGGTAGTACAAGAGCTGCACTTCTGAAACTTGGTACTTCAGTAGAAAATGTGTCTCCGCGACTGTCTACAAAGTTTCGTTTCTACAATACGAGTAAATGTGGAAGTTATAAACAAAAGCGATATCAACTTTAAAACGCACTGAATTTTGTAGATGTTTTGCGTATTCAGTTTGTATCGACATATCTCCGGTATTACAAGTGCTGCACTTCTGAAACTTGGTGCTTCAGTAGAAAATGTGTCTCCGCGACTGTCTACAAAGTTTCGTTTCACAATTCGAATAAATGTGGAAGTTATAAACAAAAGCGCTATCAACTTTAAAACGCGCTAAATTTTGTTGATGTTTTGCGTATTCAGTTTGTATCGACATATCTCCGGTAGTACAAGAGCTGCACTTCTGAAACTTGGTACTTAAGTAGTAAATGTGTCCCCGCGACTGTCGACAAAGTTTCGTTTCACAATTCGAATAAATGTGGAAGTTATAAACAAAAGCGCTATCAACTTCAAAACGCGCTAAATTTTTTTGATGTTTTGCGTATTCAGTTTGTATCGACATATCTCCGGTAGTACAAGAGCTGCACTTCTGAAACTTGGTACTTAAGTAGAAAATGTGATCTCCGCGACTGTCTACAAAGTTTCGTTTCACAATTCGAATAAATGTGGAAGTTATAAACAAAAGCGATATCAACTTTAAAACGCGCTTAATTTTGTTGATGTTTTGCGTATTAAGTTTGTATCGACATATCTCCGGTAGTACAAGTGCTGCACTTCTGAAACTTGGTACTTCAGTAGGAAATGTGTCTCCGCGACGTCTACAAAGTTTCGTTTCACAATTCGAATAAATGTGGAAGTTATAAACAAAAGCGATATCAACTTTAAAACGCACTAAATTTTGTTGATGTTTTGCGTATTCAGTTTGTATCGACATATCCCCGGTAGTACAAGAGCTGCACTTCTGAAACTTTGTACTTCAGTAGAAAATGTGTCTCCGCGACTGTCTACAAAGTTTCGTTTCACAATTCGAATAAATGTGGAAGTTATAAACAAAAGCGATATCAACTTTAAAACGCGCTTAATTTTGTTGATGTTTTGCGTATTCAGTTTGTATCGACATATCTCCGGTAGTACAAGTGCTGCACTTCTGAAACTTGGTACTTCAGTAGAATATGCCTTCCCGCGATGGTCTGCAAAGTTTCGTGGCACAATTCGAATAAATGTGGAAGTTATAAACAAAAGCGATATCAACTTTAAAACGCGCTAAATTTTGTTGATGTTTTGCGTATTCAGTTTGTATCGACATATCTCCGGCAGTACAAGAGCTGCACTTCTGAAACTGGGTACTTCAGTAGTAAATGTGTCTCCGCGACTGTCTACAAAGTTTCGTTTCACAATACGAATAAATGTGGAAGTTATAAACAAAAGGGATATCAACTTTAAAACGCACTAAATTTTGTAGATGTTTTGCGTATTCAGTTTGTATCGACATATCTCCGGCAGTACAAGAGCTGCACTTCTGAAACTGGGTACTACAGTAGTAAATGTGTCTCCGCGACTGTCTACAAAGTTTCGTTTCACAATACGAATAAATGTGGAAGTTATAAACAAAAGGGATATCAACTTTAAAACGCACTAAATTTTGTAGATGTTTTGCGTATTCAGTTTGTATCGACATATCTCGGGTAGTACAAGAGCTGCACTTCTGAAACTTGGTACTTCAGTAGAAAATGTGTCTCCGCGACTGGCTGCAAAGTTTCGTTTTACAATTCGAATAAATGTGGAAGTTATAAACAAAAGCGATATCAACTTTAAAACGCGCTAAATTTTGTTGGGGTTTTGCGTATTCAGTTTGTATCGACATATCTCCGGTAGTACAAGAGCTGAACTTCTGAAACTTGGTGCTTCAGTAGAAAATGTGTCCCCGCGCCGGTCTGCAAGGTTTCGTGGTACAATTCGAATAAATATGGAAGTTATAAACAAAAGCGATATCAACTTTAAAACGCGCTAATATTTGTTGATGTTTTGCGTATTCAGTTTGTATCGACATATCTCGAGCAGTACAAGAGCTGCACTTCTGAAACTTGGTACTTTAGTAGAAAATGCCTCTCCGCGATGGTCTGCAAAGTTTCGTGGCACAATTCGAATAAATCTGAAAGTTATAAACAAAAGCGCTATCAACTTTTAAACGCGCTAAATTTTGTAGATGTTTTGCGTATTCAGTTTGTATCGACATATCTCCGGTAGTACAAGAGCTGCACTTCTGAAACTTTGTACTTCAGTAGAAAATGTGTCTCCGCGACTGTCTACAAAGTTTCGTTTCACAATACGAATAAATGTGGAAGTTATAAACAAAAGCGATATCAACTTTAAAACGCACTGAATTTTGTAGATGTTTTGCGTATTCAGTTTGTATCGACATATCTCCGGTAGTACAAGAGCTGCACTTCTGAAACTTAGTACTGCAGTAGAAAATGTGTCTCCGCGGCTGTCTACAAAGTTTCGTTTCACAATTCGAATAAATGTGCAAGTTATAAACAAAAGCGATATCAACTTTAAAACGCGCTAAATTTTGTTGATGTTTTGCGTATTCAGTTTGTATCGACATATCTCCGGCAGTACAAGAGCTGCACTTCTGAAACTGGGTACTTCAGTAGTTAATGTGTCTCCGCGACTGTCTACAAAGTTTCGTTTCACAATACGAATAAATGTGGAAGTTATAAACAAAAGCGATATCAACTTTAAAACGCACTAAATTTTGTTGATGTTTTGCGTATTCAGTTTGTATCGACATATCTCCGGTAGTACAAGAGCTGCACTTCTGAAACTTGGTACTTTAGTAGAAAATGTGTCTCCGCGACTGTCTGCAAAGTTTCGTTTCACAATTCGAATAAATGTGGAACTTATAAACAAAAGCGATATCAACTTTAAAACGCGCTAAATTTTGTTGGGGTTTTGCGTATTCAGTTTGTATCGACATATCTCCGGTAGTACAAGAGCTGCACTTCTGAAACTTGGTACTTCAGTAGAAAATGCCTCCCGCGATGGTCTGCAAAGTTTCGTGGCACAATTCGAATAAATGTGGAAGTTATAAACAAAAGCGATATCAACTTTAAAACGCGCTAAATTTTGTTGATGTTTTGCGTATTCAGTTTGTATCGACATATCTCGAGCAGTACAAGAGCTGCACTTCTGAAACTTGGTACTTTAGTAGAAAATGCCTCTCCGCGATGGTCTGCAAAGTTTCGTGGCACAATTCGAATAAATCTCAAAGTTATAAACAAAAGCGCTATCAACTTTTAAACGCGCTAAATTTTGTAGATGTTTTGCGTATTCAGTTTGTATCGACATATCTCCGGTAGTACAAGATCTACACTTCTGAAACATGGTACTTCAGTAGAAAATGTGTCTCCGCGACAGTCTGCAAAGTTTCGTGGCACAATTCGAATAAATGTGGAAGTTATAAACAAAAGCGATATCAACTTTAAAACGCGCGAAATTTTGTTGATGTTTTGCGTATTCAGTTTGTATCGACATATCTCCGGTAGTACAAGAGCTGCACTTCTGAAACTTGGTACTTCAGTAGAAAATGTGTCTCCGCGACTGTCTGCAAAGTTTCGTGGCACAATTCGAATAAATGTGGAAGTTATAAACAAAAGCGATATCAACTTTAAAACGCGCTAAATTTTGTTGATGTTTTGCGTATTCAGTTTGTATCGACATATCTCCGGTAGTACAAGAGCTGCACTTCTGAAACTTGGTACTTCAGTAGAAAATGCCTCTCCGCGATGGTCTGCAAAGTTTCGTTTCACAATTCGAATAAATGTGCAAGTTATAAATAAAAGCGCTATCAACTTTAAAACACACTAAATTTTGTAGATGTTTTGCGTATTCAGTTTGTATCGACACATCTCTGGTATTACAAGTGCTGCACTTCTGAAACTTGGTACTTCAGTAGAAAATGTGTCTCCGCGACTGTCTACAAAGTTTCGTTTCACAATTCGAATAAATGTGGAAGTTATAAACAAAAGCGCTATCAACTTTAAAACGCGCTAAATTTTGTTGATGTTTTGCGTATTCAGTTTGTATCGACATATCTCCGGTAGTACAAGAGCTGCTTCTCTGAAACTTGGTACTTCAGTAGAAAATGTGTCTCCGCGACTGTCTACAAAGTTTCGTTTCACAATTCGAATAAATGTGGAAGTTATGAACAAAAGCGCTATCAACTTTAAAACGCGCTAAATTTTGTTGATGTTTTGCGTATTCAGTTTGTATCGACATATCTCCGGTAGTACAAGAGCTGCACTTCTGAAACTGTGTACTTAAGTGGAAAATGTGTCTCCGCGATTGTCTGCAAAGTTTCGTGGCACAATTCGAATAAATGTGGAAGTTATAAACAAAAGCGATATCAACTTTGAAACGCGCTAAATTTTGTTGATGTTTTGCGTATTCAGTTTGTATCGACATATCTCCGGTAGTACAAGAGCTGCACTTCTGAAACTTGGTACTTAAGTGGAAAATGTGTCTCCGCGACTGTCTACAAAGTTTCGTCTCACAATACGAATAAATCTGAAAGTTATAAACAAAAGCGATATCAACTTTAAAACGCGCTAAATTTTGTTGGGGTTTTGCGTATTCAGTTTGTATCGACATATCTCCGGTAGTACAAGAGCTGAACTTCTGAAACTTGGTACTTCAGTAGACAATGCCTCTCCGCGATGGTCTGCAAAGTTTCGTTTCACAATTCGAATAAATGTGCAAGTTATAAATATAAGCGCTATCAACTTTAAAACGCACTAAATTTTGTAGATGTTTTGCGTATTCAGTTTGTATCGACACATCTCCGCTATTACAAGTGCTGCACTTCTGAAACTTGGTACTTCAGTAGAAAATGTGTCTCCGCGACTGTCTACAAAGTTTCGTTTCACAATTCGAATAAATGTGGAAGTTATAAACAAAAGCGCTATCAACTTTAAAACGACCTAAATTTTGTTGATGTTTTGCGTATTCAGTTTGTATCGACATATCTCCGGTAGTACAAGAGCTGCACTTCTGAAACTTGGTAATTCAGTAGTAAATGTGTCCCCGCGACTGTCTACAAAGTTTCGTTTCACAATTCGAATAAATGTGCAAGTTATAAATAAAAGCGCTATCAACTTCAAAACGCACTAAATTTTGTAGATGTTTTGCGTATTCAGTTTGTATCGACACACTTCCGGTATTACAAGTGCTGCACTTCTGAAACTTGGTACTTCAGTAGAAAATGTGTCTCCGCGACTGTCTACAAAGTTTCGTTTCACAATTCGAATAAATGTGGAAGTTATAAACAAAAGCGCTATCAACTTTAAAACGCGCTAAATTTTGTTGATGTTTTGCGTATTCAGTTTGTATCGACATATCTCCGGTAGTACAAGAGCTGCACTTCTGAAACTTGGTAATTCAGTAGTAAATGTGTCCCCGCGACTGTCTACAAAGTTTCGTTTCACAATTCGAATAAATGTGGAAGGTATAAACAAAAGCGATATCAACTTCAAAACGCGCTAAATTTTTTTGATGTTTTGCGTATTCAGTTTGTATCGACATATCTCCGGTAGTACAAGATCTACACTTCTGAAACTTGGTACTTCAGTAGTAAATGCCTCTCCGCGATGGTCTGCAAAGTTTCGTTTCACAATTCGAATAAATGTGCAAGTTATAAATAAAAGCGCTATCAACTTTAAAACGGACTAAATTTTGTAGATGTTTTGCGTATTCAGTTTGTATCGACACATCTCCGGTATTACAAGTGCTGCACTTCTGAAACTTGGTACTTCAGTAGAAAATGTGTCTCCGCGACTGTCTACAAAGTTTCGTTTCACAATTCGAATAAATGTGGAAGTTATAAACAAAAGCGCTATCAACTTTAAAACGCGCTAAATTTTGTTGATGTTTTGCGTATTCAGTTTGTATCGACATATCTCCGGTAGTACAAGAGCTGCACTTCTGAAACTTGGTACTTCAGTAGTAAATGTGTCCCCGCGACTGTCTACAAAGTTTCGTTTCACAATTCGAATAAATGTGGAAGTTATAAACAAAAGCGCTATCAACTTCAAAACGCGCTAAATTTTTTGGATGTTTTGCGTATTCAGTTTGTATCGACATATCTCCGGTAGTACAAGAGCTGCACTTCTGAAACTTGGTACTTCAGTAGAAAATGTGTCTCCGCGACGGTCTACAAAGTTTCGTTTCACAATTCGAATAAATGTGGAAGTTATAAACAAAAGCGATATCAACTTTAAAACGCGCTTAATTTTGTTGATGTTTTGCGTATTCAGTTTGTATCGACATATCTCCGGTAGTACAAGTGCTGCACTTCTGACACTTGCTACCTCAGTAGGAAATGTGTCTCCGCGACTGTCTACAAAGTTTCGTTTCACAATTCGAATAAATGTGGAAGTTATAAACAAAAGCGATATCAACTTTAAAACGCACTAAATTTTGGTAATGTTTTGCGTATTCAGTTTGTATCGACATATCTCCGGTAGTACAAGAGCTGAACTTTTGAAACTTGGTACTTCAGTAGAATATCCCTCCCCGCGATGGTCTGCAAAGTTTCGTGGCACAATTCGAATAAATGTGGAAGTTATAAACAAAAGCGATATTAACTTTAAAACGCGCTAAATTTTGTTGATGTTTAGCGTATTCAGTTTGTATCGACATATCTTCGGCAGTACAAGAGCTGCACTTCTGAAACTTGGTACTTTAGTAGAAAATGCCTCTCCGCGACTGTCTGCAAAGTTTCGTGGCACAATTCGAATAAATCTCAAAGTTATAAACAAAAGCGCTATCAACTTTTAAACGCGCTAAATTTTGTAGATGTTTTGCGTATTCAGTTTGTATCGACATATCTCCGGTAGTACAAGAGCTGCACTTCTGAAACATGGTACTTCAGTAGAAAATGTGTCTCCGCGACAGTCTGCAAAGTTTCGTGGCACAATTCGAATAAATGTGGAAGTTATAAACAAAAGCGATATCAACTTTAAAACGCGCGAAATTTTGTTGATGTTTTGCGTATTCAGTTTGTATCGACATATCTCCGGTAGTACAAGAGCTGCACTTCTGAAACTTAGTACTTCAACAGAAAATGTGTCTCCGCGACTGTCTGCAAAGTTTCGTGGCACAATTCGAATAAATGTGGAAGTTATAAACAAAAGCGATATCAACTTTAAAACGCGCTAAATTTTGTTGATGTTTTGCGTATTCAGTTTGTATCGACATATCTCCGCTAGTACAAGAGCTGCACTTCTGAAACTTAATACTTCAGTAGAAAATGCCTCTCCGCGATGGTCTGCAAAGTTTCGTTTCACAATTCGAATAAATGTGCAAGTTATAAATAAAAGCGCTATCAACTTTAAAACACACTAAATTTTGTAGATGTTTTGCGTATTCAGTTTGTATCGACACATCTCTGGTATTACAAGTGCTGCACTTCTGAAACTTGGTACTTCAGTAGAAAATGTGTCTCCGCGACTGTCTACAAAGTTTCGTTTCACAATTCGAATAAATGTGGAAGTTATAAACAAAAGCGCTATCAACTTTAAAACGCGCTAAATTTTGTTGATGTTTTGCGTATTCAGTTTGTATCGACATATCTCCGGTATTACAAGAGCTGCTTCTCTGAGACTTGGTACTTCAGTAGAAAATGTGTCTCCGCGACTGTCTACAAAGTTTCGTTTCACAATTCGAATAAATGTGGAAGTTATGAACAAAAGCGCTATCAACTTTAAAACGCGCTAAATTTTGTTGATGTTTTGCGTATTCAGTTTGTATCGACATATCTCCGGTAGTACAAGAGCTGCACTTCTGAAACTGTGTACTTAAGTGGAAAATGTGTCTCCGCGATTGTCTGCAAAGTTTCGTGGCACAATTCGAATAAATGTGGAAGTTATAAACAAAAGCGATATCAACTTTGAAACGCGCTAAATTTTGTTGATGTTTTGTGTATTCAGTTTGTATCGACATATCTCCGGTAGTACAAGAGCTGCACTTCTGAAACTTGGTACTTAAGTGGAAAATGTGTCTCCGCGACTGTCTACAAAGTTTCGTCTCACAATACGAATAAATCTGAAAGTTATATACAAAAGCGATATCAACTTTAAAACGCGCTAAATTTTGTTGGGGTTTTGCGTATTCAGTTTGTATCGACATATCTCCGGTAGTACAAGAGCTGAACTTCTGAAACTTGGTACTTCAGTAGAAAATGCCTCTCCGCGATGGTCTGCAAAGTTTCGTTTCACAATTCGAATAAATGTGCAAGTTATAAACAAAAGCGCTATCAACTTCAAAACGCGCTAAATTTTTTGGATGTTTTGCGTATTCAGTTTGTATCGACATATCTCCGGTAGTACAAGAGCTGCACTTCTGAAACTTGGTACTTCAGTAGAAAATGTGTCTCGGCGACTGTCTACAAAGTTTCGTTTCACAATTCGAATAAATGTGGAAGTTATAAACAAAAGCGATATCAACTTTAAAACGCGCTTAATTTTGTTGATGTTTTGCGTATTCAGTTTGTATCGACATATCTCCGGTAGTACAAGTGCTGCACTTTTGACACTTGCTACCTCAGTAGGAAATGTGTCTCCGCGACTGTCTACAAAGTTTCGTTTCACAATTCGAATAAATGTGGAAGTTATAAACAAAAGCGATATCAACTTTAAAACGCACTAAATTTTGTTAATGTTTTGCGTATTCAGTTTGTATCGACATATCTCCGGTAGTACAAGAGCTGAACTTTTGAAACTTGGTACTTCAGTAGAATATCCCTTCCCGCGATGGTCTGCAAAGTTTCGTGGCACAATTCGAATAAATGTGGAAGTTATAAACAAAAGCGATATCAACTTTAAAACGCGCTAAATTTTGTTGATGTTTAGCGTATTCAGTTTGTATCGACATATCTCCGGCAGTACAAGAGCTGCACTTCTGAAACTTGGTACTTTAGTAGTAAATGCCTCTCCGCGACTGTCTGCAAAGTTTCGTGGCACAATTCGAATAAATCTCAAAGTTATAAACAAAAGCGCTATCAACTTTTAAACGCGCTAAATTTTGTAGATGTTTTGCGTATTCAGTTTGTATCGACATATCTCCGGTAGTACAAGAGCTGCACTTCTGAAACTTGGTACTTCAGTAGCAAATGTGTCTCCGCGACTGTCTGCAAAGTTTCGTGGCACAATTCGAATAAATGTGAAAGTTATAAACAAAAGCGATATCAACTTTAAAACGCGCTAAATTTTGTTGATGTTTTGCGTATTCAGTTTGTATCGACATATCTCCGGTAGTACAAGAGCTGCACTTCTTAAACTTGGTACTTCAGTAGAAAATGTGTCTCCGCGACTGTCTGCAAAGTTTCGTGGCACAATTCGAATAAATGTGGAAGTTATAAACAAAAGCGATATCAACTTTAAAACGCGCTAAATTTTGTCGATGTTTTGCGTATTCAGTTTGTATCGACATATCTCCGGTAGTACAAGAGCTGCACTTCTGAAACTTAGTACTTCAGTAGAAAATGTGTCTCCGCGGCTGTCTACAAAGTTTCGTTTCACAATTCGAATAAATGTGCAAGTTATAAACAAAAGCGATATCAACTTTAAAACGCGCTAAATTTTGTTGATGTTTTGCGTATTCAGTTTGTATCGACATATCTCCGGCAGTACAAGAGCTGCACTTCTGAAACTGGGTACTTCAGTAGTAAATTTGTCTCAGCGACTGTCTACAAAGTTTCGTTTCACAATACGAATAAATGTGGAAGTTATAAACAAAAGGGATATCAACTTTAAAACGCACCAAATTTTGTAGATGTTTTGCGTATTCAGTTTGTATCGACATATCTCAGGTAGTACAAGAGCTGCACTTCTGAAACTTGGTACTTCAGTAGAAAATGTGTCTCCGCGACTGGCTGCAAAGTTTCGTTTTACAATTCGAATAAATGTGGAAGTTATAAACAAAAGCGATATCAACTTTAAAACGCGCTAAATTTTGTTGGGGTTTTGCGTATTCAGTTTGTATCGACATATCTCCGGTAGTACAAGAGCTGAACTTCTGAAACTTGGTGCTTCAGTAGAAAATGTGTCCCCGCGATGGTCTACAAAGTTTCGTTTCACAATTCGAATAAATATGGAAGTTATAAACAAAAGCGATCTCAACTTTAAAACGCGCTAATATTTGTTGATGTTTTGCGTATTCAGTTTGTATCGACATATCTCCGGCAGTACAAGAGCTGCACTTCTGAAACTTGGTACTTCAGTAGAAAATGCCTCTCCGTTAGGGTCTGCAAAGTTTCGTGGCACAATTCGAATAAATCTGAAAGTTATAAACAAAAGCGCTATCAACCTTTAAACGCGCTAAATTTTGTAGATGTTTTGCGTATTCAGTTTGTATCGAAATATCTCCGGTAGTACAAGAGCTGCACTTCTGAAACTTGGTGCTTCAGTAGAAAATGTGTCTCCGCGACTGTCTACAAAGTTTCGTTTCACAATACGAATAAATGTGGAAGTTATAAACAAAGGCGATATCAACTTTAAAACGCACTGAATTTTGTAGATGTTTTGCGTATTCAGTTTGTATCGACATATCTCCGGTAGTACAAGAGCTGCACTTCTGAGACTTGGTACTTCAGTAGCAAATGTGTCTCCGCGGCTGTCTACAAAGTTTCGTTTCACAATTCGAATAAATGTGCAAGTTATAAACAAAAGCGATATCAACTTTAATACGCGCTAAATTTTGTTGATGTTTTGCGTATTCAGTTTGTATCGACATATCTCCGGCAGTACAAGAGCTGCACTTCTGAAACTGGGTACTTCAGTAGTAAATGTGTCTCCGCGACTGTCTACAAAGTTTCGTGGCACAATTCGAATAAATGTGGAAGTTATAAACAAAAGCGATATCAACTTTAAAACGCGCTAAATTTTGTCGATGTTTTGCGTATTCAGTTTGTATCGACATATCTCCGGTAGTACAAGAGCTGCACTTCTGAAACTTAGTACTTCAGTAGAAAATGTGTCTCCGCGGCTGTCTACAAAGTTTCGTTTCACAATTCGAATAAATGTGCAAGTTATAAACAAAAGCGATATCAACTTTAAAACGCGCTAAATTTTGTTGATGTTTTGCGTATTCAGTTTGTATCGACATATCTCCGGCAGTACAAGAGCTGCACTTCTGAAACTGGGTACTTCAGTAGTAAATTTGTCTCAGCGACTGTCTACAAAGTTTCGTTTCACAATACGAATAAATGTGGAAGTTATAAACAAAAGGGATATCAACTTTAAAACGCACCAAATTTTGTAGATGTTTTGCGTATTCAGTTTGTATCGACATATCTCAGGTAGTACAAGAGCTGCACTTCTGAAACTTGGTACTTCAGTAGAAAATGTGTCTCCGCGACTGGCTGCAAAGTTTCGTTTTACAATTCGAATAAATGTGGAAGTTATAAACAAAAGCGATATCAACTTTAAAACGCGCTAAATTTTGTTGGGGTTTTGCGTATTCAGTTTGTATCGACATATCTCCGGTAGTACAAGAGCTGAACTTCTGAAACTTGGTGCTTCAGTAGAAAATGTGTCCCCGCGATGGTCTACAAAGTTTCGTTTCACAATTCGAATAAATATGGAAGTTATAAACAAAAGCGATCTCAACTTTAAAACGCGCTAATATTTGTTGATGTTTTGCGTATTCAGTTTGTATCGACATATCTCCGGCAGTACAAGAGCTGCACTTCTGAAACTTGGTACTTCAGTAGAAAATGCCTCTCCGTTAGGGTCTGCAAAGTTTCGTGGCACAATTCGAATAAATCTGAAAGTTATAAACAAAAGCGCTATCAACCTTTAAACGCGCTAAATTTTGTAGATGTTTTGCGTATTCAGTTTGTATCGAAATATCTCCGGTAGTACAAGAGCTGCACTTCTGAAACTTGGTGCTTCAGTAGAAAATGTGTCTCCGCGACTGTCTACAAAGTTTCGTTTCACAATACGAATAAATGTGGAAGTTATAAACAAAGGCGATATCAACTTTAAAACGCACTGAATTTTGTAGATGTTTTGCGTATTCAGTTTGTATCGACATATCTCCGGTAGTACAAGAGCTGCACTTCTGAGACTTGGTACTTCAGTAGCAAATGTGTCTCCGCGGCTGTCTACAAAGTTTCGTTTCACAATTCGAATAAATGTGCAAGTTATAAACAAAAGCGATATCAACTTTAATACGCGCTAAATTTTGTTGATGTTTTGCGTATTCAGTTTGTATCGACATATCTCCGGCAGTACAAGAGCTGCACTTCTGAAACTGGGTACTTCAGTAGTAAATGTGTCTCCGCGACTGTCTACAAAGTTTCGTTTCACAATACGAATAAATGTGGAAGTTATAAACAAAAGCGATATCAACTTTAAAACGCACTAAATTTTGTAGATGTTTTGCGTATTCAGTTTGTATCGACATATCTCCGGCAGTACAAGAGCTGCACTTCTGAAACTGGGTACTTCAGTAGTAAATTTGTCTCAGCGACTGTCTACAATGTTTCGTTTCACAATACGAATAAATGTGGAAGTTATAAACAAAAGGGATATCAACTTTAAAACGCACTAAATTTTGTAGATGTTGGCGTATTCAGTTTGTATCGACATATCTCAGGTAGTACAAGAGCTGCACTTCTGAAACTTGGTACTTCAGTAGAAAATGTGTCTCCGCGACTGGCTGCAAAGTTTCGTTTTACAATTCGAATAAATGTGGAAGTTATAAACAAAAGCGATATCAACTTTAAAACGCGCTAAATTTTGTTGGGGTTTTGCGTATTCAGTTTGTATCGACATATCTCCGGTAGTACAAGAGCTGAACTTCTGAAACTTGGTGCTTCAGTAGAAAATGTGTCCCCGCGATGGTCTGCAAGGTTTCGTGGTACAATTCGAATAAATATTGAAGTTATAAACAAAAGCGATATCAACTTTAAAACGCGCTAATATTTGTTGATGTTTTGCGTATTCAGTTTGTATCGACATATCTCCGGCAGTACAAGAGCTGCACTTCTGAAACTTGGTACTTCAGTAGAAAATGCCTCTCCGTTAGGGTCTGCAAAGTTTCGTGGCACAATTCGAATAAATCTGAAAGTTATAAACAAAAGCGCTATCAACCTTTAAACGCGCTAAATTTTGTAGATGTTTTGCGTATTCAGTTTGTATCGAAATATCTCCGGTAGTACAAGAGCTGCACTTCTGAAACTTGGTACTTCAGTAGAAAATGTGTCTCCGCGACTGTCTACAAAGTTTCGTTTCACAATACGAATAAATGTGGAAGCTATAAACAAAGGCGATATCAACTTTAAAACGCACTGAATTTTGTAGATGTTTTGCGTATTCAGTTTGTATCGACATATCTCCGGTAGTACAAGAGCTGCACTTCTGAGACTTGGTACTTCAGTAGCAAATGTGTCTCCGCGGCTGTCTACAAAGTTTCGTTTCACAATTCGAATAAATGTGCAAGTTATAAACAAAAGCGATATCAACTTTAATACGCGCTAAATTTTGTTGATGTTTTGCGTATTCAGTTTGTATCGACATATCTCCGGCAGTACAAGAGCTGCACTTCTGAAACTGGGTACTTCAGTAGTAAATGTGTCTCCGCGACTGTCTACAAAGTTTCGTTTCACAATACGAATAAATGTGGAAGTTATAAACAAAAGCGATATCAACTTTAAAACGCACTAAATTTTGTAGATGTTTTGCGTATTCAGTTTGTATCGACATATCTCCGGTAGTACAAGAGCTGCACTTCTGAAACTTGGTACTTTAGTAGAAAATGTGTCTCCGCGACTGTCTGCAAAGTTTCGTTTCACAATTCGAATAAATGTGGAAGTTATAAACAAAAGCGATATCAACTTTAAAACGCGCTAAATTTTGTTGGGGTTTTGCGTATTCAGTTTGTATCGACATATCTCCGGTAGTACAAGAGTTGAACTTCGAAAACTTGGTACTTCAGTAGAAAATGCCTCCCCGCGATGGTCTGCAAAGTTTCGTGGCACAATTCGAATAAATGTGGAAGTTATAAAACAAAGCGATATCAACTTTAAAACGCGCTTAATTTTGTTGATGTTTTGCGTATTCAGTTTGTATCGACATATCTCCGGTAGTACACAAGCTGCACTTCTGAAACTTGGTACTTCAGTAGAAAATGTGTCTCCGCGGCTGTCTACAAAGTTTCGTTTCACAATTCGAATAAATGTGCAAGTTATAAACAAAAGCGATATCAACTTTAAAACGCACTAAATTTTGTAGATGTTTTGCGTATTCAGTTTGTATCGACACATCTCCGGTAGTACAAGAGCTGCACTTCTGAAACTTGGTACTTCAGTAGAAAATGTGTCTCCGCGACTGTCTACAAAGTTTCGTTTCACAATTCGAATAAATGTGGAAGTTATGAACAAAAGCGCTATCAACTTTAAAACGCGCTAAATTTTGTTGATGTTTTGCGTATTCAGTTTGTATCGACATATCTCCGGTAGTACAAGAGCTGCACTTCTGAAACTTGGTACTAAAGTGGAAAATGTGTCTCCGCGACTGTCTGCAAAGTTTCGTGGCACAATTCGAATAAATGTGGAAGTTATAAACAAAAGCGATATCAACTTTAAAACGCGCTAATATTTGTTGATGTTTTGCGTATTCAGTTTGTATCGACATATCTCCGGTATTACAAGTGCTGCACTTCTGAAACTTGGTACTTCAGTAGAAAATGTGTCTCCGCGACTGTCTACAAAGTTTCCTTTCACAATTCGAATAAATGTGGAAGTTATAAACAAAAGCGCTATCAACTTTAAAACGCGCTAAATTTTGTTGATGTTTTGCGTATTCAGTTTGTATCGACATATCTCCGGTAGTACAAGAGCTGCACTTCTGAAACTTGGTACTTCAGTAGAAAATGTGTCTCCGCGACTGTCTACAAAGTTTCGTTTCACAATACGAATAAATGTGGAAGTTATAAACAAAGGCGATATCAACTTTAAAACGCACTGAATTTTGTAGATGTTTTGCGTATTCAGTTTGTATCGACATATCTCCGGTAGTACAAGAGCTGCACTTCTGAGACTTGGTACTTCAGTAGCAAATGTGTCTCCGCGGCTGTCTACAAAGTTTCGTTTCACAATTCGAATAAATGTGCAAGTTATAAACAAAAGCAATATCAACTTTAATACGCGCTAAATTTTGTTGATGTTTTGCGTATTCAGTTTGTATCGACATATCTCCGGCAGTACAAGAGCTGCACTTCTGAAACTGGGTACTTCAGTAGTAAATGTGTCTCCGCGACTGTCTACAAAGTTTCGTTTCACAATACGAATAAATGTGGAAGTTATAAACAAAAGCGATATCAACTTTAAAACGCACTAAATTTTGTAGATGTTTTGCGTATTCAGTTTGTATCGACATATCTCCGGTAGTACAAGAGCTGCACTTCTGAAACTTGGTACTTTAGTAGAAAATGTGTCTCCGCGACTGTCTGCAAAGTTTCGTTTCACAATTCGAATAAATGTGGAAGTTATAAACAAAAGCGATATCAACTTTAAAACGCGCTAAATTTTGTTGGGGTTTTGCGTATTCAGTTTGTATCGACATATCTCCGGTAGTACAAGAGCTGCACTTCTGAAACTTGGTACTTTAGTAGAAAATGTGTCTCCGCGACTGTCTGCAAAGTTTCGTTTCACAATTCGAATAAATGTGGAAGTTATAAACAAAAGCGATATCAACTTTAAAACGCGCTAAATTTTGTTGGGGTTTTGCGTATTCAGTTTGTATCGACATATCTCCGGTAGTACAAGAGCTGAACTTCGAAAACTTGGTACTTCAGTAGAAAATGCCTCCCCGCGATGGTCTGCAAAGTTTCGTGGCACAATTCGAATAAATGTGGAAGTTATAAAACAAAGCGATATCAACTTTAAAACGCGCTTAATTTTGTTGATGTTTTGCGTATTCAGTTTGTATCGACATATCTCCGGTAGTACACAAGCTGCACTTCTGAAACTTGGTACTTCAGTAGAAAATGTGTCTCCGCGGCTGTCTACAAAGTTTCGTTTCACAATTCGAATAAATGTGCAAGTTATAAACAAAAGCGATATCAACTTTAAAACGCACTAAATTTTGTAGATGTTTTGCGTATTCAGTTTGTATCGACACATCTCCGGTAGTACAAGAGCTGCACTTCTGAAACTTGGTACTTCAGTAGAAAATGTGTCTCCGCGACTGTCTACAAAGTTTCGTTTCACAATTCGAATAAATGTGGAAGTTATGAACAAAAGCGCTATCAACTTTAAAACGCACTAAATTTTGTAGATGTTTTGCGTATTCAGTTTGTATCGACATATCTCAGGTAGTACAAGAGCTGCACTTCTGAAACTTGGTACTTCAGTAGAAAATGTGTCTCCGCGACTGGCTGCAAAGTTTCGTTTTACAATTCGAATAAATGTGGAAGTTATAAACAAAAGCGATATCAACTTTAAAACGCGCTAAATTTTGTTGGGGTTTTGCGTATTCAGTTTGTATCGACATATCTCCGGTAGTACAAGAGCTGAACTTCTGAAACTTGGTGCTTCAGTAGAAAATGTGTCCCCGCGATGGTCTACAAAGTTTCGTTTCACAATTCGAATAAATATGGAAGTTATAAACAAAAGCGATATCAACTTTAAAACGCGCTAATATTTGTTGATGTTTTGCGTATTCAGTTTGTATCGACATATCTCCGGCAGTACAAGAGCTGCACTTCTGAAACTTGGTACTTCAGTAGAAAATGCCTCTCCGTTAGGGTCTGCAAAGTTTCGTGGCACAATTCGAATAAATCTGAAAGTTATAAACAAAAGCGCTATCAACCTTTAAACGCGCTAAATTTTGTAGATGTTTTGCGTATTCAGTTTGTATCGAAATATCTCCGGTAGTACAAGAGCTGCACTTCTGAAACTTGGTACTTCAGTAGAAAATGTGTCTCCGCGACTGTCTACAAAGTTTCGTTTCACAATACGAATAAATGTGGAAGTTATAAACAAAGGCGATATCAACTTTAAAACGCACTGAATTTTGTAGATGTTTTGCGTATTCAGTTTGTATCGACATATCTCCGGTAGTACAAGAGCTGCACTTCTGAGACTTGGTACTTCAGTAGCAAATGTGTCTCCGCGGCTGTCTACAAAGTTTCGTTTCACAATTCGAATAAATGTGCAAGTTATAAACAAAAGCAATATCAACTTTAATACGCGCTAAATTTTGTTGATGTTTTGCGTATTCAGTTTGTATCGACATATCTCCGGCAGTACAAGAGCTGCACTTCTGAAACTGGGTACTTCAGTAGTAAATGTGTCTCCGCGACTGTCTACAAAGTTTCGTTTCACAATACGAATAAATGTGGAAGTTATAAACAAAAGCGATATCAACTTTAAAACGCACTAAATTTTGTAGATGTTTTGCGTATTCAGTTTGTATCGACATATCTCCGGTAGTACAAGAGCTGCACTTCTGAAACTTGGTACTTTAGTAGAAAATGTGTCTCCGCGACTGTCTGCAAAGTTTCGTTTCACAATTCGAATAAATGTGGAAGTTATAAACAAAAGCGATATCAACTTTAAAACGCGCTAAATTTTGTTGGGGTTTTGCGTATTCAGTTTGTATCGACATATCTCCGGTAGTACAAGAGCTGCACTTCTGAAACTTGGTACTTTAGTAGAAAATGTGTCTCCGCGACTGTCTGCAAAGTTTCGTTTCACAATTCGAATAAATGTGGAAGTTATAAACAAAAGCGATATCAACTTTAAAACGCGCTAAATTTTGTTGGGGTTTTGCGTATTCAGTTTGTATCGACATATCTCCGATAGTACAAGAGCTGAACTTCGAAAACTTGGTACTTCAGTAGAAAATGCCTCCCCGCGATGGTCTGCAAAGTTTCGTGGCACAATTCGAATAAATGTGGAAGTTATAAAACAAAGCGATATCAACTTTAAAACGCGCTTAATTTTGTTGATGTTTTGCGTATTCAGTTTGTATCGACATATCTCCGGTAGTACACAAGCTGCACTTCTGAAACTTGGTACTTCAGTAGAAAATGTGTCTCCGCGGCTGTCTACAAAGTTTCGTTTCACAATTCGAATAAATGTGCAAGTTATAAACAAAAGCGATATCAACTTTAAAACGCACTAAATTTTGTAGATGTTTTGCGTATTCAGTTTGTATCGACACATCTCCGGTAGTACAAGAGCTGCACTTCTGAAACTTGGTACTTCAGTAGAAAATGTGTCTCCGCGACTGTCTACAAAGTTTCGTTTCACAATTCGAATAAATGTGGAAGTTATGAACAAAAGCGCTATCAACTTTAAAACGCACTAAATTTTGTAGATGTTTTGCGTATTCAGTTTGTATCGACATATCTCAGGTAGTACAAGAGCTGCACTTCTGAAACTTGGTACTTCAGTAGAAAATGTGTCTCCGCGACTGGCTGCAAAGTTTCGTTTTACAATTCGAATAAATGTGGAAGTTATAAACAAAAGCGATATCAACTTTAAAACGCGCTAAATTTTGTTGGGGTTTTGCGTATTCAGTTTGTATCGACATATCTCCGGTAGTACAAGAGCTGAACTTCTGAAACTTGGTGCTTCAGTAGAAAATGTGTCCCCGCGATGGTCTACAAAGTTTCGTTTCACAATTCGAATAAATATGGAAGTTATAAACAAAAGCGATATCAACTTTAAAACGCGCTAATATTTGTTGATGTTTTGCGTATTCAGTTTGTATCGACATATCTCCGGCAGTACAAGAGCTGCACTTCTGAAACTTGGTACTTCAGTAGAAAATGCCTCTCCGTTAGGGTCTGCAAAGTTTCGTGGCACAATTCGAATAAATCTGAAAGTTATAAACAAAAGCGCTATCAACCTTTAAACGCGCTAAATTTTGTAGATGTTTTGCGTATTCAGTTTGTATCGAAATATCTCCGGTAGTACAAGAGCTGCACTTCTGAAACTTGGTACTTCAGTAGAAAATGTGTCTCCGCGACTGTCTACAAAGTTTCGTTTCACAATACGAATAAATGTGGAAGTTATAAACAAAGGCGATATCAACTTTAAAACGCACTGAATTTTGTAGATGTTTTGCGTATTCAGTTTGTATCGACATATCTCCGGTAGTACAAGAGCTGCACTTCTGAGACTTGGTACTTCAGTAGCAAATGTGTCTCCGCGGCTGTCTACAAAGTTTCGTTTCACAATTCGAATAAATGTGCAAGTTATAAACAAAAGCAATATCAACTTTAATACGCGCTAAATTTTGTTGATGTTTTGCGTATTCAGTTTGTATCGACATATCTCCGGCAGTACAAGAGCTGCACTTCTGAAACTGGGTACTTCAGTAGTAAATGTGTCTCCGCGACTGTCTACAAAGTTTCGTTTCACAATACGAATAAATGTGGAAGTTATAAACAAAAGCGATATCAACTTTAAAACGCACTAAATTTTGTAGATGTTTTGCGTATTCAGTTTGTATCGACATATCTCCGGTAGTACAAGAGCTGCACTTCTGAAACTTGGTACTTTAGTAGAAAATGTGTCTCCGCGACTGTCTGCAAAGTTTCGTTTCACAATTCGAATAAATGTGGAAGTTATAAACAAAAGCGATATCAACTTTAAAACGCGCTAAATTTTGTTGGGGTTTTGCGTATTCAGTTTGTATCGACATATCTCCGGTAGTACAAGAGCTGCACTTCTGAAACTTGGTACTTTAGTAGAAAATGTGTCTCCGCGACTGTCTGCAAAGTTTCGTTTCACAATTCGAATAAATGTGGAAGTTATAAACAAAAGCGATATCAACTTTAAAACGCGCTAAATTTTGTTGGGGTTTTGCGTATTCAGTTTGTATCGACATATCTCCGGTAGTACAAGAGCTGAACTTCGGAAACTTGGTACTTCAGTAGAAAATGCCTCCCCGCGATGGTCTGCAAAGTTTCGTGGCACAATTCGAATAAATGTGGAAGTTATAAAACAAAGCGATATCAACTTTAAAACGCGCTTAATTTTGTTGATGTTTTGCGTATTCAGTTTGTATCGACATATCTCCGGTAGTACACAAGCTGCACTTCTGAAACTTGGTACTTCAGTAGAAAATGTGTCTCCGCGGCTGTCTACAAAGTTTCGTTTCACAATTCGAATAAATGTGCAAGTTATAAACAAAAGCGATATCAACTTTAAAACGCACTAAATTTTGTAGATGTTTTGCGTATTCAGTTTGTATCGACACATCTCCGGTAGTACAAGAGCTGCACTTCTGAAACTTGGTACTTCAGTAGAAAATGTGTCTCCGCGACTGTCTACAAAGTTTCGTTTCACAATTCGAATAAATGTGGAAGTTATGAACAAAAGCGCTATCAACTTTAAAACGCACTAAATTTTGTAGATGTTTTGCGTATTCAGTTTGTATCGACATATCTCAGGTAGTACAAGAGCTGCACTTCTGAAACTTGGTACTTCAGTAGAAAATGTGTCTCCGCGACTGGCTGCAAAGTTTCGTTTTACAATTCGAATAAATGTGGAAGTTATAAACAAAAGCGATATCAACTTTAAAACGCGCTAAATTTTGTTGGGGTTTTGCGTATTCAGTTTGTATCGACATATCTCCGGTAGTACAAGAGCTGAACTTCTGAAACTTGGTGCTTCAGTAGAAAATGTGTCCCCGCGATGGTCTACAAAGTTTCGTTTCACAATTCGAATAAATATGGAAGTTATAAACAAAAGCGATATCAACTTTAAAACGCGCTAATATTTGTTGATGTTTTGCGTATTCAGTTTGTATCGACATATCTCCGGCAGTACAAGAGCTGCACTTCTGAAACTTGGTACTTCAGTAGAAAATGCCTCTCCGTTAGGGTCTGCAAAGTTTCGTGGCACAATTCGAATAAATCTGAAAGTTATAAACAAAAGCGCTATCAACCTTTAAACGCGCTAAATTTTGTAGATGTTTTGCGTATTCAGTTTGTATCGAAATATCTCCGGTAGTACAAGAGCTGCACTTCTGAAACTTGGTACTTCAGTAGAAAATGTGTCTCCGCGACTGTCTACAAAGTTTCGTTTCACAATACGAATAAATGTGGAAGTTATAAACAAAGGCGATATCAACTTTAAAACGCACTGAATTTTGTAGATGTTTTGCGTATTCAGTTTGTATCGACATATCTCCGGTAGTACAAGAGCTGCACTTCTGAGACTTGGTACTTCAGTAGCAAATGTGTCTCCGCGGCTGTCTACAAAGTTTCGTTTCACAATTCGAATAAATGTGCAAGTTATAAACAAAAGCGATATCAACTTTAATACGCGCTAAATTTTGTTGATGTTTTGCGTATTCAGTTTGTATCGACATATCTCCGGCAGTACAAGAGCTGCACTTCTGAAACTGGGTACTTCAGTAGTAAATGTGTCTCCGCGACTGTCTACAAAGTTTCGTTTCACAATACGAATAAATGTGGAAGTTATAAACAAAAGCGATATCAACTTTAAAACGCACTAAATTTTGTAGATGTTTTGCGTATTCAGTTTGTATCGACATATCTCCGGTAGTACAAGAGCTGCACTTCTGAAACTTAGTACTTCAGTAGAAAATGTGTCTCCGCGGCTGTCTACAAAGTTTCGTTTCACAATTCGAATAAATGTGCAAGTTATAAACAAAAGCGATATCAACTTTAAAACGCGCTAAATTTTGTTGATGTTTTGCGTATTCAGTTTGTATCGACATATCTCCGGCAGTACAAGAGCTTCACTTCTGAAACTGGGTACTTCAGTAGTAAATTTGTCTCAGCGACTGTCTACAAAGTTTCGTTTCACAATACGAATAAATGTGGAAGTTATAAACAAAAGGGATATCAACTTTAAAACGCACTAAATTTTGTAGATGTTTTGCGTATTCAGTTTGTATCGACATATCTCAGGTAGTACAAGAGCTGCACTTCTGAAACTTGGTACTTCAGTAGAAAATGTGTCTCCGCGACTGGCTGCAAAGTTTCGTTTTACAATTAAAATAAATGTGGAAGTTATAAACAAAAGCGATATCAACTTTAAAACGCGCTAAATTTTGTTGGGGTTTTGCGTATTCAGTTTGTATCGACATATCTCCGGTAGTACAAGAGCTGAACTTCTGAAACTTGGTGCTTCAGTAGAAAATGTGTCCCCGCGATGGTCTGCAAGGTTTCGTGGTACAATTCGAATAAATATGGAAGTTATAAACAAAAGCGATATCAACTTTAAAACGCGCTAATATTTGTTGATGTTTTGCGTATTCAGTTTGTATCGACATATCTCCGGCAGTACAAGAGCTGCACTTCTGAAACTTGGTACTTCAGTAGAAAATGCCTCTCCGTTAGGGTCTGCAAAGTTTCGTGGCACAATTCGAATAAATCTGAAAGTTATAAACAAAAGCGCTATCAACCTTTAAACGCGCTAAATTTTGTAGATGTTTTGCGTATTCAGTTTGTATCGAAATATCTCCGGTAGTACAAGAGCTGCACTTCTGAAACTTGGTACTTCAGTAGAAAATGTGTCTCCGCGACTGTCTACAAAGTTTCGTTTCACAATACGAATAAATGTGGAAGCTATAAACAAAGGCGATATCAACTTTAAAACGCACTGAATTTTGTAGATGTTTTGCGTATTCAGTTTGTATCGACATATCTCCGGTAGTACAAGAGCTGCACTTCTGAGACTTGGTACTTCAGTAGCAAATGTGTCTCCGCGGCTGTCTACAAAGTTTCGTTTCACAATTCGAATAAATGTGCAAGTTATAAACAAAAGCGATATCAACTTTAATACGCGCTAAATTTTGTTGATGTTTTGCGTATTCAGTTTGTATCGACATATCTCCGGCAGTACAAGAGCTGCACTTCTGAAACTGGGTACTTCAGTAGTAAATGTGTCTCCGCGACTGTCTACAAAGTTTCGTTTCACAATACGAATAAATGTGGAAGTTATAAACAAAAGCGATATCAACTTTAAAACGCACTAAATTTTGTAGATGTTTTGCGTATTCAGTTTGTATCGACATATCTCCGGTAGTACAAGAGCTGCACTTCTGAAACTTGGTACTTTAGTAGAAAATGTGTCTCCGCGACTGTCTGCAAAGTTTCGTTTCACAATTCGAATAAATGTGGAAGTTATAAACAAAAGCGATATCAACTTTAAAACGCGCTAAATTTTGTTGGGGTTTTGCGTATTCAGTTTGTATCGACATATCTCCGGTAGTACAAGAGTTGAACTTCGAAAACTTGGTACTTCAGTAGAAAATGCCTCCCCGCGATGGTCTGCAAAGTTTCGTGGCACAATTCGAATAAATGTGGAAGTTATAAAACAAAGCGATATCAACTTTAAAACGCGCTTAATTTTGTTGATGTTTTGCGTATTCAGTTTGTATCGACATATCTCCGGTAGTACACAAGCTGCACTTCTGAAACTTGGTACTTCAGTAGAAAATGTGTCTCCGCGGCTGTCTACAAAGTTTCGTTTCACAATTCGAATAAATGTGCAAGTTATAAACAAAAGCGATATCAACTTTAAAACGCACTAAATTTTGTAGATGTTTTGCGTATTCAGTTTGTATCGACACATCTCCGGTAGTACAAGAGCTGCACTTCTGAAACTTGGTACTGTAGTAGAAAATGTGTCTCCGCGACTGTCTACAAAGTTTCGTTTCACAATTCGAATAAATGTGGAAGTCATGAACAAAAGCGCTATCAACTTTAAAACGCGCTAAATTTTGTTGATGTTTTGCGTATTCAGTTTGTATCGACATATCTCCGGTAGTACAAGAGCTGCACTTCTGAAACTTGGTACTAAAGTGGAAAATGTGTCTCCGCGACTGTCTGCAAAGTTTCGTGGCACAATTCGAATAAATGTGGAAGTTATAAACAAAAGCGATATCAACTTTGAAACGCGCTAAATTTTGTTGATGTTTTGCGTATTCAGTTTGTATCGACATATCTCCGGCAGTACAAGAGCTGCACTTCTGAAACTTGGTACTTAAGTGACAAATGTGTCTCCGCGACTGTCTACAAAGTTTCGTCTCACAATACGAATAAATCTGAAAGTTATAAACAAAAGCGATATCAACTTTAAAACGCGCTAAATTTTGTTGGGGTTTTGCGTATTCAGTTTGTATCGACATATCTCCGGTAGTACAAAAGCTGAACTTCTGAAACTTGGTACTTCAGTAGAAAATGCCTCTCCGCGATGGTCTGCAAAGTTTCGTTTCACAATTCGAATAAATGTGCAAGTTATAAATAAAAGCGCTATCAACTTTAAAACGCACTAAATTTTGTAGATGTTTTGCGTATTCAGTTTGTATCGACACATCTCCGGTATTACAAGTGCTGCACTTCTGAAACTTGGTACTTCAGTAGTACATGTGTCTCCGCGACTGTCTACAAAGTTTCGTTTCACAATTCGAATAAATGTGGAAGTTATAAACAAAAGCGCTATCAACTTTAAAACGCGCTAAATTTTGTTGATGTTTTGCGTATTCAGTTTGTATCGACATATCTCCGGTAGTACAAGAGCTGCACTTCTGAGACTTGGTACTTCAGTAGCAAATGTGTCTCCGCGGCTGTCTACAAAGTTTCGTTTCACAATTCGAATAAATGTGCAAGTTATAAACAAAAGCGATATCAACTTTAATACGCGCTAAATTTTGTTGATGTTTTGCGTATTCAGTTTGTATCGACATATCTCCGGCAGTACAAGAGCTGCACTTCTGAAACTGGGTACTTCAGTAGAAAATGTGTCTCCGCGACTGTCTACAAAGTTTCGTTTCACAATACGAATAAATGTGGAAGTTATAAACAAAAGCGATATCAACTTTAAAACGCACTAAATTTTGTAGATGTTTTGCGTATTCAGTTTGTATCGACATATCTCCGGTAGTACAAGAGCTGCACTTCTGAAACTTGGTACTTTAGTAGAAAATGTGTCTCCGCGACTGTCTGCAAAGTTTCGTTTCACAATTCGAATAAATGTGGAAGTTATAAACAAAAGCGATATCAACTTTAAAACGCGCTAAATTTTGTTGGGGTTTTGCGTATTCAGTTTGTATCGACATATCTCCGGTAGTACAAGAGCTGCACTTCTGAAACTTGGTACTTTAGTAGAAAATGTGTCTCCGCGACTGTCTGCAAAGTTTCGTTTCACAATTCGAATAAATGTGGAAGTTATAAACAAAAGCGATATCAACTTTAAAACGCGCTAAATTTTGTTGGGGTTTTGCGTATTCAGTTTGTATCGACATATCTCCGGTAGTACAAGAGTTGAACTTCGAAAACTTGGTACTTCAGTAGAAAATGCCTCCCCGCGATGGTCTGCAAAGTTTCGTGGCACAATTCGAATAAATGTGGAAGTTATAAAACAAAGCGATATCAACTTTAAAACGCGCTTAATTTTGTTGATGTTTTGCGTATTCAGTTTGTATCGACATATCTCCGGTAGTACACAAGCTGCACTTCTGAAACTTGGTACTTCAGTAGAAAATGTGTCTCCGCGGCTGTCTACAAAGTTTCGTTTCACAATTCGAATAAATGTGCAAGTTATAAACAAAAGCGATATCAACTTTAAAACGCACTAAATTTTGTAGATGTTTTGCGTATTCAGTTTGTATCGACACATCTCCGGTAGTACAAGAGCTGCACTTCTGAAACTTGGTACTTCAGTAGAAAATGTGTCTCCGCGACTGTCTACAAAGTTTCGTTTCACAATTCGAATAAATGTGGAAGTTATGAACAAAAGCGCTATCAACTTTAAAACGCGCTAAATTTTGTTGATGTTTTGCGTATTCAGTTTGTATCGACATATCTCCGGTAGTACAAGAGCTGCACTTCTGAAACTTGGTACTAAAGTGGAAAATGTGTCTCCGCGACTGTCTGCAAAGTTTCGTGGCACAATTCGAATAAATGTGGAAGTTATAAACAAAAGCGATATCAACTTTGAAACGCGCTAAATTTTGTTGATGTTTTGCGTATTCAGTTTGTATCGACATATCTCCGGCAGTACAAGAGCTGCACTTCTGAAACTTGGTACTTAAGTGACAAATGTGTCTCCGCGACTGTCTACAAAGTTTCGTCTCACAATACGAATAAATCTGAAAGTTATAAACAAAAGCGATATCAACTTTAAAACGCGCTAAATTTTGTTGGGGTTTTGCGTATTCAGTTTGTATCGACATATCTCCGGTAGTACAAAAGCTGAACTTCTGAAACTTGGTACTTCAGTAGAAAATGCCTCTCCGCGATGGTCTGCAAAGTTTCGTTTCACAATTCGTATAAATGTGCAAGTTATAAATAAAAGCGCTATCAACTTTAAAACGCACTAAATTTTGTAGATGTTTTGCGTATTCAGTTTGTATCGACACATCTCCGGTATTACAAGTGCTGCACTTCTGAAACTTGGTACTTCAGTAGAAAATGTGTCTCCGCGACTGTCTACAAAGTTTCGTTTCACAATTCGAATAAATGTGGAAGTTATAAACAAAGGCGATATCAACTTTAAAACGCACTGAATTTTGTAGATGTTTTGCGTATTCAGTTTGTATCGACATATCTCCGGTAGTACAAGAGCTGCACTTCTGAGACTTGGTACTTCAGTAGCAAATGTGTCTCCGCGGCTGTCTACAAAGTTTCGTTTCACAATTCGAATAAATGTGCAAGTTATAAACAAAAGCGATATCAACTTTAATACGCGCTAAATTTTGTTGATGTTTTGCGTATTCAGTTTGTATCGACATATCTCCGGCAGTACAAGAGCTGCACTTCTGAAACTGGGTACTTCAGTAGTAAATGTGTCTCCGCGACTGTCTACAAAGTTTCGTTTCACAATACGAATAAATGTGGAAGTTATAAACAAAAGCGATATCAACTTTAAAACGCACTAAATTTTGTAGATGTTTTGCGTATTCAGTTTATATCGACATATCTCCGGTAGTACAAGAGCTGCACTTCTGAAACTTGGTACTTTAGTAGAAAATGTGTCTCCGCGACTGTCTGCAAAGTTTCGTTTCACAATTCGAATAAATGTGGAAGTTATAAACAAAAGCGATATCAACTTTAAAACGCGCTAAATTTTGTTGGGGTTTTGCGTATTCAGTTTGTATCGACATATCTCCGGTAGTACAAGAGTTGAACTTCGAAAACTTGGTACTTCAGTAGAAAATGCCTCCCCGCGATGGTCTGCAAAGATTCGTGGCACAATTCGAATAAATGTGGAAGTTATAAAACAAAGCGATATCAACTTTAAAACGCGCTTAATTTTGTTGATGTTTTGCGTATTCAGTTTGTATCGACATATCTCCGGTAGTACAAGAGCTGCACTTCTGAAACTTGGTACTTCAGTAGAAAATGTGTCTCCGCGGCTGTCTACAAAGTTTCGTTTCACAATTCGAATAAATGTGCAAGTTATAAACAAAAGCGATATCAACTTTAAAACGCACTAAATTTTGTAGATGTTTTGCGTATTCAGTTTGTATCGACACATCTCCGGTAGTACAAGAGCTGCACTTCTGAAACTTGGTACTTCAGTAGAAAATGTGTCTCCGCGACTGTCTACAAAGTTTCGTTTCACAATTCGAATAAATGTGGAAGTTATGAACAAAAGCGCTATCAACTTTAAAACGCGCTAAATTTTGTTGATGTTTTGCGTATTCAGTTTGTATCGACATATCTCCGGTAGTACAAGAGCTGCACTTCTGAAACTTGGTACTTAAGTGGAAAATGTGTCTCCGCGACTGTCTGCAAAGTTTCGTGGCACAATTCGAATAAATGTGGAAGTTATAAACAAAAGCGATATCAACTTTGAAACGCGCTAAATTTTGTTGATGTTTTGCGTATTCAGTTTGTATCGACATATCTCCGGCAGTACAAGAGCTGCACTTCTGAAACTTGGTACTTAAGTGGAAAATGTGTCTCCGCGACTGTCTACAAAGTTTCGTCTCACAATACGAATAAATCTGAAAGTTATAAACAAAAGCGATATCAACTTTAAAACGCGCTAAATTTTGTTGGGGTTTTGCGTATTCAGTTTGTATCGACATATCTCCGGTAGTACAAAAGCTGAACTTCTGAAACTTGGTACTTCAGTAGAAAATGCCTCTCCGCGATGGTCTGCAAAGTTTCGTTTCACAATTCGAATAAATGTGCAAGTTATAAATAAAAGCGCTATCAACTTTAAAACGCACTAAATTTTGTAGATGTTTTGCGTATTCAGTTTGTATCGACACATCTCCAGTATTACAAGTGCTGCACTTCTGAAACTTGGTACTTCAGTAGAAAATGTGTCTCCGCGACTGTCTACAAAGTTTCGTTTCACAATTCGAATAAATGTGGAAGTTATAAACAAAAGCGCTATCAACTTTAAAACGCGCTAAATTTTGTTGATGTTTTGCGTATTCAGTTTGTATCGACATATCTCCGGTAGTACAAGAGCTGCACTTCTTAAACTTGGTAATTCAGTAGTAAATGTGTCCCCGCGACTGTCTACAAAGTTTCGTTTCACAATTCGAATAAATGTGCAAGTTATAAATAAAAGCGCTATCAACTTTAAAACGCACTAAATTTTGTAGATGTTTTGCGTATTCAGTTTGTATCGACACATCTCCGGTATTAAAAGTGCTGCACTTCTGAAACTTGGTACTTCAGTAGAAAATGTGTCTCCGCGACTGTCTACAAAGTTTCGTTTCACAATTCGAATAAATGTGGAAGTTATAAACAAAAGCGCTATCAACTTTAAAACGCGCTAAATTTTGTTGATGTTTTGCGTATTCAGTTTGTATCGACATATCTCCGGTAGTACAAGAGCTGCACTTCTGAAACTTGGTAATTCAGTAGTGAATGTGTCCCCGCGACTGTCTACAAAGTTTCGTTTCACAATTCGAATAAATGTGGAAGGTATAAACAAAAGCGCTATCAACTTCAAAACGCGCTAAATTTTTTTGATGTTTTGCGTATTCAGTTTGTATCGACATATCTCCGGTAGTACAAGATCTACACTTCTGAAACTTGGTACTTCAGTAGAAAATGCCTCTCCGCGATTATCTGCAAAGTTTCGTTTCACAATTCGAATAAATGTGCAAGTTATAAACAAAAGCGCTATCAACTTTAAAACGCACTAAATTTTGTAGATGTTTTGCGTATTCAGTTTGTATCGACACAGCTCCGGTTTTACAAGTGCTGCACTTCTGAAACTTGGTACATCAGTAGAAAATGTGTCTCCGCGACTGTCTACAAAGTTTCGTTTCACAATTCGAATAAATGTGGAAGTTATAAACAAAAGCGCTATCAACTTCAAAACGCGCTAAATTTTTTTGATGTTTTGCGTATTCAGTTTGTATCGACATATCTCCGGTAGTACAAGAGCTGCACTTCTTAAACTTGGTAATTCAGTAGTAAATGTGTCCCCGCGACTGTCTACAAAGTTTCGTTTCACAATTCGAATAAATGTGCAAGTTATAAATAAAAGCGCTATCAACTTTAAAACGCACTAAATTTTGTAGATGTTTTGCGTATTCAGTTTGTATCGACACATCTCCGGTATTAAAAGTGCTGCACTTCTGAAACTTGGTACTTCAGTAGAAAATGTGTCTCCGCGACTGTCTACAAAGTTTCGTTTCACAATTCGAATAAATGTGGAAGTTATAAACAAAAGCGCTATCAACTTTAAAACGCGCTAAATTTTGTTGATGTTTTGCGTATTCAGTTTGTATCGACATATCTCCGGTAGTACAAGAGCTGCACTTCTGAAACTTGGTAATTCAGTAGTGAATGTGTCCCCGCGACTGTCTACAAAGTTTCGTTTCACAATTCGAATAAATGTGGAAGGTATAAACAAAAGCGCTATCAACTTCAAAACGCGCTAAATTTTTTTGATGTTTTGCGTATTCAGTTTGTATCGACATATCTCCGGTAGTACAAGATCTACACTTCTGAAACTTGGTACTTCAGTAGAAAATGCCTCTCCGCGATTATCTGCAAAGTTTCGTTTCACAATTCGAATAAATGTGCAAGTTATAAATAAAAGCGCTATCAACTTTAAAACGCACTAAATTTTGTAGATGTTTTGCGTATTCAGTTTGTATCGACACAGCTCCGGTTTTACAAGTGCTGCACTTCTGAAACTTGGTACATCAGTAGAAAATGTGTCTCCGCGACTGTCTACAAAGTTTCGTTTCACAATTCGAATAAATGTGGAAGTTATAAACAAAAGCGCTATCAACTTCAAAACGCGCTAAATTTTTTTGATGTTTTGCGTATTCAGTTTGTATCGACATATCTCCGGTAGTACAAGAGCTGCACTTCTGAAACTTGGTACTTCAGTAGAAAATGTGTCTCCGCGACTGTCTGCAAAGTTTCGTTTCACAATTCGAATAAATGTGGAAGTTATAAACAAAAGCGATATCAACTTTAAAACGCGCTTAATTTTGTTGATGTTTTGCGTATTCAGTTTGTATCGACATATCTCCGGTAGTACAAGTGCTGCACTTCTGACACTTGGTACTTCAGTGGGAAATGTGTCTCCGCGACTGTCTACACAGTTTCGTTTCACAATTCGAATAAATGTGGAAGTTATAAACAAAAGCGACATCAACTTTAAAACGCACTAAATTTTGTAGATGTTTTGCGTATTCAGTTTGTATCGACATATCTCCGGTAGTACAAGAGCTGAACTTCTGAAACTTGGTACTTCAGTAGAATATGCCTCCCCGCGATGGTCTGCAAAGTTTCGTGGCACAATTCGAATAAATGTGGAAGTTATAAACAAAAGCGATATAAACTTTAAAACGCGCTAAATTTTGTTGATGTTTTGCGTATTCAGTTTGTATCGACATATCTCCGGCAGTACCAGAGCTGCACTTCTGAAACTTGGTACTTTAGTAGAAAATGCCTCTCCGCGATGGTCTGCAAAGTTTCGGTGCACAATTCGAATAAATCTCAAAGTTATAAACAAAAGCGCTATCAACTTTTAAACGCGCTTAATTTTGTAGATGTTTTGCGTATTCAGTTTGTATCGACATATCTCCGGTAGTACAAGAGCTGCACTTCTGAAACTTGGTACTTCAGTAGAAAATGTGTCTCCGCGACTGTCTGCAAAGTTTCGTGGCACAATTCGAATAAATGTGAAAGTTATAAACAAAAGCGATATCAACTTTAAAACGCGCTAAATTTTGTTGATGTTTTGCGTATTCAGTTTGTATCGACACATCTCCGGTATTACAAGTGCGGCACTTCTGAAACTTGGTACTTCAGTAGAAAATGTGTCTCCGCGACTGTCTACAAAGTTTCGTTTCACAATTCGAATAAATGTGGAAGTTATAAACAAAAGCGCTATCAACTTTAAAACGCGCTAAATTTTGTTGATGTTTTGCGTATTCAGTTTGTATCGACATATCTCCGGTAGTACAAGAGCTGCACTTCTGAAACTTGGTAATTCAGTAGTTAATGTGTCCCCGCGACTGTCTACAAAGTTTCGTTTCACAATTCGAATAAATGTGCAAGTTATAAATAAAAGCGCTATCAACTTTAAAACGCACTAAATTTTGTAGATGTTTTGCGTATTCAGTTTGTATCGACACATCTCCGGTATTACAAGTGCTGCACTTCTGAAACTTGGTACTTCAGTAGAAAATGTGTCTCCGCGACTGTCTACAAAGTTTCGTTTCACAATTCGAATAAATGTGGAAGTTATAAACAAAAGCGCTATCAACTTGAAAACGCGCTAAATTTTGTTGATGTTTTGCGTATTCAGTTTGTATCGACATATCTCCGGTAGTACAAGAGCTGCACTTCTGAAACTTGGTAATTCAGTAGTAAATGTGTCCCCGCGACTGTCTACAAAGTTTCGTTTCACAATTCGAATAAATGTGGAAGGTATAAACAAAAGCGCTATCAACTTCAAAACGCGCTAAATTTTGTAGATGTTTTGCGTATTCAGTTTGTATCGACATATCTCCGGTAGTACAAGATCTACTCTTCTGAAACTTGGTACTTCAGTAGAAAATGCCTCTCCGCGATGGTCTGCTAAGTTTCGTTTCACAATTCGAATAAATGTGCAAGTTATAAATAAAAGCGCTATCAACTTTAAAACGCACTAAATTTTGTAGATGTTTTGCGTATTCAGTTTGTATCGACACATCTCCGGTATTACAAGTGCTGCACTTCTGAAACTTGGTACTTCAGTAGAAAATGTGTCTCCGCGACTGTCTACAAAGTTTCGTTTCACAATTCGAATAAATGTGGAAGTTATAAACAAAAGCGCTATCAACTTCAAAACGCGCTAAATTTTTTTGATGTTTTGCGTATTCAGTTTGTATCGACATATCTCCTGTAGTACAAGAGCTGCACTTCTGAAACTTGGTACTTCAGTAGAAAATGTGTCTCCGCGACTGTCTACAAAGTTTCGTTTCACAATTCGAATAAATGTGGAAGTTATAAACAAAAGCGATATCAACTTTAAAACGCGCTAAATTTTGTTGATGTTTTGCGTATTCAGTTTGTATCGACATATCTCCGGTAGTACAAGAGCTGAACTTCTGAAACTTGGTACTTCAGTGGAATATGCCTCCCCGCGATGGTCTGCAAAGTTTCGTGGCACAATTCGAATAAATGTGGAAGTTATAAACAAAAGCGATATCAACTTTAAAACGCGCTAAATTTTGTTGATGTTTTGCGTATTCAGTTTGTATCGACATATCTCCGGCAGTACAAGAGCTGCACTTCTGAAACTTGGTACTTTAGTAGAAAATGCCTCTCCGCGATGGTCTGCAAAGTTTCGTGGCACAATTCGAATAAATCTCAAAGTAATAAACAAAAGCGCTATCAACTTTTAAACGCGCTAAATTTTGTTGATGTTTTGCGTATTCAGTTTGTATCGACATATCTCCGGTAGTACAAGAGCTGCACTTCTGAAACTTGGTAATTCAGTAGAAAATGTGTCCCCGCGACTGTCTACAAAGTTTCGTTTCACAATTCGAATAAATGTGGAAGGTATAAACAAAAGCGCTATCAACTTCAAAACGCGCTAAATTTTTTTGATGTTTTGCGTATTCAGTTTGTATCGACATATCTCCGGTAGTACAAGATCTACACTTCTGAAACTTGGTACTTCAGTAGAAAATGCCTCTCCGCGATGGTCTGCAAAGTTTCGTTTCACAATTCGAATAAATGTGCAAGTTATAAATAAAAGCGCTATCAACTTTAAAACGCACTAAATTTTGTAGATGTTTTGCGTATTCAGTTTGTATCGACACATCTCCGGTATTACAAGTGCTGAACTTCTGAAACTTGGTACTTCAGTAGAAAATGTGTCTCCGCGACTGTCTACAAAGTTTCGTTTCACAATTCGAATAAATGTGGAAGTTATAAACAAAAGCGCTATCAACTTCAAAACGCGCTAAATTTTTTTGATGTTTTGCGTATTCAGTTTGTATCGACATATCTCCGGTAGTACAAGAGCTGCACTTCTGAAACTTGGTACTTCAGTAGAAAATGTGTCTCCGCGACTGTCTACAAAGTTTCGTTTCACAATTCGAATAAATGTGGAAGTTATAAACAAAAGCGATATCAACTTTAAAACGCGCTTAATTTTGTTGATGTTTTGCGTATTCAGTTTGTATCGACATATCTCCGGTAGTACAAGGGCTGCACTTCTGACACTTGGTACTTCAGTAGGAAATGTGTCTCCGCGACTGTCTACAAAGTTTCGTTTCACAATTCGAATAAATGTGGAAGTTATAAACAAAAGCGATATCAACTTTAAAACGCACTAAATTTTGTTGATGTTTTGCGTATTCAGTTTGTATCGACATATCTCCGGTAGTACAAGAGCTGAACTTCTGAAACTTGGTACTTCAGTAGAATATGCCTCCCCGCGATGGTCTGCAAAGTTTCGTGGCACAATTCGAATAAATGTGGAAGTTATAAACAAAAGCGATATCAACTTTAAAACGCGCTAAATTTTGTTGATGTTTTGCGTATTCAGTTTGTATCGACATATCTCCGGCAGTACAAGAGCTGCACTTCTGAAACTTGGTACTTTAGTAGAAAATGCCTCTCCGCGAGGGTCTGCAAAGTTTCGTGGCACAATTCGAATAAATCTCAAAGTTATAAACAAAAGCGCTATCAACTTTTAAACGCGCTAAATTTTGTAGATGTTTTGCGTATTCAGTTTGTATCGACATATCTCCGGTAGTACAAGAGCTGCAGATCTGAAACTTGGTACTTCAGTAGAAAATGTGTCTCCGCGACTGTCTGCAAAGTTTCGTGGCACAATTCGAATAAATGTGAAAGTTATAAACAAAAGCGATATCAACTTTAAAACGCGCTAAATTTTGTTGATGTTTTGCGTATTCAGTTTGTATCGACACATCTCCGGTATTACAAGTGCTGCACTTCTGAAACTTGGTACTTCAGTAGAAAATGTGTCTCCGCGACTGTCTACAAAGTTTCGTTTCACAATTCGAATAAATGTGGAAGTTATAAACAAAAGCGCTATCAACTTTTAAACGCGCGAAATTTTGTTGATGTTTTGCGTATTCAGTTTGTATCGACATATCTCCGGTAGTACAAGAGCTGCACTTCTGAAACTTGGTACTTCAGTAGTAAATGTGTCCCCGCGACTGTCTACAAAGTTTCGTTTCACAATTCGAATAAATGTGCAAGTTATAAATAAAAGCGCTATCAACTTTAAAACGCACTAAATTTTGTAGATGTTTTGCGTATTCAGTTTGTATCGACACATCTCCGGTAGTACAAGTGCTGCACTTCTGTAACTTGGTACTTCAGTAGAAAATGTGTCTCCGCGACTGTCTACAAAGTTTCGTTTCACAATTCGAATAAATGTGGAAGTTATAAACAAAAGCGCTATCAACTTCAAAACGCGCTAAATTTTTTTGATGTTTTGCGTATTCAGTTTGTATCGACATATCTCCTGTAGTACAAGAGCTGCACTTCTGAAACTTGGTACTTCAGTAGAAAATGTGTCTCCGCGACTGTCTACAAAGTTTCGTTTCACAATTCGAATAAATGTGGAAGTTATAAACAAAAGCGATATCAACTTTAAAACAAGCTAAATTTTGTTGATGTTTTGCGTATTCAGTTTGTATCGACATATCTCCGGTAGTACAAGAGCTGAACTTCTGAAACTTGGTACTTCAGTGGAATATGCCTCTCCGCGATGGTCTGCAAAGTTTCGTGGCACAATTCGAATAAATGTGGAAGTTATAAACAAAAGCGATATCAACTTTAAAACGCGCTAAATTTTGTTGATGTTTTGCGTATTCAGTTTGTATCGACATATCTCCGGCAGTACAAGAGCTGCACTTCTGAAACTTGGTACTTTAGTAGAAAATGCCTCTCCGCGATGGTCTGCAAAGTTTCGTGGCACAATTCGAATAAATCTCAAAGTAATAAACAAAAGCGCTATCAACTTTTAAACGCGCTAAATTTTGTAGATGTTTTGCGTATTCAGTTTGTATCGACATATCTCCGGTAGTACAAGAGCTGCACTTCTGAAACTTGGTACTTCAGTAGAAAATGTGTCTCCGCGACTGTCTGCAAAGTTTCGTGGCACAATTCGAATAAATGTGAAAGTTATAAACAAAAGCGATATCAACTTTAAAACGCGCTAAATTTTGTTGATGTTTTGCGTATTCAGTTTGTATCGACATATCTCCGGTAGTACAAGAGCTGCACTTCTGAAACTTGGTAATTCAGTAGAAAATGTGTCCCCGCGACTGTCTACAAAGTTTCGTTTCACAATTCGAATAAATGTGGAAGGTATAAACAAAAGCGCTATCAACTTCAAAACGCGCTAAATTTTTTTGATGTTTTGCGTATTCAGTTTGTATCGACATATCTCCGGTAGTACAAGATCTACACTTCTGAAACTTGGTACTTCAGTAGAAAATGCCTCTCCGCGATGGTCTGCAAAGTTTCGTTTCACAATTCGAATAAATGTGCAAGTTATAAATAAAAGCGCTATCAACTTTAAAACGCACTAAATTTTGTAGATGTTTTGCGTATTCAGTTTGTATCGACACATCTCCGGTATTACAAGTGCTGCACTTCTGAAACTTGGTACTTCAGTAGAAAATGTGTCTCCGCGACTGTCTACAAAGTTTCGTTTCACAATTCGAATAAATGTGGAAGTTATAAACAAAAGCGCTATCAACTTCAAAACGCGCTAAATTTTTTTGATGTTTTGCGTATTCAGTTTGTATCGACATATCTCCGGTAGTACAAGAGCTGCACTTCTGAAACTTGGTACTTCAGTAGAAAATGTGTCTCCGCGACTGTCTACAAAGTTTCGTTTCACAATTCGAATAAATGTGGAAGTTATAAACAAAAGCGATATCAACTTTAAAACGCGCTTAATTTTGTTGATGTTTTGCGTATTCAGTTTGTATCGACATATCTCCGGTAGTACAAGGGCTGCACTTCTGACACTTGGTACCTCAGTAGGAAATGTGTCTCCGCGACTGTCTACAAAGTTTCGTTTCACAATTCGAATAAATGTGGAAGTTATAAACAAAAGCGATATCAACTTTAAAACGCACTAAATTTTGTTGATGTTTTGCGTATTCAGTTTGTATCGACATATCTCCGGTAGTACAAGAGCTGAACTTCTGAAACTTGGTACTTCAGTAGAATATGCCTCCCCGCGATGGTCTGCAAAGTTTCGTGGCACAATTCGAATAAATGTGGAAGTTATAAACAAAAGCGATATCAACTTTAAAACGCGCTAAATTTTGTTGATGTTTTGCGTATTCAGTTTGTATCGACATATCTCCGGCAGTACAAGAGCTGCACTTCTGAAACTTGGTACTTTAGTAGAAAATGCCTCTCCGCGAGGGTCTGCAAAGTTTCGTGGCACAATTCGAATAAATCTCAAAGTTATAAACAAAAGCGCTATCAACTTTTAAACGCGCTAAATTTTGTAGATGTTTTGCGTATTCAGTTTGTATCGACATATCTCCGGTAGTACAAGAGCTGCAGATCTGAAACTTGGTACTTCAGTAGAAAATGTGTCTCCGCGACTGTCTGCAAAGTTTCGTGGCACAATTCGAATAAATGTGAAAGTTATAAACAAAAGCGATATCAACTTTAAAACGCGCTAAATTTTGTTGATGTTTTGCGTATTCAGTTTGTATCGACACATCTCCGGTATTACAAGTGCTGCACTTCTGAAACTTGGTACTTCAGTAGAAAATGTGTCTCCGCGACTGTCTACAAAGTTTCGTTTCACAATTCGAATAAATGTGGAAGTTATAAACAAAAGCGCTATCAACTTTTAAACGCGCGAAATTTTGTTGATGTTTTGCGTATTCAGTTTGTATCGACATATCTCCGGTAGTACAAGAGCTGCACTTCTGAAACTTGGTACTTCAGTAGTAAATGTGTCCCCGCGACTGTCTACAAAGTTTCGTTTCACAATTCGAATAAATGTGCAAGTTATAAATAAAAGCGCTATCAACTTTAAAACGCACTAAATTTTGTAGATGTTTTGCGTATTCAGTTTGTATCGACACATCTCCGGTAGTACAAGTGCTGCACTTCTGTAACTTGGTACTTCAGTAGAAAATGTGTCTCCGCGACTGTCTACAAAGTTTCGTTTCACAATTCGAATAAATGTGGAAGTTATAAACAAAAGCGCTATCAACTTTAAAACGCGCTTAATTTTGTTGATGTTTTGCGTATTCAGTTTGTATCGACATATCTCCGGTAGTACAAGAGCTGCACTTCTGAAACTTGGTAATTCAGTAGTAAATGTGTCCCCGCGACTGTCTACAAAGTTTCGTTTCACAATTCGAATAAATATGGAAGGTATAAACAAAAGCGCTATCAACTTCAAAACGCGCTAAATTTTTTTGATGTTTTGCGTATTCAGTTTGTATCGACATATCTCCGGTAGTACAAGATCTACTCTTCTGAAACTTGGTACTTCAGTAGAAAATGCCTCTCCGCGATGGTCTGCAAAGTTTCGTTTCACAATTCGAATAAATGTGCAAGTTATAAATAAAAGCGCTATCAACTTTAAAACGCACTAAATTTTGTAGATGTTTTGCGTATTCAGTTTGTATCGACACATCTCCGGTATTACAAGTGCTGCACTTCTGAAACTTGGTACTTCAGTAGAAAATGTGTCTCCGCGACTGTCTACAAAGTTTCGTTTCACAATTCGAATAAATGTGGAAGTTATAAACAAAAGCGCTATCAACTTCAAAACGCGCTAAATTTTTTTGATGTTTTGCGTATTCAGTTTGTATCGACATATCTCCGGTAGTACAAGAGCTGCACTTCTGAAACTTGGTACTTCAGTAGAAAATGTGTCTCCGCGACTGTCTACAAAGTTTCGTTTCACAATTCGAATAAATGTGGAAGTTATAAACAAAAGCGATATCAACTTTAAAACGCGCTTAATTTTGTTGATGTTTTGCGTATTCAGTTTGTATCGACATATCTCCGGTAGTACAAGTGCTGCACTTCTGACACTTGGTACTTCAGTAAGAAATGTGTCTCCGCGACTGTCTACAAAGTTTCGTTTCACAATTCGAATAAATGTGGAAGTTATAAACAAAAGCGATATCAACTTTAAAACGCACTAAATTTTGTTGATGTTTTGCGTATTCAGTTTGTATCGACATATCTCCGGTAGTACAAGAGCTGAACTTCTGAAACTTGGTACTTCAGTAAAATATGCCTCCCCGCGATGGTCTGCAAAGTTTCGTGGCACAATTCGAATAAATGTGCAAGTTATAAACAAAAGCGATATCAACTTTAAAACGCGCAAATTTTGTTGATGTTTTGCGTATTCAGTTTGTATCGACATATCTCCGGCAGTACAAGAGCTGCACTTCTGAAACTTGGTACTTTAGTAGAAAATGCCTCTCCGCGATGGTCTGCAAAGTTTCGTGGCACAATTCGAATAAATCTCAAAGTTATAAACAAAAGCGCTATCAACTTTTAAACGCGCTAAATTTTGTAGATGTTTTGCGTATTCAGTTTGTATCGACATATCTCCGGTAGTACAAGAGCTGCACTTCTGAAACTTGGTACTTCAGTAGAAAATGTGTCTCCGCGACTGTCTGCAAAGTTTCGTGGCAAAATTCGAATAAATGTGAAAGTTATAAACAAAAGCGATATCAACTTTAAAACGCGCTAAATTTTGTTGATGTTTTGCGTATTCAGTTTGTATCGACATATCTCCGGTAGTACAAGAGCTGCACTTCTTAAACTTAAGACTTCAGTAGAAAATGTGTCTCCGCGACTGTCTGCAAAGTTTCGTGGCACAATTCGAATAAATGTGGAAGTTATAAACAAAAGCGATATCAACTTTAAAACGCGCTAAATTTTGTCGATGTTTTGCGTATTCAGTTTGTATCGACATATCTCCGGCAGTACAAGAGCTGCACTTCTGAAACTTGGTACTTCAGTAGAAAATGCCTCTCCGCCAGGGTCTTCAAACTTTCGTGGCACAATTCGAATAAATCTGAAAGTTATAAACAAAAGCGCTATCAACTTTTAAACGCGCTAAATTTTGTAGATGTTTTGCGTATTCAGTTTGTATCGACATATCTCCGGTAGTACAAGAGCTGAACTTCTGAAACTTGGTACTTCAGTAGAAAATGCCTCTCCGCGATGGTCTGCAAAGTTTCGTTTCACAATTCGAATAAATGTGCAAGTTATAAATAAAAGCGCTATCAACTTTAAAACGCACTAAATTTTGTAGATGTTTTGCGTATTCAGTTTGTATCGACACATCTCCGGTATTACAAGTGCTGCACTTCTGAAACTTGGTACTTCAGTAGAAAATGTGTCTCCGCGACTGTCTACAAAGTTTCGTTTCACAATTCGAATAAATGTGGAAGTTATAAACAAAAGCGCTATCAACTTTAAAACGCGCTAAATTTTGTTGATGTTTTGCGTATTCAGTTTGTATCGACATATCTCCGGTAGTACAAGAGGTGCACTTCTGAAACTTGGTAATTCAGTAGTAAATGTGTCCCCGCGACTGTCTACAAAGTTTCGTTTCACAATTCGAATAAATGTGGAAGGTATAAACAAAAGCGCTATCAACTTCAAAACGCGCTAAATTTTTTTGATGTTTTGCGTATTCAGTTTGTATCGACATATCTCCGGTAGTACAAGATCTACACTTCTGAAACTTGGTACTTCAGTAGAAAATGCCTCTCCGCGATGGTCTGCAAAGTTTCGTTTCACAATTCGAATAAATGTGCAAGTTATAAATAAAAGCGCTATCAACTTTAAAACGCACTAAATTTTGTAGATGTTTTGCGTATTCAGTTTGTATCGACACATCTCCGGTATTACAAGTGCTGCACTTCTGAAACTTGGTACTTCAGTAGAAAATGTGTCTCCGCGACTGTCTACAAAGTTTCGTTTCACAATTCGAATAAATGTGGAAGTTATAAACAAAAGCGCTATCAACTTCAAAACGCGCTAAATTTTTTTGATGTTTTGCGTATTCAGTTTGTATCGACATATCTCCGGTAGTACAAGAGCTGCACTTCTGAAACTTGGTACTTCAGTACAAAATGTGTCTCCGCGACTGTCTACAAAGTTTCGTTTCACAATTCGAATAAATGTGGAAGTTATAAACAAAAGCGATATCAACTTTAAAACGCGCTTATTTTTGTTGATGTTTTGCGTATTCAGTTTGTATCGACATATCTCCGGAAGTACAAGTGCTGCACTTCTGACACTTGGTACTTCAGTAAGAAATGTGTCTCCGCGACTGTCTACAAAGTTTCCTTTCACAATTCGAATAAATGTGGAAGTTATAAACAAAAGCGATATCAACTTTAAAACGCACTAAATTTGTTGATGTTTTGCGTATTCAGTTTGTATCGACATATCTCCGGTAGTACAAGAGCTGAACTTCTGAAACTTGGTACTTCAGTAAAATATGCCTCCCCGCGATGGTCTGCAAAGTTTCGTGGCACAATTCGAATAGATGTGGAAGTTATAAACAAAAGCGATATCAACTTTAAAACGCGCAAATTTTGTTTATGTTTTGCGTATTCAGTTTGTATCGACATATCTCCGGCAGTACAAGAGCTGCACTTCTGAAACTTGGTACTTCAGTAGAAAATGCCTCTCCGCGATGGTCTGCACAGTTTCGTGGCACAATTCGAATAAATCTCAAAGTTATAAACAAAAGCGCTATCAACTTTTAAACGCGCTAAATTTTGTAGATGTTTTGCGTATTCAGTTTGTATCGACATATCTCCGGTAGTACAAGAGCTGCACTTCTGAAACTTGGTACTTCAGTAGAAAATGTGTCTCCGCGACTGTCTGCAAAGTTTCGTTGCAAGATTCGAATAAATGTGAAAGTTATAAACAAAAGCGATATCAACTTTAAAACGCGCTAAATTTTGTTGATGTTTTGCGTATTCAGTTTGTATCGACATATCTCCGGTAGTACAAGAGCTGCACTTCTTAAACTTGGTACTTCAGAAGAAAATGTGTCTCCGCGACTGTCTGCAAAGTTTCGTGGCACAATTCGAATAAATGTGGAAGTTATAAACAAAAGCGATATCAACTTTAAAACGCGCTAAATTTTGTCGATGTTTTGCGTATTCAGTTTGTATCGACATATCTCCGGTAGTACAAGAGCTGCACTTCTGAAACTTAGTACTTCAGTAGAAAATGTGTCTCCGCGGCTGTCTACAAAGTTTCGTTTCACAATTCGAATAAATGTGCAAGTTATAAACAAAAGCGATATCAACTTTAAAACGCGCTAAATTTTGTTGATGTTTTGCGTATTCAGTTTGTATCGACATATCTCCGGCAGTACAAGAGCTGCACTTCTGAAACTGGGTACTTCAGTAGTAAATGTGTCTCCGCGACTGTCTACAAAGTTTCGTTTCACAATACGAATAAATGTGGAAGTTATAAACAAAAGGGATATCAACTTTAAAACGCACTAAATTTTGTAGATGTTTTGCGTATTCAGTTTGTATCGACATATCTCGGGTAGTACAAGAGCTGCACTTCTGAAACTTGGTACTTCAGTAGAAAATGTGTCTCCGCGACTGGCTGCAAAGTTTCCTTTTACAATTCGAATAAATGTGGAAGTTATAAACAAAAGCGATATCAACTTTAAAACGCGCTAAATTTTGTTGGGGTTTTGCGTATTCAGTTTGTATCGACATATCTCCGGTAGTACAAGAGCTGCACTTCTGAAACTTGGTGCTTCAGTAGAAAATGTGTCCCCGCGATTGTCTGCAAGGTTTCGTGGTACAATTCGAATGAATATGGAAGTTATAAACAAAAGCGATATCAACTTTAAAACGCGCTAATATTTGTTGATGTTTTTCGTATTCAGTTTGTATCGACATATCTCCGGCAGTACAAGAGCTGCACTTCTGAAACTTGGTACTTCAGTAGAAAATGCCTCTCCGCCAGGGTCTGCAAACTTTCGTGGCACAATTCGAATAAATCTGAAAGTTATAAACAAAAGCGCTATCAACTTTTAAACGCGCTAAATTTTGTAGATGTTTTGCGTATTCAGTTTGTATCGACATATCTCGAGTAGTACAAGAGCTGAACTTCTGAAACTTGGTACTTCAGTAGAAAATGCCTCTCCGCGATGGTCTGCAAAGTTTCGTTTCACAATTCGAATAAATGTGCAAGTTATAAATAAAAGCGCTATCAACTTTAAAACGCACTAAATTTTGTAGATGTTTTGCGTATTCAGTTTGTATCGACACATCTCCGGTATTACAAGTGCTGCACTTCTGAAACTTGGTACTTCAGTAGAAAATGTGTCTCCGCGACTGTCTACAAAGTTTCGTTTCACAATTCGAATAAATGTGAAAGTTATAAACTAAAGCGATATCAACTTTAAAACGCGCTAAATTTTGTTGATGTTTTGCGTATTCAGTTTGTATCGACATATCTCCGGTAGTACAAGAGCTGCACTTCTTAAACTTGGTACTTCAGAAGAAAATGTGTCTCCGCGACTGTCTGCAAAGTTTCGTGGCACAATTCGAATAAATGTGGAAGTTATAAACAAAAGCGATATCAACTTTAAAACGCGCTAAATTTTGTCGATGTTTTGCGTATTCAGTTTGTATCGACATATCTCCGGCAGTACAAGAGCTGCACTTCTGAAACTGGGTACTTCAGTAGTAAATGTGTCCCCGCGACTGTCTACAAAGTTTCGTTTCACAATTCGAATAAATGTGGAAGGTATAAACAAAAGCGCTATCAACTTCAAAACGCGCTAAATTTTTTTGATGTTTTGCGTATTCAGTTTGTATCGACATATCTCCGGTAGTACAAGATCTACACTTCTGAAACTTGGTACTTCAGTAGAAAATGTGTCTCCGCGACAGTCTGCAAAGTTTCGTGGCACAATTCGAATAAATGTGGAAGTTATAAACAAAAGCGATATCAACTTTAAAACGCGCTAAATTTTGTTGATGTTTTGCGTATCTAGTTTGTATCGACATATCTCCGGTAGTACAAGAGCTGCACTTCTGATACTTGGTACTTCAGTATAAAATGCCTCTCCGCGACTGTCTGCAAAGTTTCGTGGCACAATTCGAATAAATGTGGAAGTTATAAACAATAGCGATATCAACTTTAAAACGCACTAAATTTTGTAGATGTTTTGCGTATTCAGTTTGTATCGACACATCTCCGGTAGTACAAGAGCTGCACTTCTGAAACTTGGTACTTCAGTAGAAAATGTGTCTCCGCGACTGTCTACAAAGTTTCGTTTCACAATTCGAATAAATGTGGAAGTTATGAACAAAAGCGCTATCAACTTTAAAACGCGCTAAATTTTGTTGATGTTTTGCGTATTCAGTTTGTATCGACATATCTCCGGTAGTACAAGAGCTGCACTTCTGAAACTTGGTACTTAAGTGGAAAATGTGTCTCCGCGACTGTCTGCAAAGTTTCGTGGCACAATTCGAATAAATGTGGAAGTTATAAACAAAAGCGATATCAACTTTGAAACGCGCTAAATTTTGTTGATGTTTTGCGTATTCAGTTTGTATCGACATATCTCCGGCAGTACAAGAGCTGCACTTCTGAAACTTAGTACTTAAGTGGAAAATGTGTCTCCGCGACTGTCTACAAAGTTTCGTCTCACAATACGAATAAATCTGAAAGTTATAAACAAAAGCGATATCAACTTTAAAACGCGCTAAATTTTGTTGGGGTTTTGCGTATTCAGTTTGTATCGACATATCTCCGGGAGTACAAGAGCTGAACTTCTGAAACTTGGTACTTCAGTAGAAAATGCCTCTCCGCGATGGTCTGCAAAGTTTCGTTTCACAATTCGAATAAATGTGCAAGTTATAAATAAAAGCGCTATCAACTTTAAAACGCACTAAATTTTGTAGATGTTTTGCGTATTCAGTTTGTATCGACACATCTCCGGTATTACAAGTGCTGCACTTCTGAAACTTGGTACCTCAGTAGAAAATGTGTCTCCGCGACTGTCTACAAAGTTTCGTTTCACAATTCGAATAAATGTAGAAGTTATAAACAAAAGCGCTATCAACTTTAAAACGCGCTAAATTTTGTTGATGTTTTGCGTATTCAGTTTGTATCGACATATCTCCGGTAGTACAAGAGCTGCACTTCTGAAACTTGGTAATTCAGTAGTAAATGTGTCCCCGCGACTGTCTACAAAGTTTCGTTTCACAATTCGAATAAATGTGGAAGGTATAAACAAAAGCGCTATCAACTTCAAAACGCGCTAAATTTTTTTGATGTTTTGCGTATTCAGTTTGTATCGACATATCTCCGGTAGTACAAGAGCTGCACTTCTTAAACTTGGTACTTCAGTAGCAAATGTGTCTCCGCGACTGTCTGCAAAGTTTCGTGGCACAATTCGAATAAATGTTGAAAGTTATAAACAAAAGCGATATCAACTTTAAAACGCGCTAAATTTTGTCGATGTTTTGCGTATTCAGTTTGTATCGACATATCTCCGGCAGTACAAGAGCTTCACTTCTGAAACTTGGTACTTCAGTAGAAAATGTGTCTCCGCGGCTGTCTACAAAGTTTCGTTTCACAATTCGAATAAATGTTGAAAGTTATAAACAAAAGCGATATCAACTTTAAAACGCGCTAAATTTTGTTGATGTTTTGCGTATTCAGTTTGTATCGACATATCTCCGGCAGTACAAGAGCTGCACTTCTGAAACTTGGTACTTCAGTAGTAAATGTGTCTCCGCGACTGTCTACAAAGTTTCGTTTCACAATACGAATAAATGTGGAAGTTATAAACAAAAGGGATATCAACTTTAAAACGCACTAAATTTTGTAGATGTTTTGCGTATTCAGTTTGTATCGACATATCTCGGGTAGTCCAAGAGCTGCACTTCTGAAACTTGGTACTTCAGTAGAAAATGTGTCTCCGCGACTGGCTGCAAAGTTTCGTTTTACAATTCGAATAAATGTGGAAGTTATAAACAAAAGCGATATCAACTTTAAAACGCGCTAAATTTTGTTGGGGTTTTGCGTATTCAGTTTGTATCGACATATCTCCGGTAGTACAAGAGCTGAACTTCTGAAACTTGGTGCTTCAGTAGAAAATGTGTCCCCGCGATGGTCTGCAAAGTTTCGTGGTACAATTCGAATAAATGTGGAAGTTATAAACAAAAGCGATATCAACTTTAAAACGCGCTAATATTTGTTGATGTTTTGCGTATTCAGTTTGTATCGACATATCTCCGGCAGTACAAGAGCTGCACTTCTGAAACTTGGTACTTCAGTAGAAAATGCCTTTCCGCCAGGGTCTGCAAAGTTTCGTGGCACAATATGAATAAATCTGAAAGTTATAAACAAAAGCGCTATCAACTTTTAAACGCGCTAAATTTTGTAGATGTTTTGCGTATTCAGTTTGTATAAACATATCTCCGGTAGTACAAGAGCTGCACTTCTGAAACTTGGTACTTCAGTAGAAAATGTGTCTCCGCGACTGTCTGCAAAGTTTCGTGGCACAATTCGAATAAATGTGGAAGTTATAAACAAAAGCGATATCAACTTTAAAACGCGCTAAATTTTGTTGATGTTTTGCGTATTCAGTTTGTATCGACATATCTCCGGTAGTACAAGAGCTGCACTTCTGAAACTTGGTACTTCAGTAGAAAATGTGTCTCCGCGACTGTCTACAAAGTTTCGTTTCACAATTCGAATAAATGTGGAAGTTATAAACAAAAGCGATATCAACTTTAAAACGCGCTAAATTGTGTCGATGTTTTGCGTATTCAGTTTGTATCGACATATCTCCGGTAGTACAAGAGCTGCACTTCTGAAACTTGGTACTTCAGTAGAAAATGTGTCTCCGCGGCTGTCTACAAAGTTTCGTGGCACAATTCGAATAAATGTGGAAGTTATAAACAAAAGCGATATCAACTTTAAAACGCGCTAAATTTTGTTGATGTTTTGCGTATTCAGTTTGTATCGACATATCTCCGGTAGTACAAGAGCTGCACTTCTGATACTTGGCACTTCAGTAGAAAATGCCTCTCCGCGACTGTCTGCAAAGTTTCGTGGCACAATTCGAATAAATGTGGAAGTTATAAACAATAGCGATATCAACTTTAAAACGCGCTAAATTTTGTTGATGTTTTGCGTATTCAGTTTGTATCGACATATCTCCCGTAGTACAAGAGCTGCACTTCTGAAACTTGGTACTTCAGTATCAAATGTGTCTCCGCGGCTGTCTACAAAGTTTCGTTTCACAATTCGAATAAATGTGCAAGTTATAAACAAAAGCGATATCAACTTTAAAACGCACTAAATTTTGTAGATGTTTTGCGTATTCAGTTTGTATCGACACATCTGCGGTAGTACAAGAGCTGCACTTCTGAAACTTGGTACTTCAGTAGAAAATGTGTCTCCGCGACTGTCTACAAAGTTTCGTTTCACAATTCGAATAAATGTGGAAGTTATGAACAAAAGCGCTATCAACTTTAAAACGCGCTAAATTTTGTTGATGTTTTGCGTATTCAGTTTGTATCGACATATCTCCGGTAGTACAAGAGCTGCACTTCTGAAACTTGGTACTTAAGTGGAAAATGTGTCTCCGCGACTGTCTGCAAAGTTTCGTGGCACAATTCGAATAAATGTGGAAGTTATAAACAAAAGCGATATCAACTTTGAAACGCGCTAAATTTTGTTGATGTTTTGCGTATTCAGTTTGTATCGACATATCTCCGGCAGTACAAGAGCTGCACTTCTGAAACTTGGTACTTAAGTGGAAAATGTGTCTCCGCGACTGTCTACAAAGTCTCGTCTCACAATACGAATAAATGTGCAAGTTATAAACAAAAGCGATATCAACTTTAAAACGCACTAAATTTTGTAGATGTTTTGCGTATTCAGTTTGTATCGACACATCTCCGGTAGTACAAGAGCTGCACTTCTGAAACTTGGTACTTCAGTAGAACATGTGTCTCCGCGACTGTCTACAAAGTTTCGTTTCACAATTCGAATAAATGTGGAAGTTATGAACAAAAGCGCTATCAACTTTAAAACGCGTTAAATTTTGTTGATGTTTTGCGTATTCAGTTTGTATCGACATATCTCCGGTAGTACAAGAGCTGCACTTCTTAAACTTGGTACTTAAGTGGAAAATGTGTCTCCGCGACTGTCTACAAAGTTTCGTTTCACAATTCGAATAAATGTGGAAGTTATAAACAAAAGCGCTATCAACTTTAAAACGAGCTAAATTTTGTTGATGTTTTGCGTATTCAGTTTGTATCGACATATCTCCGGTAGTACAAGAGCTGCACTTCTGAAACTTGGTAATTCAGTAGTAAATGTGTCCCCGCGACTGTCTACAAAGTTTCGTTTCACAATTCGAATAAATGTGGAAGGTATAAACAAAAGCGCTATCAACTTCAAAACGCGCTAAATTTTTTTGATGTTTTGCGTATTCAGTTTGTATCGACATATCTCCGGTGGTACAAAAGCTGCATTTCTGAAACTTGGTACTTCAGTAGAAAATGTGTCTCCGCGACTGTCTACAAAGTTTCGTTTCACAATTCGAATAAATGTGGAAGTTATAAACAAAAGCGATATCAACTTTAAAACGCACTAAATTTTGTTGATGTTTTGCGTATTCAGTTTGTATCGACATATCTCCGGTAGTACAAGAGCTGCACTTCTGAAACTTGGTACTTCAGTAGAAAATGCCTCCCCGCGATGGTCTGCAAAGTTTCGTGGCACAATTCGAATAAATGTGGAAGTTATAAACAAAAGCGATATCAACTTTAAAACGCGCTAAATTTAGTTGATGTTTTGCGTATTCAGTTTGTATCGACATATCTCCGGTAGTACAAGAGCTGCACTTCTTAAACTTGGTACTTCAGTAGCAAATGTGTCTCCGCGACTGTCTGCAAAGTTTCGTGGCACAATTCGAATAAATGTTGAAAGTTATAAACAAAAGCGATATCAACTTTAAAACGCGCTAAATTTTGTCGATGTTTTGCGTATTCAGTTTGTATCGACATATCTCCGGCAGTACAAGAGCTGCACTTCTGAAACTTGGTACTTCAGTAGAAAATGTGTCTCCGCGGCTGTCTACAAAGTTTCGTTTCACAATTCGAATAAATGTGCAAGTTATAAACAAAAGCGATATCAACTTTAAAACGCGCTAAATTTTGTTGATGTTTTGCGTATTCAGTTTGTATCGACATATCTCCGGCAGTACAAGAGCTGCACTTCTGAAACTGGGTACTTCAGTAGTAAATGTGTCTCCGCGACTGTCTACAAAGTTTCGTTTCACAATACGAATAAATGTGGAAGTTATAAACAAAAGGGATATCAACTTTAAAACGCACTAAATTTTGTAGATGTTTTGCGTATTCAGTTTGTATCGACATATCTCGGGTAGTCCAAGAGCTGCACTTCTGAAACTTGGTACTTCAGTAGAAAATGTGTCTCCGCGACTGGCTGCAAAGTTTCGTTTTACAATTCGAATAAATGTGGAAGTTATAAACAAAAGCGATATCAACTTTAAAACGCGTTAAATTTTGTTGGGGTTTTGCGTATTCAGTTTGTATCGACATATCTCCGGTAGTACAAGAGCTGAACTTCTGAAACCTGGTGCTTCAGTAGAAAATGTGTCCCCGCGATGGTCTGCGAAGTTTCGTGGTACAATTCGAATAAATGTGGAAGTTATAAACAAAAGCGATATCAACTTTAAAACGCGCTAATATTTGTTGATGTTTTGCGTATTCAGTTTGTATCGACATATCTCCGGCAGTACAAGAGCTGCACTTCTGAAACTTGGTACTTCAGTAGAAAATGCCTTTCCGCCAGGGTCTGCAAAGTTTCGTGGCACAATATGAATAAATCTGAAAGTTATAAACAAAAGCGCTATCAACTTTTAAACGCGCTAAATTTTGTAGATGTTTTGCGTATTCAGTTTGTATAAACATATCTCCGGTAGTACAAGAGCTGCACTTCTGAAACTTGGTACTTCAGTAGAAAATGTGTCTCCGCGACTGTCTGCAAAGTTTCGTGGCACAATTCGAATAAATGTGGAAGTTATAAACAAAAGCGATATCAACTTTAAAACGCGCTAAATTTTGTTGATGTTTTGCGTATTCAGTTTGTATCGACATATCTCCGGTAGTACAAGAGCTGCAAATCTTAAACTTGGTACTTCAGTAGAAAATATGTCTCCGCGACTGTCTACAAAGTTTCGTTTCACAATTCGAATAAATGTGGAAGTTATAAACAAAAGCGATATCAACTTTAAAACGCGCTAAATTGTGTCGATGTTTTGCGTATTCAGTTTGTATCGACATATCTCCGGTAGTACAAGAGCTGCACTTCTGAAACTTGGTACTTCAGTAGAAAATGTGTCATCGCGGCTGTCTACAAAGTTTCGTGGCACAATTCGAATAAATGTGGAAGTTATAAACAAAAGCGATATCAACTTTAAAACGCGCTAAATTTTGTTGATGTTTTGCGTATTCAGTTTGTATCGACATATCTCCGGTAGTACAAGAGCTGCACTTCTGATACTTGGTACTTCAGTAGAAAATGCCTCTCCGCGACTGTCTGCAAAGTTTCGTGGCACAATTCGAATAAATGTGGAAGTTATAAACAATAGCGATATCAACTTTAAAACGCGCTAAATTTTGTTGATGTTTTGCGTATTCAGTTTGTATCGACATATCTCCCGTAGTACAAGAGCTGCACTTCTGAAACTTGGTACTTCAGTATAAAATGTGTCTCCGCGGCTGTCTACAAAGTTTCGTTTCACAATTCGAATAAATGTGCAAGTTATAAACAAAAGCGATATCAACTTTAAAACGCACTAAATTTTGTAGATGTTTTGCGTATTCAGTTTGTATCGACACATCTCCGGTAGTACAAGAGCTGCACTTCTGAAACTTGGTACTTCAGTAGAAAATGTGTCTCCGCGACTGTCTACAAAGTTTCGTTTCACAAATTCGAATAAATGTGGAAGTTATGAACAAAAGCGCTATCAACTTTAAAACGCGCTAAATTTTGTTGATGTTTTGCGTATTCAGTTTGTATCGACATATCTCCGGTAGTACAAGAGCTGCACTTCTGAAACTTGGTACTTAAGTGGAAAATGTGTCTCCGCGACTGTCTGCAAAGTTTCGTGGCACAATTCGAATAAATGTGGAAGTTATAAACAAAAGCGATATCAACTTTGAAACGCGCTAAATTTTGTTGATGTTTTGCGTATTCAGTTTGTATCGACATATCTCCGGCAGTACAAGAGCTGCACTTCTGAAACTTGGTACTGAAGTGGAAAATGTGTCTCCGCGACTGTCTACAAAGTTTCGTCTCACAATACGAATAAATCTGAAAGTTATAAACAAAAGCGATATCAACTTTAAAACGCGCTAAATTTTGTTGGGGTTTTGCGTATTCAGTTTGTATCGACATATCTCCGGGAGTACAAGAGCTGAACTTCTGAAACTTGGTACTTCAGTAGAAAATGCCTCTCCGCGATGGTCTGCAAAGTTTCGTTTCACAATTCGAATAAATGTGCAAGTTATAAATAAAAGCGCTATCAACTTTAAAACGCACTAAATTTTGTAGATGTTTTGCGTATTCAGTTTGTATCGACACATCTCCGGTATTACAAGTGCTGCACTTCTGAAACTTGGTACCTCAGTAGAAAATGTGTCTCCGCGACTGTCTACAAAGTTTCGTTTCACAATTCGAATAAATGTAGAAGTTATAAACAAAAGCGCTATCAACTTTAAAACGCGCTAAATTTTGTTGATGTTTTGCGTATTCAGTTTGTATCGACATATCTCCGGTAGTACAAGAGCTGCACTTCTGAAACTTGGTAATTCAGTAGTAAATGTGTCCCCGCGACTGTCTACAAAGTTTCGTTTCACAATTCGAATAAATGTGGAAGGTATAAACAAAAGCGCTATCAACTTCAAAACGCGCTAAATTTTTTTGATGTTTTGCGTATTCAGTTTGTATCGACATATCTCCGGTGGTACAAAAGCTGCATTTCTGAAACTTGGTACTTCAGTAGAAAATGTGTCTCCGCGACTGTCTACAAAGTTTCGTTTCACAATTCGAATAAATGTGGAAGTTATAAACAAAAGCGATATCAACTTTAAAACGCACTAAATTTTGTTGATGTTTTGCGTATTCAGTTTGTATCGACATATCTCCGGTAGTAAAAGAGCTGAACTTCTGAAACTTGGTACTTCAGTAGAAAATGCCTCCCCGCGATGGTCTGCAAAGTTTCGTGGCACAATTCGAATAAATGTGGAAGTTATAAACAAAAGCGATATCAACTTTAAAACGCGCTAAATTTAGTTGATGTTTTGCGTATTCAGTTTGTATCGACATATCTCCGGTAGTACAAGAGCTGCACTTCTTAAACTTGGTACTTCAGTAGCAAATGTGTCTCCGCGACTGTCTGCAAAGTTTCGTGGCACAATTCGAATAAATGTTGAAAGTTATAAACAAAAGCGATATCAACTTTAAAACGCGCTAAATTTTGTCGATGTTTTGCGTATTCAGTTTGTATCGACATATCTCCGGCAGTACAAGAGCTGCACTTCTGAAACTTGGTACTTCAGTAGAAAATGTGTCTCCGCGGCTGTCTACAAAGTTTCGTTTCACAATTCGAATAAATGTGCAAGTTATAAACAAAAGCGATATCAACTTTAAAACGCGCTAAATTTTGTTGATGTTTTGCGTATTCAGTTTGTATCGACATATCTCCGGCAGTACAAGAGCTGCACTTCTGAAACTGGGTACTTCAGTAGTAAATGTGTCCCCGCGACTGTCTACAAAGTTTCGTTTCACAATACGAATAAATGTGGAAGTTATAAACAAAAGGGATATCAACTTTAAAACGCACTAAATTTTGTAGATGTTTTGCGTATTCAGTTTGTATCGACATATCTCGGGTAGTCCAAGAGCTGCACTTCTGAAACTTGGTACTTCAGTAGAAAATGTGTCTCCGCGACTGGCTGCAAAGTTTCGTTTTACAATTCGAATAAATGTGGAAGTTATAAACAAAAGCGATATCAACTTTAAAACGCGCTAAATTTTGTTGGGGTTTTGCGTATTCAGTTTGTATCGACATATCTCCGGTAGTACAAGAGCTGAACTTCTGAAACTTGGTGCTTCAGTAGAAAATGTGTTCCCGCGATGGTCTGCAAAGTTTCGTGGTACAATTCGAATAAATGTGGAAGTTATAAACAAAAGCGATATCAACTTTAAAACGCGCTAATATTTGTTGATGTTTTGCGTATTCAGTTTGTATCGACATATCTCCGGCAGTACAAGAGCTGCACTTCTGAAACTTGGTACTTCAGTAGAAAATGCCTTTCCGCCAGGGTCTGCAAAGTTTCGTGGCACAATATGAATAAATCTTAAAGTTATAAACAAAAGCGCTATCAACTTTTAAACGCGCTAAATTTTGTAGATGTTTTGCGTATTCAGTTTGTATAAACATATCTCCGGTAGTACAAGAGCTGCACTTCTGAAACTTGGTACTTCAGTAGAAAATGTGTCTCCGCGACTGTCTGCAAAGTTTCGTGGCACAATTCGAATAAATGTGGAAGTTATAAACAAAAGCGATATCAACTTTAAAACGCGCTAAATTTTGTTGATGTTTTGCGTATTCAGTTTGTATCGACATATCTCCGGTAGTACAAGAGCTGCAAATCTTAAACTTGGTACTTCAGTAGAAAATGTGTCTCCGCGACTGTCTACAAAGTTTCGTTTCACAATTCGAATAAATGTGGAAGTTATAAACAAAAGCGATATCAACTTTAAAACGCGCTAAATTGTGTCGATGTTTTGCGTATTCAGTTTGTATCGACATATCTCCGGTAGTACAAGAGCTGCACTTCTGAAACTTGGTACTTCAGTAGAAAATGTGTCTCCGCGGCTGTCTACAAAGTTTCGTTTCACAATTCGAATAAATATGCAAGTTATAAACAAAAGCGATATCAACTTTAAAACGCGCTAAATTTTGTTGATGTTTTGCGTATTCAGTTTGTATCGACATATCTCCGGCAGTACAAGAGCTGCACTTCTGAAACTGGGTACTTCAGTAGTAAATGTGTCTCCGCGACTGTCTACAAAGTTTCGTTTCACAATACGAATAAATGTGGAAGTTATAAACAAAAGGGATACTAACTTTAAAACGCACTAAATTTTGTAGATGTTTTGCGTATTCAGTTTGTATCGACATATCTCGGTAGTACAAGAGCTGCACTTCTGAAACTTGGTACTTCAGTAGAAAATGTGTCTCCGCGACTGGCTGCAAAGTTTCGTTTTACAATTAAAATAAATGCGGAAGTTATAAACAAAAGCGATATCAACTTTAAAACGCGCTAAATTTTGTTGGGGTTTTGCGTATTCAGTTTGTATCGACATATCTCCGGTAGTACAAGAGCTGAACTTCTGAAACTTGGTACTTCAGTTGAAAATGCCTCTCCGCGATGGTCTGCAAAGTTTCGTTTCACAATTCGAATAAATGTGGAAGTTATAAACAAAAGCGATATCAACTTTAAAACGCGCTAATATTTGTTGATGTTTTGCGTATTAAGTTTGTATCGACATATCTCCGGCAGTACAAGAGCTGCACTTCTGAAACTTGGTACTTCAGTAGAAAATGCCTCTCCGCCAGGGTCTGCAAAGTTTCGTGGCACAATTCGAATAAATCTGAAAGTTATAAACAAAAGCGCTATCAACTTTTAAACGCGCTAAATTTTGTAGATGTTTTGCGTATTCAGTTTGTATCGACATATCTCCGGTAGTACAAGAGCTGCACTTCTGAAACTTGGTACTGCAGTAGAAAATGTGTCTCCGCGACTGTCTGCAAAGTTTCGTGGCACAATTCGAATAAATGTGGAAGTTATAAACAAAAGCGATATTAACTTTAAAACGCGCTAAATTTTGTTGATGTTTTGCGTATTCAGTTTGTATCGACATATCTCCGGTAGTACAAGAGCTGCACTTCTGAAACTTGGTACTTCAGTAGAAAATGTGTCTCCGCGACTGTCTGCAAGGTTTCGTGGCACAATTCGAATAAATGTGGAAGTTATAAACAAAAGCGATATCAACTTTAAAACGCGCTAAATTTTGTCGATGTTTTGCGTATTCAGTTTGTATCGACATATCTCCGGTAGTAAAAGAGCTGAACTTCTGAAACTTGGTACTTCAGTAGAAAATGCCTCCCCGCGATGGTCTGCAAAGTTTCGTGGCACAATTCGAATAAATGTGGAAGTTATAAACAAAAGCGATATCAACTTTAAAACGCGCTAAATTTTGTTGGGGTTTTGCGTATTCAGTTTGTATCGACATATCTCCGGTAGTACAAGAGCTGCACTTCTTAAACTTGGTACTTCAGTAGCAAATGTGTCTCCGCGACTGTCTGCAAAGTTTCGTGGCACAATTCGAATAAATGTTGAAAGTTATAAACAAAAGCGATATCAACTTTAAAACGCGCTAAATATTGTCGATGTTTTGCGTATTCAGTTTGTATCGACATATCTCCGGCAGTACAAGAGCTGCACTTCTGAAACTTGGTACTTCAGTAGAAAATGTGTCTCCGCGGCTGTCTACAAAGTTTCGTTTCACAATTCGAATAAATGTGCAAGTTATAAAAAAAAACGATATCAACTTTAAAACGCGCTAAATTTTGTTGATGTTTTGCGTATTCAGTTTGTATCGACATATCTCCGGCAGTACAAGAGCTGCACTTCTGAAACTGGGTACTTCAGTAGTAAATGTGTCTCCGCGACTGTCTACAAAGTTTCGTTTCACAATACGAATAAATGTGGAAGTTATAAACAAAAGGGATATCAACTTTAAAACGCACTAAATTTTGTAGATGTTTTGCGTATTCAGTTTGTATCGACATATCTCGGGTAGTCCAAGAGCTGCACTTCTGAAACTTGGTACTTCAGTAGAAAATGTGTCTCCGCGACTGGCTGCAAAGTTTCGTTTTACAATTCGAATAAATGTGGAAGTTATAAACAAAAGCGATATCAACTTTAAAACGCGCTAAATTTTGTTGGGGTTTTGCGTATTCAGTTTGTATCGACATATCTCCGGTAGTACAAGAGCTTAACTTCTGAAACTTGGTGCTTCAGTAGAAAATGTGTCCCCGCGATGGTCTGCAAAGTTTCGTGGTACAATTCGAATAAATGTGGAAGTTATAAACAAAAGCGATATCAACTTTAAAACGCGCTAATATTTGTTGATGTTTTGCGTATTCAGTTTGTATCGAAATATCTCCGGCAGTACAAGAGCTGCACTTCTGAAACTTGGTACTTCAGTAGAAAATGCCTATCCGCCAGGGTCTGCAAAGTTTCGTGGCACAATATGAATAAATCTGAAAGTTATAAACAAAAGCGCTATCAACTTTTAAACGCGCTAAATTTTGTAGATGTTTTGCGTATTCAGTTTGTATAAACATATCTCCGGTAGTACAAGAGCTGCACTTCTGAAACTTGGTACTTCAGTAGAAAATGTGTCTCCGCGACTGTCTGCAAAGTTTCGTGGCACAATTCGAATAAATGTGGAAGTTATAAACAAAAGCGATATCAACTTTAAAACGCGCTAAATTTTGTTGATGTTTTGCGTATTCAGTTTGTATCGACATATCTCCGGTAGTACAAGAGCTGCAAATCTTAAACTTGGTACTTCAGTAGAAAATGTGTCTCCGCGACTGTCTACAAAGTTTCGTTTCACAATTCGAATAAATGTGGAAGTTATAAACAAAAGCGATATCAACTTTAAAACGCGCTAAATTGTGTCGATGTTTTGCGTATTCAGTTTGTATCGACATATCTCCGGTAGTACAAGAGCTGCACTTCTGAAACTTGGTACTTCAGTAGAAAATGTGTCTCCGCGGCTGTCTACAAAGTTTCGTTTCACAATTCGAATAAATGTGCAAGTTATAAACAAAAGCGATATCAACTTTAAAACGCGCTAAATTTTGTTGATGTTTTGCGTATTCAGTTTGTATCGACATATCTCCGGTAGTAAAAGAGCTGAACTTCTGAAACTTGGTACTTCAGTAGAAAATGCCTCCCCGCGATGGTCTGCAAAGTTTCGTGGCACAATTCAGATAAATGTGGAAGTTATAAACAAAAGCGATATCAACTTTAAAACGCGCTAAATTTAGTTGATGTTTTGCGTATTCAGTTTGTATCGACATATCTCCGGTAGTACAAGAGCTGCACTTCTTAAACTTGGTACTTCAGTAGCAAATGTGTCTCCGCGACTGTCTGCAAAGTTTCGTGGCACAATTCGAATAAATGTTGAAAGTTATAAACAAAAGCGATATCAACTTTAAAACGCGCTAAATTTTGTCGATGTTTTGCGTATTCAGTTTGTATCGACATATCTCCGGCAGTACAAGAGCTGCACTTCTGAAACTTGGTACTTCAGTAGAAAATGTGTCTCCGCGGCTGTCTACAAAGTTTCGTTTCACAATTCGAATAAATGTGCAAGTTATAAAAAAAAACGATATCAACTTTAAAACGCGCTAAATTTTGTTGATGTTTTGCGTATTCAGTTTGTATCGACATATCTCCGGCAGTACAAGAGCTGCACTTCTGAAACTGGGTACTTCAGTAGTAAATGTGTCTCCGCGACTGTCTACAAAGTTTCGTTTCACAATACGAATAAATGTGGAAGTTATAAACAAAAGGGATATCAACTTTAAAACGCACTAAATTTTGTAGATGTTTTGCGTATTCAGTTTGTATCGACATATCTCGGGTAGTCCAAGAGCTGCACTTCTGAAACTTGGTACTTCAGTAGAAAATGTGTCTCCGCGACTGGCTGCAAAGTTTCGTTTTACAATTCGAATAAATGTGGAAGTTATAAACAAAAGCGATATCAACTTTAAAACGCGCTAAATTTTGTTGGGGTTTTGCGTATTCAGTTTGTATCGACATATCTCCGGTAGTACAAGAGCTGAACTTCTGAAACTTGGTGCTACAGTAGAAAATGTGTCCCCGCGATGGTCTGCAAAGTTTCGTGGTACAATTCGAATAAATGTGGAAGTTATAAACAAAAGCGATATCAACTTTAAAACGCGCTAATATTTGTTGATGTTTTGCGTATTCAGTTTGTATCGACATATCTCCGGCAGTACAAGAGCTGCACTTCTGAAACTTGGTACTTCAGTAGAAAATGCCTATCCGCCAGGGTCTGCAAAGTTTCGTGGCACAATATGAATAAATCTGAAAGTTATAAACAAAAGCGCTATCAACTTTTAAACGCGCTAAATTTTGTAGATGTTTTGCGTATTCAGTTTGTATAAACATATCTCCGGTAGTACAAGAGCTGCACTTCTGAAACTTGGTACTTCAGTAGAAAATGTGTCTCCGCGACTGTCTGCAAAGTTTCGTGGCACAATTCGAATAAATGTGGAAGTTATAAACAAAAGCGATATCAACTTTAAAACGCGCTAAATTTTGTTGATGTTTTGCGTATTCAGTTTGTATCGACATATCTCCGGTAGTACAAGAGCTGCAAATCTTAAACTTGGTACTTCAGTAGAAAATGTGTCTCCGCGACTGTCTACAAAGTTTCGTTTCACAATTCGAATAAATGTGGAAGTTATAAACAAAAGCGATATCAACTTTAAAACGCGCTAAATTGTGTCGATGTTTTGCGTATTCAGTTTGTATCGACATATCTCCGGTAGTACAAGAGCTGCACTTCTGAAACTTGGTACTTCAGTAGAAAATGTGTCTCCGCGGCTGTCTACAAAGTTTCGTTTCACAATTCGAATAAATGTGCAAGTTATAAACAAAAGCGATATCAACTTTAAAACGCGCTAAATTTTGTTGATGTTTTGCGTATTCAGTTTGTATCGACATATCTCCGGCAGTACAAGAGCTGCACTTCTGAAACTGGGTACTTCAGTAGTAAATGTGTCACCGCGACTGTCTACAAAGTTTCGTTTCACAATACGAATAAATGTGGAAGTTATAAACAAAAGGGATACTAACTTTAAAACGCACTAAATTTTGTAGATGTTTTGCGTATTCAGTTTGTATCGACATATCTCGGGTAGTACAAGAGCTGCACTTCTGAAACTTGGTACTTCAGTAGAAAATGTGTCTCCGCGACTTGCTGCAAAGTTTCGTTTTACAATTAAAATAAATGCGGAAGATATAAACAAAAGCGATATCAACTTTAAAACGCGCTAAATTTTGTTGGGGTTTTGCGTATTCAGTTTGTATCGACATATCTCCGGTAGTACAAGAGCTGAACTTCTGAAACTTGGTACTTCAGTAGAAAATGCCTCTCCGCGATGGTCTGCAAAGTTTCGTTTCACAATTCGAATAAATGTGGAAGTTATAAACAAAAGCGATATCAACTTTAAAACGCGCTAATATTTGTTGATGTTTTGCGTATTAAGTTTGTATCGACATATCTCCGGCAGTACAAGAGCTGCACTTCTGAAACTTGGTACTTCAGTAGAAAATGCCTCTCCGCCAGGGTCTGCAAAGTTTCGTGGCACAATTCGAATAAATCTGAAAGTTATAAACAAAAGCGCTATCAACTTTTAAACGCGCTAAATTTTGTAGATGTTTTGCGTATTCAGTTTGTATCGACACATCTCCGGTAGTACAAGAGCTGCACTTCTGAAACTTGGTACTGCAGTAGTAAATGTGTCTCCGCGACTGTCTGCAAAGTTTCGTGGCACAATTCGAATAAATGTGGAAGTTATAAACAAAAGCGATATCAACTTTAAAACGCGCTAAATTTTGTTGATGTTTTGCGTATTCAGTTTGTATCGACATATCTCCGGTAGTACAAGAGCTGCACTTTTGAAACTTGGTACTTCAGTAGAAAATGTGTCTCCGCGACTGTCTGCAAAGTTTCGTGGCACAATTCGAATAAATGTGGAAGTTATAAACAAAAGCGATATCAACTTTAAAACGCGCTAAATTTTGTCGATGTTTTGCGTATTCAGTTTGTATCGACATATCTCCGGTAGTACAAGAGCTGCACTTCTGAAACTTGGTACTTCAGTAGAAAATGTGTCTCCGCGACTGTCTACAAAGTTTCGTTTCACAATTCGAATAAATGTGGAAGTTATAAACAAAAGCGATATCAACTTTAAAACACGCTTAATTTTGTTGATGTTTTGCGTATTCAGTTTGTATCGACATATCTCCGGTAGTACAAGAGCTGCACTTCTGAAACTTGGTAATTCAGTAGAAAATGCCTCCCCGCGATGGTCTGCAAAGTTTCGTGGCACAATTCGAATAAATGTGGAAGTTATAAACAAAAGCGATATCAACTTTAAAACGCGCTAAATTTTGTTGATGTTTTGCGTATTCAGTTTGTATCGACATATCTCCGGCAGTACAAGAGCTGCACTTCTGAAACTTGGTACTTTAGTAGAAAATGCCTCTCCGCGATGGTCTGCAAAGTTTCGTGGCACAATTCGAATAAATCTGAAAGTTATAAACAAAAGCGCTATCAACTTTTAAACGCGCTAAATTTTGTAGATGTTTTGCGTATTCAGTTTGTATCGACATATCTCCGGTAGTACAAGAGCTGCACTTCTGAAACTTGGTACTTCAGTAGAAAATGTGTCTCCGCGACTGTCTGCAAAGTTTCGTGGCACAATTCGAATAAATGTGGAAGTTATAAACAAAAGCGCTATCAACTTTAAAACGCGCTAAATTTTGTTGATGTTTTGCGTATTCAGTTTGTATCGACATATCTCCGGTAGTACAAGAGCTGCACTTCTGAAACTTGGTAATTCAGTAGTAAATGTGTCCCCGCGAGTGTCTACAAAGTTTCGTTTCACAATTCGAATAAATGTGGAAGGTATAAACAAAAGCGCTATCAACTTCAAAACGCGCTAAATTTTTTTGATGTTTTGCGTATTCAGTTTGTATCGACATATCTCCGGTAGTACAAGAGCTGCACTTCTGAAACTTGGTACTTCAGTAGAACATGTGTCTCCGCGACTGTCTACAAAGTTTCGTTTCACAATTCGAATAAATGGGGAAGTTATAAACAAAAGCGATATCAACTTTAAAACGCGCTTAATTTTGTTGATGTTTTGCGTATTCAGTTTGTATCGACATATCTCCGGTAGTACAAGTGCTGCACTTCTGAAACTTGGTACTTTAGTAGAAAATGCGTATCCGCGATGGTCTGCAAAGTTTCGTGGCACAATTCGAATAAATCTGAAAGTTATAAACAAAAGCGCTATCAACTTTTAAACGCGCTAAATTTTGTAGATGTTTTGCGTATTCAGTTTGTATCGACATATCTCCGGTAGTACAAGAGCTGCACTTCTGAAACTTGGTACTTCAGTAGAAAATGTGTCTCCGCGACTGTCTGCAAAGTTTCGTGGCACAATTCGAATAAATGTGGAAGTTATAAACAAAAGCGATATCAACTTTAAAACGCGCTAAATTTAGTTGATGTTTTGCGTATTCAGTTTGTATCGACATATCTCCGGTAGTACAAGAGCTGCACTTCTTAACCTTGGTACTTCAGTAGCAAATGTGTCTCCGCGACTGTCTGGAAAGTTTCGTGGCACAATTCGAATAAATGTAGAAAGTTATAAACAAAAGCGATATCAACTTTAAAACGCGCTAAATTTTGTCGATGTTTTGCGTATTCAGTTTGTATCGACATATCTCCGGCAGTACAAGAGCTGCACTTCTGAAACTTGGTACTTCAGTAGAAAATGTGTCTCCACGGCTGTCTACAAAGTTTCGTTTCACAATTCGAATAAATGTGCAAGTTATAAACAAAAGCGATATCAACTTTAAAACGCGCTAAATTTTGTTGATGTTTTGCGTATTCAGTTTGTATCGACATATCTCCGGCAGTACAAGAGCTGCACTACTGAAACTGGGTACTTCAGTAGTAAATGTGTCTCCGCGACTGTCTACAAAGTTTCGTTTCACAATACGAATAAATGTGGAAGTTATAAACAAAAGGGATATCAACTTTTAAACGCGCTAAATTTTGTAGATGTTTTGCGTATTCAGTTTGTATCGACATATCTCGGGTAGTACAAGAGCTGCACTTCTGAAACCTGGTACTTCAGTAGAAAATGTGTCTCCGCGACTGGCTGCAAAGTTTCGTTTTACAATTCGAATAAATGTGGAAGTTATAAACAAAAGCGATATCAACTTTAAAACGCGCTAAATTTTGTTGGGGTTTTGCGTATTCAGTTGGTATCGACATATCTCCGGTAGTACAAGAGCTGAACTTCTGAAACTTGGTGCTTCAGTAGAAAATGTGTCCCCGCGATGGTCTGCAAAGTTTCGTGGTACAATTCGAATAAATGTGGAAGTTATAAACAAAAGCGATATCAACTTTAAAACGCGCTAATATTTGTTGATGTTTTGCGTATTCAGTTTGTATTGACATATCTCCGGCAGTACAAGAGCTGCACTTCTGAAACTTGGTACTTCAGTAGAAAATGCCTCTCCGCCAGGGTCTGCAAAGTTTCGTGGCACAATTCGAATAAATCTGAAAGTTATAAACAAAAGCGCTATCAACTTTTAAACGCGCTAAATTTTGTAGATGTTTTGCGTATTCAGTTTGTATAAACATATCTCCGGTAGTACAAAAGCTGCACTTCTGAAACTTGGTACTTCAGTAGAAAATGTGTCTCCGCGACTGTCTGCAAAGTTTCGTGGCACAATTCGAATAAATGTGGAAGTTATAAACAAAAGCGATATCAACTTTAAAACGCGCTAAATTTTGTTGATGTTTTGCGTATTCAGTTTGTATCGACATATCTCCGGTAGTACAAGAGCTGCAAATCTTAAACTTGGTACTTCAGTAGAAAATGTGTCTCCGCGACTGTCTACAAAGTTTCGTTTCACAATTCGAATAAATGTGGAAGTTATAAACAAAAGCGATATCAACTTTAAAACGCGCTAAATTGTGTCGATGTTTTGCGTATTCAGTTTGTATCGACATATCTCCGGTAGTACAAGAGCTGCACTTCTGAAACTTGGTACTTCAGTAGAAAATGTGTCTCCGCGGCTGTCTACAAAGTTTCGTTTCACAATTCGAATAAATGTGCAAGTTATAAACAAAAGCGATATCAACTTTAAAACGCGCTAAATTTTGTTGATGTTTTGCGTATTCAGTTTGTATCGACATATCTCCGGCAGTACAAGAGCTGCACTTCTGAAACTGGGTACTTCAGTAGTAAATGTGTCTCCGCGACTGTCTACAAAGTTTCGTTTCACAATACGAATAAATGTGGAAGTTATAAACAAAAGGGATACTAACTTTAAAACGCACTAAATTTTGTAGATGTTTTGCGTATTCAGTTTGTATCGACATATCTCGGGTAGTACAAGAGCTGCACTTCTGAAACTTGGTACTTCAGTAGAAAATGTGTCTCCGCGACTGGCTGCAAAGTTTCGTTTTACAATTAAAATAAATGCGGAAGTTATAAACAAAAGCGATATCAACTTTAAAACGCGCTAAATTTTGTTGGGGTTTTGCGTATTCAGTTTGTATCGACATATCTCCGGTAGTACAAGAGCTGAACTTCTGAAACTTGGTACTTCAGTAGAAAATGCCTCTCCGCGATGGTCTGCAAAGTTTCGTTTCACAATTCGAATAAATGTGGAAGTTATAAACAAAAGCGATATCAACTTTTAAACGCGCTAATATTTGTTGATGTTTTGCGTATTAAGTTTGTATCGACATATCTCCGGCAGTACAAGAGCTGCACTTCTGAAACTTGGTACTTCAGTAGAAAATGCCTCTGCGCCAGGGTCTGCAAAGTTTCGTGGCACAATTCGAATAAATCTGAAAGTTATAAACAAAAGCGCTATCAACTTTTAAACGCGCTAAATTTTGTAGATGTTTTGCGTATTCAGTTTGTATCGACATATCTCCGGTAGTACAAGAGCTGCACTTCTGAAACTTGGTACTGCAGTAGAAAATGTGTCTCCGCGACTGTCTGCAAAGTTTCGTGGCACAATTCGAATAAATGTGCAAGTTATAAACAAACGCGATATCAACTTTAAAACGCGCTAAATTTTGTTGATGTTTTGCGTATTCAGTTTGTATCGACATATCTCCGGTAGTACAAGAGCTGCACTTCTGAAACTTGGTACTTCAGTAGAAAATGTGTCTCCGCGACTGTCTGCAAAGTTTCGTGGCACAATTCGAATAAATGTGGAAGTTATAAACAAAAGCGATATCAACTTTAAAACGCGCTAAATTTTGTCGATGTTTTGGGTATTCAGTTTGTATCGACATATCTCCGGTAGTACAAGAGCTGCACTTCTGAAACTTGGTACTTCAGTAGAAAATGTGTCTCCGCGACTGTCTACAAAGTTTCGTTTCACAATTCGAATAAATGTGGAAGTTATAAACAAAAGCGATATCAACTTTAAAACGCGCTTAATTTTGTTGATGTTTTGCGTATTCAGTTTGTATCGACATATCTCCGGTAGTACAAGAGCTGCACTTCTGAAACTTGGTACTTCAGTAGAAACTGTGTCTCCGCGACTGTCTACAAAGTTTCGTTTCACAATTCGAATAAATGTGGAAGTTATAAACAAAAGCGATATCAACTTTAAAACGCACTAAAATTTGTTGATGTTTTGCGTATTCAGTTTGTATCGACATATCTCCGGTAGTACAAGAGCTGAACTTCTGAAACTTGGTACTTCAGTAGAAAATGCCTCCCCGCGATGGTCTGCAAAGTTTCGTGGTACAATTCGAATAAATGTGGAAGTTATAAACAAAAGCGATATCAACTTTAAAACGCGCTAAATTTTGTTGATGTTTTGCGTATTCAGTTTGTATCGACATATCTCCGGCAGTACAAGAGCTGCACTTCTGAAACTTGGTACTTTAGTAGAAAATGCCTCTTTGCGATGGTCTGCAAAGTTTCGTGGCACAATTCGAATAAATCTGAAAGTTATAAACAAAAGCGCTATCAACTTTTAAACGCGCTAAATTTTGTAGATGTTTTGCGTATTCAGTTTGTATCGACATATCTCCGGTAGTACAAGAGCTGCACTTCTGAAACTTGGTACTTCAGTAGAAAATGTGTCTCCGCGACTGTCTGCAAAGTTTCGTGGCACAATTTGAATAAATGTGGAAGTTATAAACAAAAGCGATATCAACTTTAAAACGCGCTAAATTTTGTTGATGTTTTGCGTATTCAGTTTGTATCGACATATCTCCGGTAGTACAAGAGCTGCACTTCTGAAACTTGGTACTTCAGTAGAAAATGTGTCTTCGCGGCTGTCTACAAAGTTTCGTTTCACAATTCGAATAAATGTGCAAGTTATAAACAAAAGCGATATCAACTTTAAAACGTACTAAATTTTGTTGATGTTTTGCGTATTCAGTTTGTATCGACATATCTCCGGAAGTACAAGAGCTGCACTTCTGAAACTGGGTACTTCAGTAGTAAATGTGTCTCCGCGACTGTCTACAAAGTTTCGTTTCACAATACGAATAAATGTGGAAGTTATAAACAAAAGGGATATCAACTTTAAAACGCACTAAATTTTGTAGATGTTTTGCGTATTCAGTTTGTATCGACATATCTCGTGTAGTACAAGAGCTGCACTTCTGAAACTTGGTACTTCAGTAGAAAATGTGTCTCCGCGACTGGCTGCAAAGTTTCGTTTTACAATTCGAATAAATGTGGAAGTTATAAACAAAAGCGATATCAACTTTAAAACGCGCTAAATTTTGTTGGGGTTTTGCGTATTCAGTTTGTATCGACATATCTCCGGCAGTACAAGAGCTGCACTTCTGAACCTTGGTAATTCAGTAGGAAATGTTTCTCCGCGACTGGCTGCAAAGTTTCGTTTCACAATTCGAATAAATTTGCAAGTTATAAATAAAAGCGCTATCAACTTTAAAACGCACTAAATTTTGTAGATGTTTTGCGTATTCAGTTTGTATCGACACATCTCCGGTACTACAAGTGCTGCACTTCTGAAACTTGGTACTTCAGTAGAAAATGTGTCTCCGCGACTGTCTACAAAGTTTCGTTTCACAATTCGAATAAATGTGGAAGTTATAAACAAAAGCGCTATCAACTTTAAAACGCGCTAAATTTTGTTGATGTTTTGCGTATTCAGTTTGTATCGACATATCTCCGGTAGTACAAGAGCTGCACTTCTGAAACTTGGTAATTCAGTAGTAAATGTGTCCCCGCGACTGTCTACAAAGTTTCGTTTCACAATTCGAATAAATGTGGAAGGTATTAACAAAAGCGCTATCAACTTCAAAACGCGCTAAATTTTTTTGATGTTTTGCGTATTCAGTTTGTATCGACATATCTCCGGTAGAACAAGATCTACACTTCTGAAACTTGGTACTTCAGTAGAAAATGTGTCTCCGCGACAGTCTGCAAAGTTTCGTGGCACAATTCGAATAAATGTGGAAGTTATAAACAAAAGCGATATCAACTTTAAAACGCGCTAAATTTTGTTGATGTTTTGCGTATTCAGTTTGTATCGACATATCTCCGGTAGTACAAGAGCTGCACTTCTGAAACTTGGTACTTCAGTAGAAAATGCCTCTCCGCGACTGTCTGCAATGTTTCGTGGCACAATTCGAATAAATGTGGAAGTTATAAACAAAAGCGATATCAACTTTAAAACGCGTTAATATTTGTTGATGTTTTGCGTAGTCAGTTTGTATCGACATATCTCCGGTAGTACAAGAGCTGCACTTCTGAAACTTGGTACTTCAGTATAAAATGTGTCTCCGCGGCTGTCTACAAAGTTTCGTTTCACAATTCGAATAAATGTGCAAGTTATAAACAAAAGCGATATCAACTTTAAAACGCACTAAATTTTGTAGATGTTTTGCGTATTCAGTTTGTATCGACACATCCTCGGGTAGTACAAGAGCTGCACTTCTGAAACTTGGTACTTCAGTAGAAAATGTGTCTCTGCGACTGTCTACAAAGTTTCGTTTCACAATTCGAATAAATGTGGAAGTTATGAACAAAAGCGCTATCAACTTTAAAACGCGCTAAATTTTTTTGATGTTTTGCGTATTCAGTTTGTATCGACATATCTCCGGTAGTACAAGAGCTGCACTTCTGAAACTTGGTAATTAAGTGGAAAATGTGTCTCCGCGACTGTCTGTAAAGTTCTGTGGCACAATTCGAATAAATGTGGAAGTTATAAACAAAAGCGATATCAACTTTAAAACGCGCTAAATTTTGTTGATGTTTTGCGTAGTCAGTTTGTATCGACATATCTCCGGTAGTACAAGAGCTGCACTTCTGAAACTTGGTACTTCAGTATAAAATGTGTCTCCGCGGCTGTCTACAAAGTTTCGTTTCACAATTCGAATAAATGTGCAAGTTATAAACAAAAGCGATATCAACTTTAAAACGCACTAAAATTTGTAGATGTTTTGCGTATTCAGTTTGTATCGACACATCTCCGGTATTACAAGTGCTGCACTTCTGAAACTTGGTACTTCAGTAGAAAATGTGTCTCCGCGACTGTCTACAAAGTTTCGTTTCACAATTCGAATAAATGTGGAAGTTATAAACAAAAGCGATATCAACTTTAAAACGCGCTAAATTTTGTTGATGTTTTGCGTATTCAGTTTGTATCGACATATCTCCGGTAGTACAAGAGCTGCACTTCTGAAACTTGGTAATTCAGTAGTAAATGTGTACCCGCGACTGTCTACAAAGTTTCGTTTCACAATTCGAATAAATGTGGAAGGTATAAACAAAAGCGCTATCAACTTCAAAACGCGCTAAATTTTTTTGATGTTTTGCGTATTCAGTTTGTATCGACATATCTCCGGTAGTACAAGATCTACACTTCTGAAACTTGGTACTTCAGTAGAAAATGTGTCTCCGCGACAGTCTGCAAAGTTTCGTGGCACAATTCGAATAAATGTGGAAGTTATAAACAAAAGCGATATCAACTTTAAAACGCGCTAAATTTTGTTGATGATTTGCGTATTCAGTTTGTATCGACATATCTCCGGTAGTACAAAAGCTGCACTTCTGAAACTTGGTACTTCAGTAGAAAATGCCTCTCGGCGACTGTCTGCAATGTTTCGTGGCACAATTCGAATAAATGTGGAAGTTATAAACAAAAGCGATATCAACTTTAAAACGCGCTAAATTTTGTTGATGTTTTGCGTAGTCAGTTTGTATCGACATATCTCCGGTAGTACAAGAGCTGCACTTCTGAAACTTGGTACTTCAGTATAAAATGTGTCTCCGCGGCTGTCTACAAAGTTTCGTTTCACAATTCGAATAAATGTGCAAGTTATAAACAAAAGCGATATCAACTTTAAAACGCACTAAATTTTGTAGATGTTTTGCGTATTCAGTTTGTATCGACACATCCTCGGGTAGTACAAGAGCTGCACTTCTGAAACTTGGTACTTCAGTAGAAAATGTGTCTCCGCGACTGTCTACAAAGTTTCGTTTCACAATTCGAATAAATGTGGAAGTTATGAACAAAAGCGCTATCAACTTTAAAACGCGCTAAATTTTTTTGATGTTTTGCGTATTCAGTTTGTATCGACATATCTCCGGCAGTACAAGAGCTGCACTTCTGAAAATTGGTAATTAAGTGGAAAATGTGTCTCCGCGACTGTCTGTAAAGTTCTGTGGCACAATTCGAATAAATGTGGAAGTTATAAACAAAAGCGATATCAACTTTAAAACGCGCTAAATTTTGTTGATGTTTTGCGTAGTCAGTTTGTATCGACATATCTCCGGTAGTACAAGAGCTGCACTTCTGAAACTTGGTACTTCAGTATAAAATGTGTCTCTGCGGCTGTCTACAAAGTTTCGTTTCACAATTCGAATAAATGTGCAAGTTATAAACAAAAGCGATATCAACTTTAAAACGCACTAAATTTTGTAGATGTTTTGCGTATTCAGTTTGTATCGAGACATCTCCGGTAGTACAAGAGCTGCACTTCTGAAACTTGGTACTTCAGTAGAAAATGTGTCTCCGCGACTGTCTACAAAGTTTCGTTTCACAATTCGAATAAATGTGGAAGTTATGAACAAAAGCGCTATCAACTTTAAAACGCGCTAATATTTGTTGATGTTTTGCGTATTCAGTTTGTATCGACATATCTCCGGTAGTACAAGAGCTGCACTTCTGAAACTTGGTACTTAAGTGGAAAATGTGTCTCCGCGACTGTCTGTAAAGTTCTGTGGCACAATTCGAATAAATGTGGAAGTTATAAACAAAAGCGATATCAACTTTGAAACGCGCTAAATTTTGTTGATGTTTTGCGTATTCAGTTTGTATCGACATATCTCCGGCAGTACAAGAGCTGCACTTCTGAAACTTGGTACTTAAGTGGAAAATGTGTCTCCGCGACTGTCTACAAAGTTTCGTCTCACAATACGAATAAATCTGAAAGTTATAAACAAAAGCGATATCAACTTTAAAACGCGCTAAATTTTGTTGGGGTTTTGCGTATTCAGTTTGTATCGACATATCTCCGGGAGTACAAGAGCTGAACTTCTGAAACTTGGTACTTCAGTAGAAAATGCCTCTCCGCGATGGTCTGCAAAGTTTCGTTTCACAATTCGAATAAATGTGCAAGTTATAAATAAAAGCGCTATCAACTTTAAAACGCACTAAATTTTGTAGATGTTTTGCGTATTCAGTTTGTATCGACACATCTCCGGTATTACAAGTGCTGCACTTCTGAAACTTGGTACCTCAGTAGAAAATGTGTCTCCGCGACTGTCTACAAAGTTTCGTTTCACAATTCGAATAAATGTGGAAGTTATAAACAAAAGCGCTATCAACTTTAAAACGCGCTAAATTTTGTTGATGTTTTGCGTATTCAGTTTGTATCGACATATCTCGTGTAGTACAAGAGCTGCACTTCTGAAACTTGGTACTTCAGTAGAAAATGTGTCTCCGCGACTGGCTGCAAAGTTTCGTTTTACAATTCGAATAAATGTGGAAGTTATAAACAAAAGCGATATCAACTTTAAAACGCGCTAAATTTTGTTGGGGTTTTGCGTATTCAGTTTGTATCGACATATCTCCGGCAGTACAAGAGCTGCACTTCTGAAACTTGGTAATTCAGTAGGAAATGTGTCTCCGCGACTGGCTGCAAAGTTTCGTTTCACAATTCGAATAAATGTGTAAGTTATAAATAAAAGCGCTATCAACTTTAAAACGCACTAAATTTTGTAGATGTTTTGCGTATTCAGTTTGTATCGACACATCTCCGGTATTACAAGTGCTGCACTTCTGAAACTTGGTACTTCAGTAGAAAATGTGTCTCCGCGACTGTCTACAAAGTTTCGTTTCACAATTCGAATAAATGTGGAAGTTATAAACAAAAGCGCTATCAACTTTAAAACGCGCTAAATTTTGTTGATGTTTTGCGTATTCAGTTTGTATCGACATATCTCCGGTAGTACAAGAGCTGCACTTCTGAAACTTGGTAATTCAGTAGTAAATGTGTCCCCGCGACTGTCTACAAAGTTTCGTTTCACAATTCGAATAAATGTGGAAGGTATAAACAAAAGCGCTATCAACTTCAAAACGCGCTAAATTTTTTTGATGTTTTGCGTATTCAGTTTGTATCGACATATCTCCGGTAGTACAAGATCTACACTTCTGAAACTTGGTACTTCAGTAGAAAATGTGTCTCCGCGACAGTCTGCAAAGTTTCTTGGCACAATTCGAATAAATGTGGAAGTTATAAACAAAAGCGATATCAACTTTAAAACGCGCTAAATTTTGTTGATGTTTTGCGTATTCAGTTTGTATCGACATATCTCCGGTAGTACAAGAGCTGCACTTCTGAAACTTGGTACTTCAGTAGAAAATGCATCTCCGCGACTGTCTGCAAAGTTTCGTGGCACAATTCGAATAAATGTGGAAGTTATAAACAAAAGCGATATCAACTTTAAAACGCGCTAAATTTTGTTGATGTTTTGCGTAGTCAGTTTGTATCGACATATCTCCGGTAGTACAAGAGCTGCACTTCTGAAACTTGGTACTTCAGTATAAAATGTGTCTCCGCGGCTGTCTACAAAGTTTCGTTTCACAATTCGAATAAATGTGCAAGTTATAAACAAAAGCGATATCAACTTTAAAACGCACTAAATTTTGTAGATGTTTTGCGTATTCAGTTTGTATCGACACATCTCCGGTAGTACAAGAGCTGCACTTCTGAAACTTGGTACTTCAGTAGAAAATGTGTCTCCGCGACTGTCTACAAAGTTTCGTTTCACAATTCGAATAAATGTGGAAGTTATGAACAAAAGCGCTATCAACTTTAAAACGCGCTAAATTTTGTAGATGTTTTGCGTATTCAGTTTGTATCGACATATCTCCGGTAGTACAAGAGCTGCACTTCTGAAACTTGGTACTTAAGTGGAAAATGTGTCTCCGCGACTGTCTGCAAAGTTTCGTGGCACAATTCGAATAAATGTGGAAGTTATAAACAAAAGCGATATCAACTTTGAAACGCGCTTAATTTTGTTGATGTTTTGCGTATTCAGTTTGTATCGACATATCTCCGGCAGTACAAGAGCTGCACTTCTGAAACTTGGTACTTAAGTGGAAAATGTGTCTCCGCGACTGTCTACAAAGTTTCGTCTCACAATACGAATAAATCTGAAAGTTATAAACAAAAGCGATATCAACTTTAAAACGCGCTAAATTTTGTTGGGGTTTTGCGTATTCAGTTTGTATCGACATATCTCCGGGAGTACAAGAGCTGAACTTCTGAAACTTGGTACTTCAGTAGAAAATGCCTCTCCGCGATGGTCTGCAAAGTTTCGTTTCACAATTCGAATAAATGTGCAAGTTATAAATAAAAGCGCTATCAACTTTAAAACGCGCTAAATTTTGTAGATGTTTTGCGTATTCAGTTTGTATCGACACATCTCCGGTATTATTAGTGCTGCACTTCTGAAACTTGGTACCTCAGTAGAACATGTGTCTCCGCGACTGTCTACAAAGTTTCGTTTCACAATTCGAATAAATGTGGAAGTTATAAACAAAAGCGATATCAACTTTAAAACGCGCTTAATTTTGTTGATGTTTTGCGTATTCAGTTTGTATCGACATATCTCCGGTAGTACAAGAGCTGCACTTCGGAAACTTGGTACTTCAGTAGAAAATGTGTCTCCGCGACTGTCTACAAAGTTTCGTTTCACAATTCGAATAAATGTGGAAGTTATAAACAAAAGCGATATCAACTTTAAAACGCACTAAATTTTGTTGATGTTTTGCGTATTCAGTTTGTATCGACATATCTCCGGTAGTACAAGAGCTGAACTTCTGAAACTTGGTACTTTAGTAGAAAATGTGTCTCCGCGATGGTCTGCCAAGTTTCGTGGCACAATTCGAATAAATCTGAAAGTTATAAACAAAAGGGCTATCAACTTTTAAACGCGCTAAATTTTGTAGATGTTTTGCGTATTCAGTTTGTATCGACATATCTCCGGTACTACAAGAGCTGCACTTCTGAAACTTGGTACTTCAGTAGAAACTGTGTCTCTGCGACTGTCTGCAAAGTTTCGTGGCACAATTCGAATAAATGTGGAAGTTATAAATAAAAGCGATATCAACTTTAAAACGCGCTAAATTTAGTTGATGTTTTGCGTATTCAGTTTGTATCAACATATCTCCGGTAGTACAAGAGCTGCACTTCTGAAACTTGGTACTTCAGTAGAAAATGTGTCTCCGCGACTGTCTGCAAAGTTTCGTGGCACAATTCGAATAAATGTGGAAGTTATAAACAAAAGCGATATCAACTTTAAAACGCGCTAAATTTTGTTGATGTTTTGCGTATTCAGTTTGTATCGACATATCTCCGGTAGTACAAGAGCTGCACTTCTTAAACTTGGTACTTCAGTAGAAAATGTGTCTCCGCGACTGTCTACAAAGTTTCGTTTCACAATTCGAATAAATGTGGAAGTTATAAACAAAAGCGATATCAACTTTAAAACGCGCTAAATTGTGTCGATGTTTTCGTATTCAGTTTGTATCGACATATCTCCGGTAGTACAAGAGCTGCACTTCTGAAACTTGGTACTTCAGTAGAAGATGTGTCTCCGCGGGTTTCTACAAAGTTTCGTTTCACAATTCGAATAAATGTGCAAGTTATAAACAAAAGCGATATCAACTTTAAAACGCGCTGAATTTTGTTGATGTTTTGCGTATTCAGTTTGTATCGACATATCTCCGGCAGTACAAGAGCTGCACTTCTGAAACTGGGTACTTCAGTAGTAAATGTGTCTCCGCGACTGTCTACAAAGTTTCGTTTCACAATTCGAATAAATGTGGAAGTTATAAACAAAACGGATATCAACTTTAAAACGCACTAAATTTTGTAGATGTTTTGCGTATTCAGTTGTATCGACATATCTCGGATAGTACAAGAGCTGCACTTCTGAAACTTGGTACTTCAGTAGAAAATGTGTCTCCGCGACTGGCTGCAAAGTTTCCTTTTACAATTAAAATAAATGCGGAAGTTATAAACAAAAGCGATATCAACTTTAAAACGCGCTAAATTTTGTTGGGGTTTTGCGTATTCAGTTTGTATCGACATATCTCCGGTAGTACAAGAGCTGCACTTCTGAAACTTGGTACTTCAGTAGAAAATGCCTCTCCGCGATGGTCTGCAAAGTTTCGTTTCACAATTCGAATAAATGTGGAAGTTATAAACAAAAGCGATATCAACTTTAAAACGCGCTAATATTTGTTGATGTTTTGCGTATTAAGTTTGTATCGACATATCTCCGGCAGTACAAGAGCTGCACTTCTGAAACTTGGTACTTCAGTAGAAAATGCCTCTCCGCCAGGGTCTGCAAAGTTTCGTGGCACAATTCGAATAAATCTGAAAGTTATAAACAAAAGCGATATCAACTTTAAAACGCGCTAAATTTTGTTGATGTTTTGCGTATTCAGTTTGTATCGACATATCTCCGGTAGTACAAAAGCTGCACTTCTGAAACTTGGTACTTCAGTAGAAAATGTGTCTCCGCGACTGTCTACAAAGTTTCGTTTCACAATTCGAATAAATGTGGAAGTTATAAACAAAAGCGATATCAACTTTAAAACGCACTAAATTTTGTTGATGTTTTGCATATTCAGTTTGTATCGACATATCTCCGGTAGTACAACAGCTGAACTTCTGAAACTTGGTACTTCAGTAGAAAATGCCTCCCCGCGATGGTCTGCAAAGTTTCGTGGCACAATTCGAATAAATGTGGAAGTTATAAACAAAAGCGATATCAACTTTAAAACGCGCTAAATTTTGTTGATGTTTTGCGTATTCAGTTTGTATCGACATATCTCCGGCAGTACAAGAGCTGCACTTCTGAAACTTGGTACTTTAGTAGAAAATGCCTCTCCGCGATGGTCTGCAAAGTTTCGTGGCACAATTCGAATAAATCTGAAAGTTATAAACAAAAGCGCTATCAACTTTTAAACGCGCTAAATTTTGTAGATGTTTTGCGTATTCAGTTTGTATCGACATATCTCCGGTAGTACAAGAGCTGCACTTCTGAAACTTGGTACTTCAGTAGAAAATGTGTCTCCGCGACTGTCTGCAAAGTTTCGTGGCACAATTCGAATAAATGTGGAAGTTATAAACAAAAGCGATATCAACTTTAAAACGCGCTAAATTTTGTTGATGTTTTGCGTATTCAGTTTGTATCGACATATCTCCGGTAGTACAAGAGCTGCACTTCTGAAACTTGGTACTTCAGTAGAAAATGTGTCTCCGCGGCTGTCTACAAAGATTCGTTTCACAATTCGAATAAATGTGCAAGTTATAAACAAAAGCGATATCAACTTTAAAACGCGCTAAATTTTGTTGATGTTTTGCGTATTCAGTTTGTATCGACATATCTCCGGAAGTACAAGAGCTGCACTTCTGAAACTGGGTACGTCAGTAGTAAATGTGTCTCCGCGACTGTCTACAAAGTTTCGTTTCACAATACGAATAAATGTGAAAGTTATAAACAAAAAGGATATCAACTTTAAAACGCACTAAATTTTGTAGATGTTTTGCGTATTCAGTTTGTATCGACGTATCTCGTGTAGTACAAGAGCTGCACTTCTGAAACTTGGTACTTCAGTAGTAAATGTGTCTCCGCGACTGGCTGCAAAGTTTCGTTTTACAATTCGAATAAATGTGGAAGTTATAAACAAAAGCGATATCAACTTTAAAACGCGCTAAATTTTGTTGGGGTTTTGCGTATTCAGTTTGTATCGACATATCTCTGGTAGTACAAGAGCTGAACTTCTGAAACTTGGTGCTTCAGTAGAAAATGTGTCCCTGCGATGGTCTGCAAAGTTTCGTGGTACAATTCGAATAAATGTGGAAGTTATAAACAAAAGCGATATCAACTTTAAAACGCGCTAATATTTGTTGATGTTTTGCGTATTCAGTTTGTATCGACATATCTCCGGCAGTACAAGAGCTGCACTTCTGAAACTTGGTACTTCAGTAGAAAATGCCTCTCCGCCAGGGTCTGCAAAGTTTCGTGGCACAATTCGAATAAATCTGAAAGTTATAAACAAAAGCACTATCAACTTTAAAACGCGCTAAATTTTGTTGATGTTTTGCGTATTCAGTTTGTATCGACATATCTCCGGTAGTACAAGAGCTGCACTTCTGAAACTTGGTACTTCAGTAGAAAATGTGTCTCCGCGACTGTCTGCAAAGTTTCGTGGCACAATTCGAATAAATGTGGAAGTTATAAACAAAAGCGATATCAACTTTAAAACGCGCTTAATTTTGTTGATGTTTTGCGTATTCAGTTTGTATCGACATATCTCCGGTAGTACAAGAGCTGCACTTCTGAAACTTGGTACTTCAGTAGAAAATGTGTCTCCGCGACTGTCTACAAAGTTTCGTTTCACAATTAAAATAAATGTGGAAGTTATAAACAAAAGCGATATCAACTTTAAAACGCACTAAATTTTGTTGATGTTTTGCGTATTCAGTTTGTATCGACATATCTCCGGTAGTACAAGAGCTGAACTTCTGAAACTTGGTACTTCAGTAGAAAATGCCTCCCCGCGATGGTCTGCAAAGTTTCGTGGCACAATTCGAATAAATGTGGAAGTTATAAACAAAAGCGATATCAACTTTAAAACGCGCTAAATTTTGTTGATGTTTTGCGTATTCAGTTTGTATCGACACATCTCCGGCAGTACAAGAGCTGCACATCTGAAACTTGGTACTTTAGTAGAAAATGCCTCTCCGCGATGGTCTGCAAAGTTTCGTGGCACAATTCGAATAAATCTGAAAGTTATAAACAAAAGCGCTATCAACTTTTAAACGCGCTAAATTTTGTAGATGTTTTGCGTATTCAGTTTGTATCGACATATCTCCGGCAGTACAAGAGCTGCACTTCTGAAACTTGGTACTTTCGTAGAAAATGTGTCTCCGCGACTGTCTGCAAAGTTTCGTTTTACAATTCGAATAAATGTGGAAGTTATAAACAAAAGCGATATCAACTTTAAAACGCGCTAAATTGTGTTGGGGTTTTGCGTATTCAGTTTGTATCGACATATCTCCGGTAGTACAAGAGCTGAACTTCTGAAACTTGGTGCTTCAGTAGAAAATGTGTCCCCGCGATGGTCTGCAAAGTTTCGTGGCACAATTCGAATAAATGTGGAAGTTATAAACAAAAGCGATATCAACTTTAAAACGCGCTAAATTTTGTTGATGTTTTGCGTATTCAGTTTGTATCGACATATCTCCGGCAGTACAAGTGCTGCACTTCTGAAACTTGGTACTTCAGTAGAAAATGTGTCTCCGCGATGGTCTGAAAAGTTTCGTGGCAGAATTCGAATAAATCTGAAAGTTATAAAAAAAAGCGCTATCAACTTTTAAACGCGCTAAATTTTGTAGATGTTATGCTATTCAGTTTGTATCGACATATCTCCGGCAGTACAAGAGCTGCACTTCTGAAACTTGGTACTTCTGTAGAAAATGCCTCTTTGCGATGGTCTGCAAAGTTTCGTATCACAATTCGAATAAATGTGGAAGTTATAAATAACAGCGCTATCAACTTTAAAACGCACTAAATTTTGTAGATGTTTTGCGTATTCAGTTTGTATCGACAAATCTCCGGTAGTACAAGAGCTGCACTTCTGAAACTTGGTACTTCAGTAGAAACTGTGTCTCCGCGACTGTCTACAAAGTTTCGTTTCACAATTCGAATCAATGTGGAAGTTATAAACAAAAGCGATATCAACTTTAAAACGCGCTAAATTTTGTTGATGTTTTGCGTATTCAGTTTGTATCGACATATCTCCGGTAGTACAGAAGCTGCACTTCTGAAACTTGGTACTTCAGTAGCAAATGTGTCCCGCGACTGTCTACAAAGTTTCGTTTCACAATTCGAATAAATGTGGAAGTTATAAACAAAAGCGCTATCAACTTTAAAACGCGCTAAATTTTTTTGATGTTTTGCGTATTCAGTTTGTATCGACATATCTCCGGTAGTACAAGAGCTGCACTTCTGAAACTTGGTACTTCAGTAGAAAATGTGTCTCCGCGACTGTCTGCAAAGTTTCGTGGCACAATTCGAATAAATGTGGAAGTTATAAACAAAAGCGATATCAACTTTAAAACGCGCTAAATTTTGTTGATGTTTTGCGTATTCAGTTTGTATCGACATATCTCCGGTAGTACAAAAGCTGCACTTCTGAAACTTGGTACTTCAGTAGAAAATGTGTCTCCGCGACTGTCTACAAAGTTTTGTTTCACAATTCGAATAAATGTGGAAGTTATAAACAAAAGCGATATCAACTTTAAAACGCGCTTAATTTTGTTGATGTTTTGCGTATTCAGTTTGTATCGACATATCTCCGGTAGTACAAGTGCTGCACTTCTGAAACTTTGTTCTCTAGTAGAAAATGTGTCTCCGCGACTGTCTACAAAGTTTCGTTTCACAATTCGAATAAATGTGGAAGTTATAAACAAAAGCGATATCAACTTTAAAACGCACTAAATTTTGTAGATGTTTTGCGTATTCAGTTTGTATCGACATATCTCCGGTAGTACAAGAGCTGCACTTCGTAAACTTGGTACTTCAGTAGTAAATGTGTCTCCGCGACTGTCTACAAAGTTTCGTTTCACAATTCGAATAAATGTGGAAGTTATGAACAAAAGCGCTATCAACTTTAAAACGCGCTAAATTTTGTTGATGTTTTGCGTATTCAGTTTGTATCGACATATCTCCGGTAGTACAAGAGCTGCACTTCTGAAACTTGGTACTTCAGTAGGAAATGTGTCTCCGCGACTGTCTGCAAAGTTTCGTGGCACAATTCGAATAAATGTGGAAGTTAAAAACAAAAGCGATATCAACTTTAAAACGCGCTAAATTTTGTTGGGGTTTTGCGTATTCAGTTTGTATCGACATATCTCCGGTAGTACAAGAGCTGAACTTCTGAAACTTGGTGCGTCAGTAGAAGATGTGTCCCCGCGACGGTCTGCAAAGTTTCGTGGCACAATTCGAATAAATGTGGAAGTTATAAACAAAAGCGATATCAACTTTAAAACGCGCTAAATTTTGTCGATGTTTTGCGTATTCAGTTTGTATCGACATATCTCCGGTAGTACAAGAGCTGCACTTCTGAAACTTGGTACTTCAGTAGAAAATGTGTCTCCGCGACTGTCTACAAAGTTTCGTTTCACAATTCGAATAAATGTGGAAGTTATAAACAAAAGCGATATCAACTTCAAAACGCGCTTAATTTTGTTGATGTTTTGCGTATTCAGTTTGTATCGACATATCTCCGGTAGTACAAGTGCTGCACTTCTGAAACTTGGTACTTCAGTAGAAAATGTGTCTCCGCGACTGTCTACAAAGTTTCGTTTCACAATTCGAATAAATGTGGAAGTTATAAACAAAAGCGATATCAACTTTAAAACGCACTAAATTTTGTTGATGTTTTGCGTATTCAGTTTGTATCGACATATCTCCGGTAGTACAAGAGCTGAACTTCTGAAACTGGGTACTTCAGTAGAAAATGCCTCCCCGCGATGGTCTGCAAAGTTTCGTGGCACAATTCGAATAAATGTGGAAGTTATAAACAAAAGCGATATCAACTTTAAAACGCGCTAAATTTTGTTGATGTTTTGCGTATTCAGTTTGTATCGACATATCTCCGGCAGTACAAGAGCTGCACTTCTGAAACTTGGTACTTTAGTAGAAAATGCCTCTCCGCGATGGTCTGCAAAGTTTCGTGGCACAATTCGAATAAATCTGAAAGTTATAAACAAAAGCGCTATCAACTTTTAAACGCGCTAAATTTTGTTGGGGTTTTGCGTATTCAGTTTGTATCGACATATCTCTGGTAGTACAAGAGCTGAACTTCTGAAACTTGGTGCTTCAGTAGAAAATCTGTCCCTGCGATGGTCTGCAAAGTTTCGTGGTACAATTCGAATAAATGTGGAAGTTATAAACAAAAGCGATATCAACTTTAAAACGCGCTAAATTTTGTTGGGGTTTTGCGTATTCAGTTTGTATCGACATATCTCCGGTAGTACAAGAGCTGAACTTCTGAAACTTGGTGCGTCAGTAGAAGATGTGTCCCCGCGACGGTCTGCAAAGTTTCGTGGCACAATTCGAATAAATGTGGAAGTTATAAACAAAAGCGATATCAACTTTAAAACGCGCTAAATTTTGTCGATGTTTTGCGTATTCAGTTTGTATCGACATATCTCCGGTAGTACAGAAGCTGCACTTCTGAAACTTGGTACTTCAGTAGAAAATGTGTCTCCGCGACTGTCTACAAAGTTTCGTTTCACAATTCGAATAAATGTGGAAGTTATAAACAAAAGCGATATCAACTTTAAAACGCGCTTAATTTTGTTGATGTTTTGCGTATTCAGTTTGTATCGACATATCTCCGGTAGTACAAGTGCTGCACTTCTGAAACTTGGTACTTCAGTAGAAAATGTGTCTCCGCGACTGTCTACAAAGTTTCGTTTCACAATTCGAATAAATGTGCAAGTTATAAACAAAAGCGATATCAACTTTAAAACGCACTAAATTTTGTTGATGTTTTGCGTATTCAGTTTGTATCGACATATCTCCGGTAGTACAAGAGCTGAACTTCTGAAACTTAGTACTTCAGTAGAAAATGCCTCCCCGCGATGGTCTACAAAGTTTCGTGGCACAATTCGAATAAATGTGGAAGTTATAAACAACAGCGATATCAACTTTAAAACGCGCTAAATTTTGTTGATGTTTTGCGTATTCAGTTTGTATCGACATATCTCCGGCAGTACAAGAGCTGCACTTCTGAAACTTGGTACTTTAGTAGTAAATGTGTCTCCGCGATGGTCTGCAAAGTTTCGTGGCACAATTCGAATAAATCTGAAAGTTATAAACAAAAGCGCTATCAACTTTTAAACGCGCTAAATTTTGTAGATGTTTTGCGTATTCAGTTTGTATCGACATATCTCCGGTAGTACAAGAGCTGCACTTCTGAAACTTGGTACTTCAGTAGAAAATGTGTCTCCGCGGCTGTCTACAAAGTTTCGTTTCACAATTCGAATAAATGTGGAAGTTATAAACAAAAGCGATATCAACTTTAAAACGCGCTAAATTTTGTTGATGTTTTGCGTATTCAGTTTGTATCGACATATCTCCGGAAGTACAAGAGCTGCACTTCTGAAATGTGGTGCGTCAGTAGAAGATGTGTCCCCGCGACGGTCTGCAAAGTTTCGTGGCACAATTCGAATAAATGTGGAAGTTATAAACAAAAGCGATATCAACTTTAAAACGCGCTAAATTTTGTTGATGTTTTGCGTATTCAGTTTGTATCGACATATCTCCGGTAGTACAAGAGCTGCACTTCTGAAACTTGGTACTTCAGTAGAAAATGTGTCTCCGCGACTGTCTACAAAGTTTCGTTTCACAATTCGAATAAATGTGGAAGTTATAAACAAAAGCGATATCAACTTCAAAACGCGCTTAATTTTGTTGATGATTTGCGTATTCAGTTTGTATCGACATATCTCCGGTAGTACAAGTGCTGCACTTCTGAAACTTGGTACTTCAGTAGAAAATGTGTCTCCGCGACTGTCTACAAAGTTTCGTTTCACAATTCGAATAAATGTGGAAGTTATAAACAAAAGCGATATCAACTTTAAAACGCACTAAATTTTGTTGATGTTTTGCGTATTCAGTTTGTATCGACATATCTCCGGTAGTACAAGAGCTGAACTTCTGAAACTGGGTACTTCAGTAGAAAATGCCTCCCCGCGATGGTCTGCAAAGTTTCGTGGCACAATTCGAATAAATGTGGAAGTTATAAACAAAAGCGATATCAACTTTAAAACGCGCTAAATTTTGTTGATGTTTTGCGTATTCAGTTTGTATCGACATATCTCCGGCAGTACAAGAGCTGCACTTCTGAAACTTGGTACTTTAGTAGAAAATGCCTCTCCGCGATGGTCTGCAAAGTTTCGTGGCACAATTCGAATAAATCTGAAAGTTATAAACAAAAGCGCTATCAACTTTTAAACGCGCTAAATTTTGTTGGGGTTTTGCGTATTCAGTTTGTATCGACATATCTCCGGTAGTACAAGAGCTGCACTTCTGAAACTTGGTACTTCAGTAGAAAATGTGTCCCTGCGATGGTCTGCAAAGTTTCGTGGTACAATTCGAATAAATGTGGAAGTTATAAACAAAAGCGATATCAACTTTAAAACGCGCTAAATTTTGTTGGGGTTTTGCGTATTCAGTTTGTATCGACATATCTCCGGTAGTACAAGAGCTGAACTTCTGAAACTTGGTGCGTCAGTAGAAGATGTGTCCCCGCGACGGTCTGCAAAGTTTCGTGGCACTATTCGAATAAATGTGGAAGTTATAAACAAAAGCGATATCAACTTTAAAACGCGCTAAATTTTGTCGATGTTTTGCGTATTCAGTTTGTATCGACATATCTCCGGTAGTACAAGAGCTGCACTTCTGAAACTTGGTACTTCAGTAGAAAATGTGTCTCCGCGACTGTCTACAAAGTTTCGTTTCACAATTCGAATAAATGTGGAAGTTATAAACAAAAGCGATATCAACTTTAAAACGCGCTTAATTTTGTTGATGTTTTGCGTATTCAGTTTGTATCGACATATCTCCGGTAGTACAAGTGCTGCACTTCTGAAACTTGGTACTTCAGTAGAAAATGTGTCTCCGCGACTGTCTACAAAGTTTCGTTTCACAATTCGAATAAATGTGCAAGTTATAAACAAAAGCGATATCAACTTTAAAACGCACTAAATTTTGTTGATGTTTTGCGTATTCAGTTTGTATCGACATATCTCCGGTAGTACAAGAGCTGAACTTCTGAAACTTGGTACTTCAGTAGAAAATGCCTCCCCGCGATGGTCTGCAAAGTTTCGTGGCACAATTCGAATAAATGTGGAAGTTATAAACAAAAGCGATATCAACTTTAAAACGCGCTAAATTTTGTTGATGTTTTGCGTATTCAGTTTGTATCGACATATCTCCGGCAGTACAAGAGCTGCACTTCTGAAACTTGGTACTTTAGTAGTAAATGTGTCTCCGCGATGGTCTGCAAAGTTTCGTGGCACAATTCGAATAAATCTGAAAGTTATAAACAAAAGCGCTATCAACTTTTAAACGCGCTAAATTTTGTAGATGTTTTGCGTATTCAGTTTGTATCGACATATCTCCGGTAGTACAAGAGCTGCACTTCTGAAACTTGGTACTTCAGTAGAAAATGTGTCTCCGCGGCTGTCTACAAAGTTTCGTTTCACAATTCGAATAAATGTGGAAGTTATAAACAAAAGCGATATCAACTTTAAAACGCGCTAAATTTTGTTGATGTTTTGCGTATTCAGTTTGTATCGACATATCTCCGGAAGTACAAGAGCTGCACTTCTGAAACTGGGTACTTCAGTAGTAAATGTGTCTCCGCGACTGTCTACAAAGTTTCGTTTCACAATACGAATAAATGTGGAAGTTATAAACAAAAGGGATATCAACTTTAAAACGCACTAAATTTTGTAGATGTTTTGCGTATTCAGTTTGTATCGACATATCTCGTGTAGTACAAGAGCTGCACTTCTGAAACTTGGTACTTCAGTTGAAAATGTGTCTCCGCGACTGGCTGCAAAGTTTCGTTTTACAATTCGAATAAATGTGGAAGTTATAAACAAAAGCGATATCAACTTTAAAATGCGCTAAATTTTGTTGGGGTTTTGCGTATTCAGTTTGTATCGACATATCTCCGGCAGTACAAGAGCTGCACTTCTGAAACTTGGTACTTCTGTAGAAAATGCCTCTCCGCCAGGGTCTGCAAAGTTTCGTGGCACAATTCGAATAAATCTGAAAGTTATAAACAAAAGCGCTATCAACTTTAAAACGCGCTAAATTTTGTAGATGTTTTGCGTATTCAGTTTGTATCGACATATCTCCGGTAGTACAAGAGCTGCACTTCTGAAACTTGGTACTTCAGTAGAAAATGTGTCTCCGCGACTGTCTGCAAAGTTTCGTGGCACAATTCGAATAAATGTGGAAGTTATAAACAAAAGCGATATCAACTTTAAAACGCGCTAAATTTTGTTGATGTTTTGCGTATTCAGTTTGTATCGACATATCTCCGGTAGTACAAGAGCTGCACTTCTGAAACTTGGTACTTCAGTAGAAAATGTGTCTCCGCGACTGTCTGCAAAGTTTCGTGGCACAATTCGAATAAATGTGGAAGTTATAAACAAAAGCGATATCAACTTTAAAACGCGCTAAATTTTGTCGATGTTTTGCGTATTCAGTTTGTATCGACATATCTCCGGTAGTACAAGAGCTGCACTTCTGAAACTTGGTACTTCAGTAGAAAATGTGTCTCCGCGGCTGTCTACAAAGTTTCGTGGCACAATTCGAATAAATGTGCAAGTTATAAACAAAAGCGATATCAACTTTAAAACGCGCTAAATTTTGTTGATGTTTTCCGTATTCAGTTTGTATCGACATATCTCCGGCAGTACAAGAGCTGCACTTCTGAAACTTGGTACTTTAGTAGAAAATGTGTCTCCGCGACTGTCTGCAAAGTTTCGTTTTACAATTCGAATAAATGTGGAAGTTATAAACAAAAGCGATATCAACTTTAAAACGCGCTAAATTTTGTTGGGGTTTTGCGTATTCAGTTTGTATCGACATATCTCCGGTAGTACAAGAGCTGAACTTCTGAAACTTAGTGCTTCAGTAGAAAATGTGTCCCCGCGATGGTCTGCAAAGTTTCGTGGCACAATTCGAATAAATGTGGAAGTTATAAACAAAAGCGATATCAACTTTAAAACGCGCTAAATTTTGTTGATGTTTTGCGTATTCAGTTTGTATCGACATATCTCCGGCAGTACAAGAGCTGCACTTCTGAAACTTGGTACTTCAGTAGAAAATGCCTCTCCGCCAGGGTCTGCAAAGTTTCGTGGCAGAATTCGAATAAATCTGAAAGTTATAAAAAAAAGCGCTATCAACTTTTAAACGCGCTAAATTTTGTAGATGTTATGCTATTCAGTTTGTATCGACATATCTCCGGCAGTACAAGAGCTGCACTTCTGAAACTTGGTACTTCTGTAGAAAATGCCTCTTTGCGATGGTCTGCAAAGTTTCGTATCACAATTCGAATAAATGTGGAAGTTATAAATAACAGCGCTATCAACTTTAAAACGCACTAAATTTTGTAGATGTTTTGCGTATTCAGTTTGTATCGACAAATCTCCGGTAGTACAAGAGCTGCACTTCTGAAACTTGGTACTTCAGTAGAAAATGTGTCTCCGCGACTGTCTACAAAGTTTCGTTTCACAATTCGAATCAATGTGGAAGTTATAAACAAAAGCGATATCAACTTTAAAACGCGCTAAATTTTGTTGATGTTTTGCGTATTCAGTTTGTATCGACATATCTCCAGTAGTACAAAAGCTGCACTTCTGAAACTTGGTACTTCAGTAGAAAATGTGTCTCCGCGACTGTCTACAAAGTTTCGTTTCACAATTCGAATAAATGTGGAAGTTATAAACAAAAGCTATATCAACTTTAAAACGCGCTTAATTTTGTTGATGTTTTGCGTATTCAGTTTGTATCGACATATCTCCGGTAGTACAAGTGCTGCACTTCTGAAACTTGGTACTCTAGTAAAAAATGTGTCTCCGCGACTGTCTACAAAGTTTCGTTTCACAATTCGAATAAATGTGGAAGTTATAAACAAAAGCGATATCAACTTTAAAACGCACTAAATTTTGTAGATGTTTTGCTTATTCAGTTTGTATCGACATATCTCCGGTAGTACAAGAGCTGCACTTCGTAAACTTGGTACTTCAGTAGAAAATGTGTCTCCGCGACTGGCTGCAAAGTTTCGTTTTACAATTCGAATAAATGTGGAAGTTATAAACAAAAGCGATATCAACTTTAAAACGCGCTAAATTTTGTTGGGGTTTTGCGTATTCAGTTTGTATCGACATATCTCTGATAGTACAAGAGCTGAACTTCTGAAACTTGGTGCTTCAGTAGAAAATGTGTCCCTGCGATGGTCTGCAAAGTTTCGTGGTACAATTCGAATAAATGTGGAAGTTATAAACAAAAGCGATATCAACTTTAAAACGCGCTAATATTTGTTGATGTTTTGCGTATTCAGTTTGTATCGACATATCTCCGGCAGTACAAGAGCTGCACTTCTGAAACTTAGTACTTCAGTAGAAAATGCCTCTCCGCCAGGGTCTGCAAAGTTTCGTGGCACAATTCGAATAAATCTGAAAGTTATAAACAAAAGCGCTATCAACTTTAAAACGCGCTAAATTTTGTAGATGTTTTGCGTATTCAGTTTGTATCGACATATCTCCGGTAGTACAAGAGCTGCACTTCTGAAACTTGGTACTTTAGTAGAAAATGTGTCTCCGCGACTGTCTGCAAAGTTTCGTGGCACAATTCGAATAAATGTAGAAGTTATAAACAAAAGCGATATCAACTTTAAAACGCGCTAAATTTTGTTGATGTTTTGCGTATTCAGTTTGTATCGACATATCTCCGGTAGTACAAGAGCTGCACTTCTGAAACTTGGTACTTCAGTAGAAAATGCCTCTCCGCCAGGGTCTGCAAAGTTTCGTGGCACAATTCGAATAAATCTGAAAGTTATAAAAAAAAGCGCTATCAACTTTTAAACGCGCTAAATTTTGTAGATGTTATGCTATTCAGTTTGTATCGACATATCTCCGGCAGTACAAGAGCTGCACTTCTGAAACTTGGTACTTCTGTAGAAAATGCCTCTTTGCGATGGTCTGCAAAGTTTCGTATCACAATTCGAATAAATGTGGAAGTTATAAATAACAGCGCTATCAACTTTAAAACGCACTAAATTTTGTAGATGTTTTGCGTATTCAGTTTGTATCGACAAATCTCCGGTAGTACAAGAGCTGCACTTCTGAAACTTGGTACTTCAGTAGAAACTGTGTCTCCGCGACTGTCTACAAAGTTTCGTTTCACAATTCGAATCAATGTGGAAGTTATAAACAAAAGCGATATCAACTTTAAAACGCGCTAAATTTTGTTGATGTTTTGCGTATTCAGTTTGTATCGACATATCTCCGGTAGTACAAAAGCTGCACTTCTGAAACTTGGTACTTCAGTAGAAAATGTGTCTCCGCGACTGTCTACAAAGTTTCGTTTCACAATTCGAATAAATGTGGAAGTTATAAACAAAAGCTCTATAAACTTTAAAACGCGCTTAATTTTGTTGATGTTTTGCGTATTCAGTTTGTATCGACATATCTCCGGTAGTACAAGTGCTGCACTTCTGAAACTTGGTACTCTAGTAGAAAATGTGTCTCCGCGACTGTCTACAAAGTTTCGTTTCACAATTCGAATAAATGTGGAAGTTATAAACAAAAGCGATATCAACTTTAAAACGCACTAAATTTTGTAGATGTTTTGCGTATTCAGTTTGTATCGACATATCTCCGGTAGTACAAGAGCTGCACTTCGTAAACTTGGTACTTCAGTAGAAAATGTGTCTCCGCGACTGGCTGCAAAGTTTCGTTTTACAATTCGAATAAATGTGGAAGTTATAAACAAAAGCGATATCAACTTTAAAACGCGCTAAATTTTGTTGGGGTTTTGCGTATTCAGTTTGTATCGACATATCTCTGGTAGTACAAGAGCTGAACTTCTGAAACTTGGTGCTTCAGTAGAAAATGTGTCCCTGCGATGGTCTGCAAAGTTTCGTGGTACAATTCGAATAAATGTGGAAGTTATAAACAAAAGCGATATCAACTTTAAAACGCGCTAATATTTGTTGATGTTTTGCGTATTCAGTTTGTATCGACATATCTCCGGCAGTACAAGAGCTGCACTTCTGAAACTTAGTACTTCAGTAGAAAATGCCTCTCCGCCAGGGTCTGCAAAGTTTCGTGGCACAATTCGAATAAATGTGGAAGTTATAAACAAAAGCGATATCAACTTTAAAACGCGCTAAATTTTGTTGATGTTTTGCGTATTCAGTTTGTATCGACATATCTCCGGCAGTACAAGAGCTGCACTTCTGAAACTTGGTACTTCAGTAGAAAATGCCTCTCCGCCAGGGTCTGCAAAGTTTCGTGGCAGAATTCGAATAAATCTGAAAGTTATAAAAAAAAGCGCTATCAACTTTTAAACGCGCTAAATTTTGTAGATGTTATGCTATTCAGTTTGTATCGACATATCTCCGGCAGTACAAGAGCTGCACTTCTGAAACTTGGTACTTCTGTAGAAAATGCCTCTTTGCGATGGTCTGCAAAGTTTCGTATCACAATTCGAATAAATGTGGAAGTTATAAATAACAGCGCTATCCACTTTAAAACGCACTAAATTTTGTAGATGTTTTGCGTATTCAGTTTGTATCGACAAATCTCCGGTAGTACAAGAGCTGCACTTCTGAAACTTGGTACTTCAGTAGAAACTGTGTCTCCGCGACTGTCTACAAAGTTTCGTTTCACAATTCGAATCAATGTGGAAGTTATAAACAAAAGCGATATCAACTTTAAAACGCGCTAAATTTTGTTGATGTTTTGCGTATTCAGTTTGTATCGACATATCTCCGGTAGTACAAAAGCTGCACTTCTGAAACTTGGTACTTCAGTAGAAAATGTGTCTCCGCGACTGTCTACAAAGGTTCGTTTCACAATTCGAATAAATGTGGAAGTTATAAACAACAGCTATATCAACTTTAAAACGCGCTTAATTTTGTTGATGTTTTGCGTATTCAGTTTGTATCGACATATCTCCGGTAGTACAAGTGCTGCACTTCTGAAACTTGGTACTCTAGTAGAAAATGTGTCTCCGCGACTGTCTACAAAGTTTCGTTTCACAATTCGAATAAATGTGGAAGTTATAAACAAAAGCGATATCAACTTTAAAACGCACTAAATTTTGTAGATGTTTTGCGTATTCAGTTTGTATCGACATATCTCCGGTAGTACAAGAGCTGCACTTCGTAAACTTGGTACTTCAGTAGAAAATGTGTCTCCGCGACTGGCTGCAAAGTTTCGTTTTACAATTCGAATAAATGTGGAAGTTATAAACAAAAGCGATATCAACTTTAAAACGCGCTAAATTTTGTTGGGGTTTTGCGTATTCAGTTTGTATCGACATATCTCTGGTAGTACAAGAGCTGAACTTCTGAAACTTGGTGCTTCAGTAGAAAATGTGTCCCTGCGATGGTCTGCAAAGTTTCGTGGTACAATTCGAATAAATGTGGAAGTTATAAACAAAAGCGATATCAACTTTAAAACGCGCTAATATTTGTTGATGTTTTGCGTATTCAGTTTGTATCGACATATCTCCGGCAGTACAAGAGCTGCACTTCTGAAACTTAGTACTTCAGTAGAAAATGCCTCTCCGCCAGGGTCTTCAAAGTTTCGTGGCACAATTCGAATAAATCTGAAAGTTATAAACAAAAGCGCTATCAACTTTAAAACGCGCTAAATTTTGTAGATGTTTTGCGTATTCAGTTTGTATCGACATATCTCCGGTAGTACAAGAGCTGCACTTCTGAAACTTGGTACTTCAGTAGAAAATGTGTCTCCGCGACTGTCTGCAAAGTTTCGTGGCACAATTCGAATAAATGTAGAAGTTATAAACAAAAGCGATATCAACTTTAAAACGCGCTAAATTTTGTCGATGTTTTGCGTATTCAGTTTGTATCGACATATCTCCGGTAGTACAAGAGCTGCACTTCTGAAACTTGGTACTTCAGTAGAAAATGTGTCTCCGCGGCTGTCTACAAAGTTTCGTTTCACAATTCGAATAAATGTGCAAGTTATAAACAAAAGCGATATCAACTTTAAAACGCGCTAAATTTTGTTGGGGTTTTGCGTATTCAGTTTGTATCGACATATCTCCGGTAGTACAAGAGCTGCACTTCTGAAACTTGGTACTTCTGTAGAAAATGCCTCTTTGCGATGGTCTGCAAAGTTTCGTATCACAATTCGAATAAATGTGGAAGTTATAAATAACAGCGCTATCAACTTTAAAACGCACTAAATTTTGTAGATGTTTTGCGTATTCAGTTTGTATCGATAAATCTCCGGTAGTACAAGAGCTGCACTTCTGAAACTTGGTACTTCAGTAGAAAATGTGTCTCCGCGACTGTCTGCAAAGTTTCGTGGCACAATTCGAATAAATGTGGAAGTTATAAACAAAAGCGATATCAACTTTAAAACGCGCGAAATTTTGTCGATGTTTTGCGTATTCAGTTTGTATCGACATATCTCCGGTAGTACAAGAGCTGCACTTCTGAAACTTGGTAGTTCAGTAGAAAATGTGTCTCCGCGACTGTCTGCAAAGTTTCGTGGCACAATTCGAATAAATGTGGAAGTTATAAACAAAAGCGATATCAACTTTAAAACGCGCTAAATTTTGTTGATGTTTTGCGTATTCAGTTTGTATCGACATATCTCCGGTAGTACAAAAGCTGCACTTCGGAAACTTGGTACTTCAGTAGAAAATGTGTCCCCGCGACTGTCTACAAAGTTTCGTTTCACAATTCGAATAAATGTGGAAGTTATAAACAAAAGCTATATCAACTTTAAAACGCGCTTAGTTTTGTTGATGTTTTGCGTATTCAGTTTGTATCGACATATCTCCGGTAGTACAAGTGCTGCACTTCTGAAACTTGGTACTCTAGTAAAAAATGTGTCTCCGCGACTGTCTACAAAGTTTCGTTTCACAATTCGAATAAATGTGGAAGTTATAAACAAAAGCGATATCAACTTTAAAACGCACTAAATTTTGTAGATGTTTTGCGTATTCAGTTTGTATCGACATATCTCCGGTAGTACAAGAGCTGCACTTCGTAAACTTGGTACTTCAGTAGAAAATGTGTCTCCGCGACTGGCTGCAAAGTTTCGTTTTACAATTCGAATAAATGTGGAAGTTATAAACAAAAGCGATATCAACTTTAAAACGCGCTAAATTTTGTTGGGGTTTTGCGTATTCAGTTTGTATCGACATATCTCTGATAGTACAAGAGCTGAACTTCTGAAACTTGGTGCTTCAGTAGAAAATGTGTCCCTGCGATGGTCTGCAAAGTTTCGTGGTACAATTCGAATAAATGTGGAAGTTATAAACAAAAGCGATATCAACTTTAAAACGCGCTAAATTTTGTTGATGTTTTGCGTATTCAGTTTGTATCGACATATCTCCGGCAGTACAAGAGCTGCACTTCTGAAACTTAGTACTTCAGTAGAAAATGCCTCCCCGCCAGGGTCTGCAAAGTTTCGTGCACAATTCGAATAAATCTAAAAGTTATAAACAAAAGCGCTATCAACTTTAAAACGCGCTAAATTTTGTAGATGTTTTGCGTATTCAGTTTGTATCGACATATCTCCGGTAGTACAAGAGCTGCACTTCTGAAACTTGGTACTTTAGTAGAAAATGTGTCTCCGCGACTGTCTGCAAAGTTTCGTGGCACAATTCGAATAAATGTAGAAGTTATAAACAAAAGCGATATCAACTTTAAAACGCGCTAAATTTTGTTGATGTTTTGCGTATTCAGTTTGTATCGACATATCTCCGGTAGTACAAGAGCTGCACTTCTGAAACTTGGTACTTCAGTAGAAAATGCCTCTCCGCCATGGTCTGCAAAGTTTCGTGGCACAATTCGAATAAATCTGAAAGTTATAAAAAAAGCGCTATCAACTTTTAAACGCGCTAAATTTTGTAGATGTTATGCTATTCAGTTTGTATCGACATATCTCCGGCAGTACAAGAGCTGCACTTCTGAAACTTGGTACTTCTGTAGAAAATGCCTCTTTGCGATGGTCTGCAAAGTTTCGTATCACAATTCGAATAAATGTGGAAGTTATAAATAACAGCGCTATCAACTTTAAAACGCACTAAATTTTGTAGATGTTTTGCGTATTCAGTTTGTATCGACAAATCTCCGGTAGTACAAGAGCTGCACTTCTGAAACTTGGTACTTCAGTAGAAACTGTGTCTCCGCGACTGTCTACAAAGTTTCGTATCACAATTCGAATCAATGTGGAAGTTATAAACAAAAGCGATATCAACTTTAAAACGCGCTAAATTTTGTTGATGTTTTGCGTATTCAGTTTGTATCGACATATCTCCGGTAGTACAAGAGCTGAACTTCTGAAACTTTGTACTTCTGTAGAAAATGTGTCTCCGCGACTGTCTACAAAGTTTCGTTTCACAATTCGAATAAATGTGGAAGTTATAAACAAAAGCTATATCAACTTTAAAACGCGCTTAATTTTGTTGATGTTTTGCGTATTCAGTTTGTATCGACAAATCTCCGGTAGTACAAGAGCTGCACTTCTGAAACTTGGTACTTCAGTAGAAACTGTGTCTCCGCGACTGTCTACAAAGTTTCGTTTCACAATTCGAATCAATGTGGAAGTTATAAACAAAAGCGATATCAACTTTAAAACGCGCTAATATTTGTTGATGTTTTGCGTATTCAGTTTGTATCGACATATCTCCGGCAGTACAAGAGCTGCACTTCTGAAACTTAGTACTTCAGTAGAAAATGCCTCCCCGCCAGGGTCTGCAAAGTTTCGTGCACAATTCGAATAAATCTAAAAGTTATAAACAAAAGCGCTATCAACTTTAAAACGCGCTAAATTTTGTAGATGTTTTGCGTATTCAGTTTGTATCGACATATCTCCGGTAGTACAAGAGCTGCACTTCTGAAACTTGGTACTTTAGTAGAAAATGTGTCTCCGCGACTGTCTGCAAAGTTTCGTGGCACAATTCGAATAAATGTAGAAGTTATAAACAAAAGCGATATCAACTTTAAAACGCGCTAAATTTTGTTGATGTTTTGCGTATTCAGTTTGTATCGACATATCTCCGGTAGTACAAGAGCTGCACTTCTGAAACTTGGTACTTCAGTAGAAAATGCCTCTCCGCCATGGTCTGCAAAGTTTCGTGGCACAATTCGAATAAATCTGAAAGTTATAAAAAAAGCGCTATCAACTTTTAAACGCGCTAAATTTTGTAGATGTTATGCTATTCAGTTTGTATCGACATATCTCCGGCAGTACAAGAGCTGCACTTCTGAAACTTGGTACTTCTGTAGAAAATGCCTCTTTGCGATGGTCTGCAAAGTTTCGTATCACAATTCGAATAAATGTAGAAGTTATAAATAACAGCGCTATCAACTTTAAAACGCACTAAATTTTGTAGATGTTTTGCGTATTCAGTTTGTATCGACAAATCTCCGGTAGTACAAGAGCTGCACTTCTGAAACTTGGTACTTCAGTAGAAACTGTGTCTCCGCGACTGTCTACAAAGTTTCGTTTCACAATTCGAATCAATGTGGAAGTTATAAACAAAAGCGATATCAACTTTAAAACGCGCTAAATTTTGTTGATGTTTTGCGTATTCAGTTTGTATCGACATATCTCCGGTAGTACAAGAGCTGAACTTCTGAAACTTGGTACTTCTGTAGAAAATGTGTCTCCGCGACTGTCTACAAAGTTTCGTTTCACAATTCGAATAAATGTGGAAGTTATAAACAAAAGCTATATCAACTTTAAAACGCGCTTAATTTTGTTGATGTTTTGCGTATTCAGTTTGTATCGACAAATCTCCGGTAGTACAAGAGCTGCACTTCTGAAACTTGGTACTTCAGTAGAAACTGTGTCTCCGCGACTGTCTACAAAGTTTCGTTTCACAATTCGAATCAATGTGGAAGTTATAAACAAAAGCGATATCAACTTTAAAACGCGCTAAATTTTGTTGATGTTTTGCGTATTCAGTTTGTATCGACATATCTCCGGTAGTACAAAAGCTGCACTTCTGAAACTTGGTACTTCAGTAGAAAATGTGTCTCCGCGACTGTCTACAAAGTTTCGTTTCACAATTCGAATAAATGTGGAAGTTATAAACAAAAGCTATATCAACTTTAAAACGCGCTTAATTTTGTTGATGTTTTGCGTATTCAGTTTGTATCGACATATCTCCGGTAGTACAAGTGCTGCACTTCTGAAACTTGGTACTCTAGTAAAAAATGTGTCTCCGCGACTGTCTACAAAGTTTCGTTTCACAATTCGAATAAATGTGGAAGTTATAAACAAAAGCGATATCAACTTTAAAACGCACTAAATTTGGTAGATGTTTTGCGTATTCAGTTTGTATCGACATATCTCCGGTAGTACAAGAGCTGCACTTCGTAAACTTGGTACTTCAGTAGAAAATGTGTCTCCGCGACTGGCTGCACAGTTTCGTTTTACAATTCGAATAAATGTGGAAGTTATAAACAAAAGCGATATCAACTTTAAAACGCGCTAAATATTGTTGGGGTTTTGCGTATTCAGTTTGTATCGACATATCTCTGATAGTACAAGAGCTGAACTTCTGAAACTTGGTAGTTCAGTAGAAAATGTGTCCCTGCGATGGTCTGCAAAGTTTCGTGGTACAATTCGAATAAATGTGGAAGTTATAAACAAAAGCGATATCAACTTTAAAACGCGCTAATATTTGTTGATGTTTTGCGTATTCAGTTTGTATCGACATATCTCCGGCAGTACAAGAGCTGCACTTCTGAAACTTAGTACTTCAGTAGAAAATGCCTCTCCGCCAGGGTCTGCAAAGTTTCGTGGCACAATTCGAATAAATCTGAAAGTTATAAACAAAAGCGCTATCAACTTTAAAACGCGCTAAATTTTGTAGATGTTTTGCGTATTCAGTTTGTATCGACATATCTCCGGTAGTACAAGAGCTGCACTTCTGAAACTTGGTACTTTAGTAGAAAATGTGTCTCCGCGACTGTCTGCAAAGTTTCGTGGCACAATTCGAATAAATGTAGAAGTTATAAACAAAAGCGATATCAACTTTAAAACGCGCTAAATTTTGTTGATGTTTTGCGTATTCAGTTTGTATCGACATATCTCCGGTAGTACAAGAGCTGCACTTCTGAAACTTGGTACTTCTGTAGAAAATGCCTCTTTGCGATGGTCTGCAAAGTTTCGTATCACAATTCGAATAAATGTGGAAGTTATAAATAACAGCGCTATCAACTTTTAAACGCGCTAAATTTTGTAGATGTTATGCTATTCAGTTTGTATCGACATATCTCCGGCAGTACAAGAGCTGCACTTCTGAAACTTGGTACTTCTGTAGAAAATGCCTCTTTGCGATGGTCTGCAAAGTTTCGTATCACAATTCGAATAAATGTGGAAGTTATAAATAACAGCGCTATTAACTTTAAAACGCACTAAATTTTGTAGATGTTTTGCGTATTCAGTTTGTATCGACAAATCTCCGGTAGTACAAGAGCTGCACTTCTGAAACTTGGTACTTCAGTAGAAACTGTGTCTCCGCGACTGTCTACAAAGTTTCGTTTCACAATTCGAATCAATGTGGAAGTTATAAACAAAAGCGATATCAACTTTAAAACGCGCTAAATTTTGTTGATGTTTTGCGTATTCAGTTTGTATCGACATATCTCCGGTAGTACAAAAGCTGCACTTCTGAAACTTGGTACTTCTGTAGAAAATGTGTCTCCGCGACTGTCTACAAAGTTTCGTTTCACAATTCGAATAAATGTGGAAGTTATAAACAAAAGCTATATCAACTTTAAAACGCGCTTAATTTTGTTGATGTTTTGCGTATTCAGTTTGTATCGACATATCTCCGGTAGTACAAGTGCTGCACTTCTGAAACTTGGTACTCTAGTAGAAAATGTGTCTCCGCGACTGTCTACAAAGTTTCGTTTCACAATTCGAATAAATGTGGAAGTTATAAACAAAAGCGATATCAGTTTTAAAACGCACTAAATTTTGTAGATGTTTTGCGTATTCAGTTTGTATCGACATATCTCCGGTAGTACAAGAGCTGCACTTCGTAAACTTGGTACTTCAGTAGAAAATGTGTCTCCGCGACTGGCTGCAAAGTTTCGTTTTACAATTCGAATAAATGTGGAAGTTATAAACAAAAGCGATATCAACTTTAAAACGCGCTAAATTTTGTTGGGGTTTTGCGTATTCAGTTTGTATCGACATATCTCTGGTAGTACAAGAGCTGAACTTCTGAAACTTGGTGCTTCAGTAGAAAATGTGTCCCTGCGATGGTCTGCAAAGTTTCGTGGTACAATTCGAATAAATGTGGAAGTTATAAACAAAAGCGATATCAACTTTAAAACGCGCTAATATTTGTTGATGTTTTGCGTATTCAGTTTGTATCGACATATCTCCGGCAGTACAAGAGCTGCACTTCTGAAACTTAGTACTTCAGTAGAAAATGCCTCTCCGCCAATGTCTGCAAAGTTTCGTGGCACAATTCGAATAAATGTGGAAGTTATAAACAAAAGCGATATCAACTTTAAAACGCGCTAAATTTTGTTGATGTTTTGCGTATTCAGTTTGTATCGACATATCTCCGGCAGTACAAGAGCTGCACTTCTGAAACTTGGTACTTCAGTAGAAAATGCCTCTCCGCCAGGGTCTGCAAAGTTTCGTTGCAGAATTCGAATAAATCTGAAAGTTATAAAAAAAAGCGCTATCAACTTTTAAACGCGCTACATTTTGTAGATGTTATGCTATTCAGTTTGTATCGACATATCTCCGGCAGTACAAGAGCTGCACTTCTGAAACTTGGTACTTCTGTAGAAAATGCCTCTTTGCGATGGTCTGCAAAGTTTCGTATCACAATTCGAATAAATGTGGAAGTTATAAATAACAGCGCTATCAACTTTAAAACGCACTAAATTTTGTAGATGTTTTGCGTATTCAGTTTGTATCGACAAATCTCCGGTAGTACAAGAGCTGCACTTCTGAAACTTGGTACTTCAGTAGAAACTGTGTCTCCGCGACTGTCTACAAAGTTTCGTTTCACAATTCGAATCAATGTGGAAGTTATAAACAAAAGCGATATCAACTTTAAAACGCGCTAATATTTGTTGATGTTTTGCGTATTCAGTTTGTATCGACATATCTCCGGCAGTACAAGAGCTGCACTTCTGAAACTTAGTACTTCAGTAGAAAATGCCTCTCCGCCAGGGTCTTCAAAGTTTCGTGGCACAATTCGAATAAATCTGAAAGTTATAAACAAAAGCGCTATCAACTTTAAAACGCGCTAAATTTTGTAGATGTTTTGCGTATTCAGTTTGTATCGACATATCTCCGGTAGTACAAGAGCTGCACTTCTGAAACTTGGTACTTCAGTAGAAAATGTGTCTCCGCGACTGTCTGCAAAGTTTCGTGGCACAATTCGAATAAATGTAGAAGTTATAAACAAAAGCGATATCAACTTTAAAACGCGCTAAATTTTGTCGATGTTTTGCGTATTCAGTTTGTATCGACATATCTCCGGTAGTACAAGAGCTGCACTTCTGAAACTTGGTACTTCAGTAGAAAATGTGTCTCCGCGGCTGTCTACAAAGTTTCGTTTCACAATTCGAATAAATGTGCAAGTTATAAACAAAAGCGATATCAACTTTAAAACGCGCTAAATTTTGTTGGGGTTTTGCGTAATCAGTTTGTATCGACATATCTCCGGTAGTACAAGAGCTGCACTTCTGAAACTTGGTACTTCTGTAGAAAATGCCTCTTTGCGATGGTCTGCAAAGTTTCGTATCACAATTCGAATAAATGTGGAAGTTATAAATAACAGCGCTATCAACTTTAAAACGCACTAAATTTTGTAGATGTTTTGCGTATTCAGTTTGTATCGACAAATCTCCGGTAGTACAAGAGCTGCACTTCTGAAAAATGGTACTTCAGTAGAAAATGTGTCTCCGCGACTGTCTGCAAAGTTTCGTGGCACAATTCGAATAAATGTGGAAGTTATAAACAAAAGCGATATCAACTTTAAAACGCGCTAAATTTTGTCGATGTTTTGCGTATTCAGTTTGTATCGACATATCTCCGCTAGTACAAGAGCTGCACTTCTGAAACTTGGTAGTTCAGTAGAAAATGTGTCTCCGCGACTGTCTGCAAAGTTTCGTGGCACAATTCGAATAAATGTGGAAGTTATAAACAAAAGCGATATCAACTTTAAAACGCGCTAAATTTTGTTGATGTTTTGCGTATTCAGTTTGTATCGACATATCTCCGGTAGTACAAAAGCTGCACTTCTGAAACTTGGTACTTCTGTAGAAAATGCCTCTTTGCGATGGTCTGCAAAGTTTCGTATCACAATTCGAATAAATGTGGAAGTTATAAATAACAGCGCTATCAACTTTAAAACGCACTAAATTTTGTAGATGTTTTGCGTATTCAGTTTGTATCGACAAATCTCCGGTAGTACAAGAGCTGCACTTCTGAAACTTGGTACTTCAGTAGAAACTGTGTCTCCGCGACTGTCTACAAAGTTTCGTTTCACAATTCGAATCAATGTGGAAGTTATAAACAAAAGCGATATCAACTTTAAAACGCGCTAATATTTGTTGATGTTTTGCGTATTCAGTTTGTATCGACATATCTCCGGCAGTACAAGAGCTGCACTTCTGAAACTTAGTACTTCAGTAGAAAATGCCTCTCCGCCAGGGTCTTCAAAGTTTCGTTGCACAATTCGAATAAATCTGAAAGTTATAAACAAAAGCGCTATCAACTTTAAAACGCGCTAAATTTTGTAGATGTTTTGCGTATTCAGTTTGTATCGACATATCTCCGGTAGTACAAGAGCTGCACTTCTGAAACTTGGTACTTCAGTAGAAAATGTGTCTCCGCGACTGTCTGCAAAGTTTCGTGGCACAATTCGAATAAATGTAGAAGTTATAAACAAAAGCGATATCAACTTTAAAACGCGCTAAATTTTGTCGATGTTTTGCGTATTCAGTTTGTATCGACATATCTCCGGTAGTACAAGAGCTGCACTTCTGAAACTTGGTACTTCAGTAGAAAATGTGTCTCCGCGGCTGTCTACAAAGTTTCCTTTCACAATTCGAATAAATGTGCAAGTTATAAACAAAAGCGATATCAACTTTAAAACGCGCTAAATTTTGTTGGGGTTTTGCGTAATCAGTTTGTATCGACATATCTCCGGTAGTACAAGAGCTGCACTTCTGAAACTTGGTACTTCTGTAGAAAATGCCTCTTTGCGATGGTCTGCAAAGTCTCGTATCACAATTCGAATAAATGTGGAAGTTATAAATAACAGCGCTATCAACTTTAAAACGCACTAAATTTTGTAGATGTTTTGCGTATTCAGTTTGTATCGACAAATCTCCGGTAGTACAAGAGCTGCACTTCTGAAAAATGGTACTTCAGTAGAAAATGTGTCTCCGCGACTGTCTGCAAAGTTTCGTGGCACAATTCGAATAAATGTGGAAGTTATAAACAAAAGCGATATCAACTTTAAAACGCGCTAAATTTTGTCGATGTTTTGCGTATTCAGTTTGTATCGACATATCTCCGCTAGTACAAGAGCTGCACTTCTGAAACTTGGTAGTTCAGTAGAAAATGTGTCTCCGCGACTGTCTGCAAAGTTTCGTGGCACAATTCGAATAAATGTGGAAGTTATAAACAAAAGCGATATCAACTTTAAAACGCGCTAAATTTTGTTGATGTTTTGCGTATTCAGTTTGTATCGACATATCTCCGGTAGTACAAAAGCTGCACTTCTGAAACTTGGTACTTCAGTAGAAAATGTGTCTCCGCGACTGTCTACAAAGTTTCGTTTCACAATTCGAATAAATGTGGAAGTTATAAACAAAAGCGATATCAACTTTAAAACGCGCTTAATTTTGTTGATGTTTTGCGTATTCAGTTTGTATCGACATATCTCCGGTAGTACAAGAGCTGAACTTCTGAAACTTAGTGCTTCAGTAGAAAATGTGTCCCCGCGATGGTCTGCAAAGTTTCGTGGCACAATTCGAATAAATGTGGAAGTTATAAACAAAAGCGATAGTAACTTTAAAAAGCGCTAAATTTTGTTGATGTTTTGCGTATTCAGTTTGTATCGACATATCTCCGGCAGTACAAGAGCTGCACTTCTGAAACTTGGTACTTCAGTAGAAAATGCCTCTCCGCCAGGGTCTGCAAAGTTTCGTGGCAGAATTCGAATAAATCTGAAAGTTATAAAAAAAAGCGCTATCAACTTTTAAACGCGCTAAATTTTGTAGATGTTATGCTATTCAGTTTGTATCGACATATCTCCGGCAGTACAAGAGCTGCACTTCTGAAACTTGGTACTTCTGTAGAAAATGCCTCTTTGCGATGGTCTGCAAAGTTTCGTATCACAATTCGAATAAATGTGGAAGTTATAAATAACAGCGCTATCAACTTTAAAACGCACTAAATTTTGTTGATGTTTTGCGTATTCAGTTTGTATCGACATATCTCCGGTAGTACAAGTGCTGCACTTCTGAAACTTGGTACTCTAGTAAAAAATGTGTCTCCGCGACTGTCTACAAAGTTTCGTTTCACAATTCGAATAAATGTGGAAGTTATAAACAAAAGCGATATCAACTTTAAAACGCACTAAATTTTGTAGATGTTTTGCGTATTCAGTTTGTATCGACATATCTCCGGTAGTACAAGAGCTGCACTTCGTAAACTTGGTACTTCTGTAGAAAATGCCTCTTTGCGATGGTCTGCAAAGTTTCGTATCACAATTCGAATAAATGTGGAAGTTATAAATAACAGCGCTATCAACTTTAAAACGCACTAAATTTTGTAGATGTTTTGCGTATTCAGTTTGTATCGACAAATCTCCGGTAGTACAAGAGCTGCACTTCTGAAACTTGGTACTTCAGTAGAAAATGTGTCTCCGCGACTGGCTGCAAAGTTTCGTTTTACAATTCGAATAAATGTGGAAGTTATAAACAAAAGCGATATCAACTTTAAAACGCGCTAAATTTTGTTGGGGTTTTGCGTATTCAGTTTGTATCGACATATTTCTGATAGTACAAGAGCTGAACTTCTGAAACTTGGTGCTTCAGTAGAAAATGTGTCCCTGCGATGGTCTGCAAAGTTTCGTGGTACAATTCGAATAAATGTGGAAGTTATAAACAAAAGCGATATCAACTTTAAAACGCGCTAATATTTGTTGATGTTTTGCGTATTCAGTTTGTATCGACATATCTCCGGCAGTACAAGAGCTGCACTTCTGAAACTTAGTACTTCAGTAGAAAATGCCTCTCCGCCAGGGTCTGCAAAGTTTCGTGGCACAATTCGAATAAATCTGAAAGTTATAAACAAAAGCGCTATCAACTTTAAAACGCGCTAAATTTTGTAGATGTTTTGCGTATTCAGTTTGTATCGACATATCTCCGGTAGTACAAGAGCTGCACTTCTGAAACTTGGTACTTTAGTAGAAAATGTGTCTCCGCGACTGTCTGCAAAGTTTCGTGGCACAATTCGAATAAATGTAGAAGTTATAAACAAAAGCGATATCAACTTTAAAACGCGCTAAATTTTGTTGATGTTTTGCGTATTCAGTTTGTATCGACATATCTCCGGTAGTACAAGAGCTGCACTTCTGAAACTTGGTACTTCAGTAGGAAATGCCTCTCCGCCAGGGTCTGCAAAGTTTCGTGGCACAATTCGAATAAATCTGAAAGTTATAAAAAAAAGCGCTATCAACTTTTAAACGCGCTAAATTTTGTAGATGTTATGCTATTCAGTTTGTATCGACATATCTCCGGCAGTACAAGAGCTGCACTTCTGAAACTTGGTACTTCTGTAGAAAATGCCTCTTTGCGATGGTCTGCAAAGTTTCGTATCACAATTCGAATAAATGTGGAAGTTATAAATAACAGCGCTATCAACTTTAAAACGCACTAAATTTTGTAGATGTTTTGCGTATTCAGTTTGTATCGACAAATCTCCGGTAGTACAAGAGCTGCACTTCTGAAACTTGGTACTTCAGTAGAAACTGTGTCTCCGCGACTGTCTACAAAGTTTCGTTTCACAATTCGAATCAATGTGGAAGTTATAAACAAAAGCGATATCAACTTTAAAACGCGCTAAATTTTGTTGATGTTTTGCGTATTCAGTTTGTATCGACATATCTCCGGTAGTACAAAAGCTGCACTTCTGAAACTTGGTACTTCTGTAGAAAATGTGTCTCCGCGACTGTCTACAAAGTTTCGTTTCACAATTCGAATAAATGTGGAAGTTATAAACAAAAGCTATATCAACTTTAAAACGCGCTTAATTTTGTTGATGTTTTGCGTATTCAGTTTGTATCGACAAATCTCCGGTAGTACAAGAGCTGCACTTCTGAAACTTGGTACTTCAGTAGAAACTGTGTCTCCGCGACTGTCTACAAAGTTTCGTTTCACAATTCGAATCAATGTGGAAGTTATAAACAAAAGCGATATCAACTTTAAAACGCGCTAAATTTTGTTGATGTTTTGCGTATTCAGTTTGTATCGACATATCTCCGGTAGTACAAAAGCTGCACTTCTGAAACTTGGTACTTCAGTAGAAAATGTGTCTCCGCGACTGTCTACAAAGTTTCGTTTCACAATTCGAATAAATGTGGAAGTTATAAACAAAAGCTATATCAACTTTAAAACGCGCTTAATTTTGTTGATGTTTTGCGTATTCAGTTTGTATCGACATATCTCCGGTAGTACAAGTGCTGCACTTCTGAAACTTGGTACTTCAGTAGAAAATGTGTCTCCGCGACTGTCTGCAAAGTTTCGTGGCACAATTCGAATAAATGTAGAAGTTATAAACAAAAGCGATATCAACTTTAAAACGCGCTAAATTTTGTCGATGTTTTGCGTATTCAGTTTGTATCGACATATCTCCGGTAGTACAAGAGCTGCACTTCTGAAACTTGGTACTTCAGTAGAAAATGTGTCTCCGCGGCTGTCTACAAAGTTTCGTTTCACAATTCGAATAAATGTGCAAGTTATAAACAAAAGCGATATCAACTTTAAAACGCGCTAAATTTTGTTGGGGTTTTGCGTAATCAGTTTGTATCGACATATCTCCGGTAGTACAAGAGCTGCACTTCTGAAACTTGGTACTTCTGTAGAAAATGCCTCTTTGCGATGGTCTGCAAAGTTTCGTATCACAATTCGAATAAATGTGGAAGTTATAAATAACAGCGCTATCAACTTTAAAACGCACTAAATTTTGTAGATGTTTTGCGTATTCAGTTTGTATCGACAAATCTCCGGTAGTACAAGAGCTGCACTTCTGAAAAATGGTACTTCAGTAGAAAATGTGTCTCCGCGACTGTCTGCAAAGTTTCGTGGCACAATTCGAATAAATGTGGAAGTTATAAACAAAAGCGATATCAACTTTAAAACGCGCTAAATTTTGTCGATGTTTTGCGTATTCAGTTTGTATCGACATATCTCCGCTAGTACAAGAGCTGCACTTCTGAAACTTGGTAGTTCAGTAGAAAATGTGTCTCCGCGACTGTCTGCAAAGTTTCGTGGCACAATTCGAATAAATGTGGAAGTTATAAACAAAAGCGATATCAACTTTAAAACGCGCTAAATTTTGTTGATGTTTTGCGTATTCAGTTTGTATCGACATATCTCCGGTAGTACAAAAGCTGCACTTCTGAAACTTGGTACTTCTGTAGAAAATGCCTCTTTGCGATGGTCTGCAAAGTTTCGTATCACAATTCGAATAAATGTGGAAGTTATAAATAACAGCGCTATCAACTTTAAAACGCACTAAATTTTGTAGATGTTTTGCGTATTCAGTTTGTATCGACAAATCTCCGGTAGTACAAGAGCTGCACTTCTGAAACTTGGTACTTCAGTAGAAAATGTGTCTCCGCGACTGTCTACAAAGTTTCGTTTCACAATTCGAATCAATGTGGAAGTTATAAACAAAAGCGATATCAACTTTAAAACGCGCTAATATTTGTTGATGTTTTGCGTATTCAGTTTGTATCGACATATCTCCGGCAGTACAAGAGCTGCACTTCTGAAACTTAGTACTTCAGTAGAAAATGCCTCTCCGCCAGGGTCTTCAAAGTTTCGTTGCACAATTCGAATAAATCTGAAAGTTATAAACAAAAGCGCTATCAACTTTAAAACGCGCTAAATTTTGTAGATGTTTTGCGTATTCAGTTTGTATCGACATATCTCCGGTAGTACAAGAGCTGCACTTCTGAAACTTGGTACTTCAGTAGAAAATGTGTCTCCGCGACTGTCTGCAAAGTTTCGTGGCACAATTCGAATAAATGTAGAAGTTATAAACAAAAGCGATATCAACTTTAAAACGCGCTAAATTTTGTCGATGTTTTGCGTATTCAGTTTGTATCGACATATCTCCGGTAGTACAAGAGCTGCACTTCTGAAACTTGGTACTTCAGTAGAAAATGTGTCTCCGCGGCTGTCTACAAAGTTTCGTTTCACAATTCGAATAAATGTGCAAGTTATAAACAAAAGCGATATCAACTTTAAAACGCGCTAAATTTTGTTGGGGTTTTGCGTAATCAGTTTGTATCGACATATCTCCGGTAGTACAAGAGCTGCACTTCTGAAACTTGGTACTTCTGTAGAAAATGCCTCTTTGCGATGGTCTGCAAAGTTTCGTATCACAATTCGAATAAATGTGGAAGTTATAAATAACAGCGCTATCAACTTTAAAACGCACTAAATTTTGTAGATGTTTTGCGTATTCAGTTTGTATCGACAAATCTCCGGTAGTACAAGAGCTGCACTTCTGAAAAATGGTACTTCAGTAGAAAATGTGTCTCCGCGACTGTCTGCAAAGTTTCGTGGCACAATTCGAATAAATGTGGAAGTTATAAACAAAAGCGATATCAACTTTAAAACGCGCTAAATTTTGTCGATGTTTTGCGTATTCAGTTTGTATCGACATATCTCCGCTAGTACAAGAGCTGCACTTCTGAAACTTGGTAGTTCAGTAGAAAATGTGTCTCCGCGACTGTCTGCAAAGTTTCGTGGCACAATTCGAATAAATGTGGAAGTTATAAACAAAAGCGATATCAACTTTAAAACGCGCTAAATTTTGTTGATGTTTTGCGTATTCAGTTTGTATCGACATATCTCCGGTAGTACAAAAGCTGCACTTCTGAAACTTGGTACTTCAGTAGAAAATGTGTCTCCGCGACTGTCTACAAAGTTTCGTTTCACAATTCGAATAAATGTGGAAGTTATAAACAAAAGCGATATCAACTTTAAAACGCGCTTAATTTTGTTGATGTTTTGCGTATTCAGTTTGTATCGACATATCTCCGGTAGTACAAGAGCTGAACTTCTGAAACTTAGTGCTTCAGTAGAAAATGTGTCCCCGCGATGGTCTGCAAAGTTTCGTGGCACAATTCGAATAAATGTGGAAGTTATAAACAAAAGCGATAGTAACTTTAAAAAGCGCTAAATTTTGTTGATGTTTTGCGTATTCAGTTTGTATCGACATATCTCCGGCAGTACAAGAGCTGCACTTCTGAAACTTGGTACTTCAGTAGAAAATGCCTCTCCGCCAGGGTCTGCAAAGTTTCGTGGCAGAATTCGAATAAATCTGAAAGTTATAAAAAAAAGCGCTATCAACTTTTAAACGCGCTAAATTTTGTAGATGTTATGCTATTCAGTTTGTATCGACATATCTCCGGCAGTACAAGAGCTGCACTTCTGAAACTTGGTACTTCTGTAGAAAATGCCTCTTTGCGATGGTCTGCAAAGTTTCGTATCACAATTCGAATAAATGTGGAAGTTATAAATAACAGCGCTATCAACTTTAAAACGCACTAAATTTTGTTGATGTTTTGCGTATTCAGTTTGTATCGACATATCTCCGGTAGTACAAGTGCTGCACTTCTGAAACTTGGTACTCTAGTAAAAAATGTGTCTCCGCGAGTGTCTACAAAGTTTCGTTTCACAATTCGAATAAATGTGGAAGTTATAAACAAAAGCGATATCAACTTTAAAACGCACTAAATTTTGTAGATGTTTTGCGTATTCAGTTTGTATCGACATATCTCCGGTAGTACAAGAGCTGCACTTCGTAAACTTGGTACTTCTGTAGAAAATGCCTCTTTGCGATGGTCTGCAAAGTTTCGTATCACAATTCGAATAAATGTGGAAGTTATAAATAACAGCGCTATCAACTTTAAAACGCACTAAATTTTGTAGATGTTTTGCGTATTCAGTTTGTATCGACAAATCTCCGGTAGTACAAGAGCTGCACTTCTGAAACTTGGTACTTCAGTAGAAAATGTGTCTCCGCGACTGGCTGCAAAGTTTCGTTTTACAATTCGAATAAATGTGGAAGTTATAAACAAAAGCGATATCAACTTTAAACCGCGCTAAATTTTGTTGGGGTTTTGCGTATTCAGTTTGTATCGACATATTTCTGATAGTACAAGAGCTGAACTTCTGAAACTTGGTGCTTCAGTAGAAAATGTGTCCCTGCGATGGTCTGCAAAGTTTCGTGGTACAATTCGAATAAATGTGGAAGTTATAAACAAAAGCGATATCAACTTTAAAACGCGCTAATATTTGTTGATGTTTTGCGTATTCAGTTTGTATCGACATATCTCCGGCAGTACAAGAGCTGCACTTCTGAAACTTAGTACTTCAGTAGAAAATGCCTCTCCGCCAGGGTCTGCAAAGTTTCGTGGCACAATTCGAATAAATCTGAAAGTTATAAACAAAAGCGCTATCAACTTTAAAACGCGCTAAATTTTGTAGATGTTTTGCGTATTCAGTTTGTATCGACATATCTCCGGTAGTACAAGAGCTGCACTTCTGAAACTTGGTACTTTAGTAGAAAATGTGTCTCCGCGACTGTCTGCAAAGTTTCGTGGCACAATTCGAATAAATGTAGAAGTTATAAACAAAAGCGATATCAACTTTAAAACGCGCTAAATTTTGTTGATGTTTTGCGTATTCAGTTTGTATCGACATATCTCCGGTAGTACAAGAGCTGCACTTCTGAAACTTGGTACTTCAGTAGGAAATGCCTCTCCGCCAGGGTCTGCAAAGTTTCGTGGCACAATTCGAATAAATCTGAAAGTTATAAAAAAAAGCGCTATCAACTTTTAAACGCGCTAAATTTTGTAGATGTTATGCTATTCAGTTTGTATCGACATATCTCCGGCAGTACAAGAGCTGCACTTCTGAAACTTGGTACTTCTGTAGAAAATGCCTCTTTGCGATGGTCTGCAAAGTTTCGTATCACAATTCGAATAAATGTGGAAGTTATAAATAACAGCGCTATCAACTTTAAAACGCACTAAATTTTGTAGATGTTTTGCGTATTCAGTTTGTATCGACAAATCTCCGGTAGTACAAGAGCTGCACTTCTGAAACTTGGTACTTCAGTAGAAACTGTGTCTCCGCGACTGTCTACAAAGTTTCGTTTCACAATTCGAATCAATGTGGAAGTTATAAACAAAAGCGATATCAACTTTAAAACGCGCTAAATTTTGTTGATGTTTTGCGTATTCAGTTTGTATCGACATATCTCCGGTAGTACAAAAGCTGCACTTCTGAAACTTGGTACTTCTGTAGAAAATGTGTCTCCGCGACTGTCTACAAAGTTTCGTTTCACAATTCGAATAAATGTGGAAGTTATAAACAAAAGCTATATCAACTTTAAAACGCGCTTAATTTTGTTGATGTTTTGCGTATTCAGTTTGTATCGACAAATCTCCGGTAGTACAAGAGCTGCACTTCTGAAACTTGGTACTTCAGTAGAAACTGTGTCTCCGCGACTGTCTACAAAGTTTCGTTTCACAATTCGAATCAATGTGGAAGTTATAAACAAAAGCGATATCAACTTTAAAACGCGCTAAATTTTGTTGATGTTTTGCGTATTCAGTTTGTATCGACATATCTCCGGTAGTACAAAAGCTGCACTTCTGAAACTTGGTACTTCAGTAGAAAATGTGTCTCCGCGACTGTCTACAAAGTTTCGTTTCACAATTCGAATAAATGTGGAAGTTATAAACAAAAGCTATATCAACTTTAAAACGCGCTTAATTTTGTTGATGTTTTGCGTATTCAGTTTGTATCGACATATCTCCGGTAGTACAAGTGCTGCACTTCTGAAACTTGGTACTCTAGTAAAAAATGTGTCTCCGCGACTGTCTACAAAGTTTCGTTTCACAATTCGAATAAATGTGGAAGTTATAAACAAAAGCGATATCAACTTTAGAACGCACTAAATTTTGTAGATGTTTTGCGTATTCAGTTTGTATCGACATATCTCCGGTAGTACAAGAGCTGCACTTCTGAAACTTGGTACTTTAGTAGAAAATGTGTCTCCGCGACTGTCTGCAAAGTTTCGTTTCACAATTCGAATAAATGTAGAAGTTATAAACAAAAGCGATATCAACTTTAAAACGCGCTAAATTTTGTTGATGTTTTGCGTATTCAGTTTGTATCGACATATCTCCGGTAGTACAAGAGCTGCACTTCTGAAACTTAGTACTTCAGTAGAAAATGCCTGTCCGCCAGGGTCTGCAAAGTTTCGTGGCACAATTCGAATAAATGTGGAAGTTATAAATAACAGCGCTATCAACTTTAAAACGCACTAAATTTTGTAGATGTTTTGCGTATTCAGTTTGTATCGACAAATCTCCGGTAGTACAAGAGCTGCACTTCTGAAACTTGGTACTTCTGTAGAAAATGCCTCTTTGCGATGGTCTGCAAAGTTTCGTATCACAATTCGAATAAATGTGGAAGTTATAAATAACAGCGCTATCAACTTTAAAACGCACTAAATTTTGTAGATGTTTTGCGTATTCAGTTTGTATCGACAAATCTCCGGTAGTACAAGAGCTGCACTTCTGAAACTTGGTACTTCAGTAGAAACTGTGTCTCCGCGACTGTCTACAAAGTTTCGTTTCACAATTCGAATCAATGTGGAAGTTATAAACAAAAGCGATATCAACTTTAAAACGCGCTAAATTTTGTTGATGTTTTGCGTATTCAGTTTGTATCGACATATCTCCGGTAGTACAAAAGCTGCACTTCTGAAACTTGGTACTTCAGTAGAAAATGTGTCTCCGCGACTGTCTACAAAGTTTCGTTTCACAATTCGAATAAATGTGGAAGTTATAAACAACAGCTATATCAACTTTAAAACGCGCTTAATTTTGTTGATGTTTTGCGTATTCAGTTTGTATCGACATATCTCCGGTAGTACAAGTGCTGCACTTCTGAAACTTGGTACTCTAGTAGAAAATGTGTCTCCGCGACTGTCTACAAAGTTTCGTTTCACAATTCGAATAAATGTGGAAGTTATAAACAAAAGCGATATCAACTTTAAAACGCACTAAATTTTGTAGATGTTTTGCGTATTCAGTTTGTATCGACATATCTCCGGTAGTACAAGAGCTGCACTTCGTAAACTTGGTACTTCAGTAGAAAATGTGTCTCTGCGACTGGCTGCAAAGTTTCGTTTTACAATTCGAATAAATGTGGAAGTTATAAACAAAAGCGCTATCAACTTTAAAACGCGCTAAATTTTGTTGGGGTTTTGCGTATTCAGTTTGTATCGACATATCTCTGGTAGTACAAGAGCTGAACTTCTGAAACTTGGTGCTTCAGTAGAAAATGTGTCCCTGCGATGGTCTGCAAAGTTTCGTGGTACAATTCGAATAAATGTGGAAGTTATAAACAAAAGCGATATCAACTTTAAAACGCGCTAATATTTGTTGATGTTTTGCGTATTCAGTTTGTATCGACATATCTCCGGCAGTACAAGAGCTGCACTTCTGAAACTTAGTACTTCAGTAGAAAATGCCTCTCCGCCAGGGTCTTCAAAGTTTCGTGGCACAATTCGAATAAATCTGAAAGTTATAAACAAAAGCGCTATCAACTTTAAAACGCGCTAAATTTTGTAGATGTTTTGCGTATTCAGTTTGTATCGACATATCTCCGGTAGTACAAGAGCTGCACTTCTGAAACTTGGTACTTCAGTAGAAAATGTGTCTCCGCGACTGTCTGCAAAGTTTCGTGGCACAATTCGAATAAATGTAGAAGTTATAAACAAAAGCGATATCAACTTTAAAACGCGCTAAATTTTGTTGATGTTTTGCGTATTCAGTTTGTATCGACATATCTCCGGTAGTACAAGAGCTGCACTTCTGAAACTTGGTACTTCAGTAGAAAATGTGTCTCCGCGACTGTCTGCAAAGTTTCGTGGCACAATTCGAATAAATGTGGAAGTTATAAACAAAAGCGATATCAACTTTAAAACGCGCTAAATTTCGTCGATGTTTTGCGTATTCAGTTTGTATCGACATATCTCCGGTAGTACAAGAGCTGCACTTCTGAAACTTGGTACTTCAGTAGAAAATGTGTCTCCGCGGCTGTCTACAAAGTTTCGTTTCACAATTCGAATAAATGTGCAAGTTATAAACAAAAGCGATATCAACTTTAAAACGCGCTAAATTTTGTTGGGGTTTTGCGTATTCAGTTTGTATCGACATATCTCCGGTAGTACAAGAGCTGCACTTCTGAAACTTGGTACTTCAGTAGAAAATGCCTCTCCGCCAGGGTCTGCAAAGTTTCGTGGCACAATTCGAATAAATGTGGAAGTTATAAATAACAGCGCTATCAACTTTAAAACGCACTAAATTTTGTAGATGTTTTGCGTATTCAGTTTGTATCGATAAATCTCCGGTAGTACAAGAGCTGCACTTCTGAAACTTGGTACTTCAGTAGAAAATGTGTCTCCGCGACTGTCTGCAAAGTTTCGTGGCACAATTCGAATAAATGTGGAAGTTATAAACAAAAGCGATATCAACTTTAAAACGCGCTAAATTTTGTCGATGTTTTGCGTATTCAGTTTGTATCGACATATCTCCGGTAGTACAAGAGCTGCACTTCTGAAACTTGGTAGTCCAGTAGAAAATGTGTCTCCGCGACTGTCTGCAAAGTTTCGTGGCACAATTCGAATAAATGTGGAAGTTATAAACAAAAGCGATATCAACTTTAAAACGCGCTAAATTTTGTTGATGTTTTGCGTATTCAGTTTGTATCGACATATCTCCGGTAGTACAAAAGCTGCACTTCTGAAACTTGGTACTTCAGTAGAAAATGTGTCTCCGCGACTGTCTACAAAGTTTCGTTTCACAATTCGAATAAATGTGGAAGTTATAAACAAAAGCGATATCAACTTTAAACCGCGCTTAATTTTGTTGATGTTTTGCGTATTCAGTTTGTATCGACATATCTCCGGTAGTACAAGTGCTGCACTTCTGAAACTTGGTACTCTAGTAGAAAATGTGTCTCCGCGACTGTCTACAAAGTTTCGTTTCACAATTCGAATAAATGTGGAAGTTATAAACAAAAGCGATATCAACTTTGAAACGCACTAAATTTTGTAGATGTTTTGCGTATTCAGTTTGTATCGACATATCTCCGGTAGTACAAGAGCTGCACTTCGTAAACTTGGTACTTCAGTAGTAAATGTGTCTCCGCGACTGTCTACAAAGTTTCGTTTCACAATTCGAATAAATGTGGAAGTTATGAACAAAAGCGCTATCAACTTTAAAACGCGCTAAATTTTGTTGATGTTTTGCGTATTCAGTTTGTATCGAAATATCTCCGGTAGTACAAGAGCTGCACTTCTGAAACTTGGTACTTCAGTAGGAAATGTGTCTCCGCGACTGTCTGCAAAGTTTCGGGGCACAATTCGAATCAATGTGGAAGTTAAAAACAAAAGCGATATCAACTTTAAAACGCGCTAAATTTTGTTGGGGTTTTGCGTATTCAGTTTGTGTCGACATATCTCCGGTAGTACAAGAGCTGAACTTCTGAAACTTGGTGCTTCAGTAGAGGATGTGTCCCCGCGACGGTCTGCAAAGTTTCGTGGCACAATTCGAATAAATGTGGAAGTTATAAACAAAAGCGATATCAACTTTAAAACGCGCTAAATTTTGTGTATGTTTTGCGTATTCAGTTTGTATCGACATATCTCCGGCAGTACAAGAGCTGCACTTCTGAAACTTGGTACTTCAGTAGAAAATGCCTCTCCGCCAGGGTCTGCAAAGTTTCGTGGCACAATTCGAATAAATCTGAAAGTTATAAACAAAAGCACTATCAACTTTTAAACGCGCTAAATTTTGTAGATGTTATGCTATTCAGTTGGTATCGACATATCTCCGGCAGTACAAGAGCTGCACTTCTGAAACTTGGTACTTCAGTAGAAAATGCCTCTTTGCGATGGTCTGCAAAGTTTCGTATCACAATTCGAATAAATGTTGAAGTTATAAATAACAGCGCTATCAACTTTAAAACGCACTAAAATTTGTAGATGTTTTGCGTATTCAGTTTGTATCGACATATCTCCGGTAGTACAAGAGCTGCACTTCTGAAACTTTGTACTTCAGTAGAAAATGTGTCTCCGCGACTGTCTACAAAGTTTCGTTTCACAATTCGAATAAATGTGGAAGTTATAAACAAAAGCGCTATCAACTTTAAAACGCGCTAAATTTTGTTGATGTTTTGCGTATTCAGTTTGTATCGACATATCTCCGGTAGTACAGAAGCTGCACTTCTGAAACTTGGTACTTCAGTAGCAAATGTGTCCCCGCGACTGTCTACAAAGTTTCGTTTCACAATTCGAATAAATGTGGAAGTTATAAACAAAAGCGCTATCAACTTTAAAACGCGCTAAATTTTTTTGATGTTTTGCGTATTCAGTTTGTATCGACATATCTCCGGTAGTACAAGAGCTGCACTTCTGAAACTTGGTACTTCAGTAGAAAATGTGTCTCCGCGACTGTCTGCAAAGTTTCGTGGCACAATTCGAATAAATGTGGAAGTTATAAACAAAAGCGATATCAACTTTAAAACGCGCTAAATTTTGTTGATGTTTTGCGTATTCAGTTTGTATCGACATATCTCCGGTAGTACAAAAGCTGCACTTCTGAAACTTGGTACTTCAGTAGAAAATGTGTCTCCGCGACTGTCTACAAAGTTTCGTTTCACAATTCGAATAAATGTGGAAGTTATAAACAAAAGCGATATCAACTTTAAAACGCGCTTAATTTTGTTGATGTTTTGCGTATTCAGTTTGTATCGACATATCTCCGGTAGTACAAGTGCTGCACTTCTGAAACTTGGTACTCTAGTAGAAAATGTGTCTCCGCGACTGTCTACAAAGTTTCGTTTCACAATCCGAATAAATGTGCAAGTTATAAACAAAAGCGATATCAACTTTAAAACGCACTAAATTTTGTAGATGTTTTGCGTATTCAGTTTGTATCGACATATCTCCGGTAGTACAAGAGCTGCACTTCGTAAACTTGGTACTTCAGTAGAAAATGTGTCTCCGCGACTGTCTACAAAGTTTCGTTTCACAATTCGAATAAATGTGGAAGTTATGAACAAAAGCGATATCAACTTTAAAACGCGCTAAATTTTGTTGATGTTTTGCGTATTCAGTTTGTATCGACATATCTCCGGCAGTACAAGAGCTGCACTTCTGAAACTTGGTACTTCAGTAGGAAATGTGTCTCCGCGACTGTCTGCAAAGTTTCGTGGCACAATTCGAATAAATGTGGAAGTTATAAACAAAAGCGATATCAACTTTAAAACGCGCTAAATTTTGTTGGGGTTTTGCGTATTCAGTTTGTATCGACATATCTCCGGTAGTACAAGAGCTGAACTTCTGAAACTTGGTGCTTCAGTAGAAGATGTGTCCCTGCGACTGTCTACAAAGTTTCGTGGCACAATTCGAATAAATGTGGAAGTTATAAACAAAAGCGATATCAACTTTAAAACGCGCTAAATTTTGTTGATGTTTTGCGTATTCAGTTTGTATCGACATATCACCGGCAGTTCAAGAGCTGCACTTCTGAAACTTGGTACTTCAGTAGAAAATGCCTCTCCGCCAGGGTCTGCAAAGTTTCGTGGCACAATTCGAATAAATCTGAAAGTTATAAACAAAAGCACTATCAACTTTTAAACGCGCTAAATTTTGTAGATTTTATGCTATTCAGTTAGTATCGACATATCTCCGGCAGTACAAGAGCTGCACTTCTGAAACTTTGTACTTCAGTAGAAAATGCCTCTCCGCGATGGTCTGCAAAGTTTCGTATCACAATTCGAATAAATGTGGAAGTTATAAATAACAGCGCTATCAACTTTAAAACGCACTAAATTTTGTAGATGTTTTGCGTATTCAGTTTGTATCGACACATCTCCGGTAGTACAAGAGCTGCACTTCTGAAACTTGGTACTTCAGTAGAAAATGTGTCTCCGCGACTGTCTACAAAGTTTCGTGTCACAATTCGAATAAATGTGGAAGTTATAAACAAAAGCGCTATCAACTTTAAAACGCGCTAAATTTTGTTGATGTTTTGCGTATTCAGTTTGTATCGACATATCTCCGGTAGTACAAGAGCTGCACTTCTGCAACTTGGTACTTCAGTAGCAAATGTGTCCCCGCGACTGTCTACAAAGTTTCGTTTCACAATTCGAATAAATTTGGAAGTTATTAACAAAAGCGCTATCAACTTTAAAACGCGCTAAATTTTGTTGATGTTTTGCGTATTCAGTTTGTATCGACATATCTCCGGTAGTACAAGAGCTGCACTTCTGAAACTTGGTACTTCAGTAGAAAATGTGTCTCCGCGACTTTGTGCAAAGTTTCGTGGCACAATTCGAATAAATGTGGAAGTTATAAACAAAAGCGATATCAACTTTAAAACGCGCTAAATTTTGTTGATGTTTTGCGTATTCAGTTTATATCGACATATCTCCAGTAGTACAAGAGCTGCACTTCTGAAACTTGGTACTTAAGTGGAAAATGTGTCTCCGCGACTGTCTGCAAAGTTTCGTGGCACAATTCGAATAAATGTGGAAGTTATAAACAAAAGCGATATCAACTTTGAAACGCGCTAAATTTTGTTGATGTTTGACGTATTCAGTTTGTATCGACATATCTCCGGCAGTACTAGAGCTGCACTTCTGAAACTTGGTACTTAAGTGGAAAATGTGTCTCCGCGACTGTCTACAAAGTTTCGTTTCACAATACGAATAAATGTGGAAGTTATAAACAAAAGCGATATCAACTTTCAAACGCACTAAATTTTGTAGATGTTTTGCGTATTCAGTTTGTATCGACATATCTCCGGTAGTTCAAGAGCTGCACTTCTGATACTTGGTACTTTAGTGGAAAATGTGTCTCTGCGACTGTCTGCAAAGTTTCGTGGCACAATTCGAATAAATGTGGAAGTTATAAACAAAAGCGATATCAACTTTAAAACGCGCTAAATTTTGTTGGGGTTTAGCGTATTCAGTTTGTATCGACATATCTCCGGTAGTACAAGAGCTGCACTTCTGAAACTTGGTACTTCAGTAGAAAATGCCTCTCCGCGATGGTCTGCAAAGTTTCGTATCACAATTCGAATAAATGTGGAAGTTATAAATAACAGCGCTATCAACTTTAAAACGCACTAAATTTTGTAGATGTTTTGCGTATTCAGTTTGTATCGACACATCTCCGGTAGTACAAGAGCTGCACTTCTGAAACTTGGTACTTCAGTGTAAAGTGTGTCTCCGCGACTGTCTACAAAGTTTCGTTTCACAATTCGAATAAATGTGGAAGTTATAAACAAAAGCGCTATCAACTTTAAAACGCGCTAAATTTTGTTGATGTTTTGCGTATTCAGTTTGTATCGACATATCTCCGGTAGTACAAGAGCTGCACTTCTGAAACTTGGTACTTCAGTAGGAAATTTGTCCCCGCGACTGTCTACAAAGTTTCGTATCACAATTCGAATAAATGTGGAAGTTATAAACAAAAGCGCTATCAACTTCAAAACGCGCTAAATTTTTTTGATGTTTTGCGTATTCAGTTTGTATCGACATATCTCCGGTAGTACAAGAGCTGCACTTTTGAAACTTGGTGCTTCAGTAGTAGATGTGTCCCCGCGACGGTCTGCAAAGTTTCGTGGCACAATTCGAATAAATGTGGAAGTTATAAACAAAAGCGATATCAACTTTAAAACGCGCTAAATTTGGTTGATGTTTTGCGTATTCAGTTTGTATCGACATATCTCCGGCAGTACAAGAGCTGCACTTCTGAAACTTGGTACTTCAGTAGGAAATGTGTCTCCGCGACTGTCTGCAAAGTTTCGTGGCACAATTCGAATAAATGTGGAAGTTATAACCAAAAGCGATATCAACTTTAAAACGCGCTAAATTTTGTTGGGGTTTTGCGTATTCAGTTTGTATCGACATATCTCCGGTAGTACAAGAGCTGAACTTCTGAAACTTGGTGCTTCAGTAGAAGATGTGTCCCTGCGACTGTCTACAAAGTTTCGTGGCACAATTCGAATAAATGTGGAAGTTATAAACAAAAGCGATATCAACTTTAAAACGCGCTAAATTTTGTTGATGTTTTGCGTATTCAGTTTGTATCGACATATCACCGGCAGTTCAAGAGCTGCACTTCTGAAACTTGGTACTTCAGTAGAAAATGCCTCTCCGCCAGGGTCTGCAAAGTTTCGTGGCACAATTCGAATAAATCTGAATGTTATAAACAAAAGCACTATCAATATTTAAACGCGCTAAATTTTGTAGATGTTATGCTATTCAGTTAGTATCGACATATCTCCGGCAGTACAAGAGCTGCACTTCTGAAACTTTGTACTTCAGTAGAAAATGCCTCTCCGCGATGGTCTGCAAAGTTTCGTATCACAATTCGAATAAATGTGGAAGTTATAAATAACAGCGCTATCAACTTTAAAACGCACTAAATTTTGTAGATGTTTTGCGTATTCAGTTTGTATCGACACATCTCCGGTAGTACAAGAGCTGCACTTCTGAAACTTGGTACTTCAGTAGAAAATGTGTCTCCGCGACTGTCTACAAAGTTTCGTTTCACAATTCGAATAAATGTGGAAGTTATAAACAAAAGCGCTATCAACTTTAAAACGCGCTAAATTTTGTTGATGTTTTGCGTATTCAGTTTGTATCGACATATCTCCGGTAGTACAAGAGCTGCACTTCGTAAACTTGGTACTTCAGTAGAAAATGTGTTCCCGCGACTGTCTACAAAGTTTCGTTTCACAATTCGAATAAATGTGGAAGTTATAAACAAAAGCGCTATCAACTTTAAAACGCGCTAAATTTTGTTGATGTTTTGCGTATTCAGTTTGTATCGACATATCTCCGGTAGTACAAGAGCTGCACTTCTGAAACTTGGTACTTCAGTAGAAAATGTGTCTCCGCGACTTTGTGCAAAGTTTCGTGGCACAATTCGAAAAAATGTGGAAGTTATAAACAAAAGCGATATCAACTTTAAAACGCGCTAAATTTTGTTGATGTTTTGCGTATTCAGTTTATATCGACATATCTCCAGTAGTACAAGAGCTGCACTTCTGAAACTTGGTACTTAAGTGGAAAATGTGTCTCCGCGACTGTCTGCAAAGTTTCGTGGCACAATTCGAATAAATGTGGAAGTTATAAACAAAAGCGATATCAACTTTGAAACGCGCTAAATTTTGTTGATGTTTGACGTATTCAGTTTGTATCGACATATCTCCGGCAGTACTAGAGCTGCACTTCTGAAACTTGGTACTTAAGTGGAAAATGTGTCTCCGCGACTGTCTACAAAGTTTCGTTTCACAATACGAATAAATGTGGAAGTTATAAACAAAAGCGATATCAACTTTAAAACGCACTAAATTTTGTAGATGTTTTGCGTATTCAGTTTGTATCGACATATCTCCGGTAGTTCAAGAGCTGCACTTCTGAAACTTGGTACTTAAGTGGAAAATGTGTCTCCGCGACTGTCTGCAAAGTTTCGTGGCACAATTCGAATAAATGTTGAAGTTATAAACAAAAGCGATATCAACTTTAAAACGCGCTAAATTTTGTTGGGGTTTAGCGTATTCAGTTTGTATCGACATATCTCCGGTAGTACAAGAGCTGCACTTCTGAAACTTGGTACTTCATTAGAAAATGCCTCTCCGCGATGGTCTGCAAAGTTTCGTATCACAATTCGAATAAATGTGGAAGTTATAAATAACAGCGCTATCAACTTTAAAACGCACTAAATTTTGTAGATGTTTTGCGTATTCAGTTTGTATCGACACATCTCCGGTAGTACAAGAGCTGCACTTCTGAAACTTGGTACTTCAGTGGAAAATGTGTCTCCGCGACTGTCTACAAAGTTTCGTTTCACAATTCGAATAAATGTGGAAGTTATAAACAAAAGCGCTATCAACTTTAAAACGCGCTAAATTTTGTTGATGTTTTGCGTATTCAGTTTGTATCGACATATCTCCGGTAGTACAAGAGCTGCACTTCTGAAACTTGGTACTTCAGTAGGAAATTTGTCCCCGCGACTGTCTACAAAGTTTCGTTTCACAATTCGAATAAATGTGGAAGTTATAAACAAAAGCGCTATCAACTTCAAAACGCGCTAAATTTTTTTGATGTTTTGCGTATTCAGTTTGTATCGACATATCTCCGGTAGTACAAGAGCTGCACTTTTGAAACTTGGTGCTTCAGTAGTAGATGTGTCCCCGCGACGGTCTGCAAAGTTTCGTGGCACAATTCTGAATAAATGTGGAAGTTATAAACAAAAGCGATATCAACTTTAAAACGCGCTAAATTTGGTTGATGTTTTGCGTATTCAGTTTGTATCGACATATCTCCGGTAGTACAAGAGCTGCACTTCTGAGACTTGGTACTTCAGTAGAAAATGTGTCTCCGCGACTGTCTGCAAAGTTTCGTTGCACAATTCGAATAAATGTGGAAGTTATAAACAAAAGCGATATCAACTTTAAAACGCGCTAAATTTTGTTGATGTTTTGCGTATTCAGTTTGTATCGACATATCTCCGGTAGTACAAGAGCTGCACTTCTGAAACTTGGTACTTCAGTAGAAAATGTGTCTCCGCGACTGTCTACAAAGTTTCGTTTCACAATTCGAATAAATGTTAAAGTTATAAACAAAAGCGATATCAACTTTAAAACGCGCTTAATTTTGTTGATGTTTTGCGTATTCAGTTTGTATCGACATATCTCCGGTAGTACAAGTGCTGCACTTCTGAACCTTGGTACTTCAGTAGACAATGTGTCTCCGCGACTGTCTACAAAGTTTCGTTTCACAATTCGAATAAATGTGGAAGTTATAAACAAAAGCGATATCAACTTTAAAACGCACTAAATTTTGTAGATGTTTTGCGTATTCAGTTTGTATTGACACATCTCCGGTAGTACAAGAGCTGAACTTCTGAAACTTGGTGCTTCAGTAGAAAATGTGTCCCTGCGACTGTCTACAAAGTTTCGTGGCACAATTCGAATAAATGTGGAAGTTATAAACAAAAGCGATATCAACTTTAAAACGCGCTAAATTTTGTTGGGGTTTTGCGTATTCAGTTTGTATCGACATATCTCCGGTAGTACAAGAGCTGAACTTCTGAAACTTGGTACTTTAGTAGGAAATGTGTCTCCGCGACTGTCTGCAAAGTTTCGTGGCACAATTCGAATAAATGTGGAAGTTATAAACAAAAGCGATATCAACTTTAAAACGCGCTGAATTTTGTTGGGGTTTTGCGTATTCAGTTTGTATCGACATATCTCCGGTAGTACAAGAGCTGAACTTCTGAAACTTGGTGCTTCAGTAGAAGATGTGTCCCTGCGACTGTCTACAAAGTTTCGTGGCACAATTCGAATAAATGTGGAAGTTATAAACAAAAGCGATATCAACTTTAAAACGCGCTAAATTTTGTTGATGTTTTGCGTATTCAGTTTGTATCGACATATCTCCGGCAGTTCAAGAGCTTCACTTCTGAAACTTGGTACTTCAGTAGAAAATGCCTCTCCGCCAGGGTCTGCTAAGTTTCGTGGCACAATTCGAATAAATCTGAAAGTTATAAACAAAAGCACTATCAACTTTTAAACGCGCTAAATTTTGTAGATGTTATGCTATTCAGTTAGTATCGACATATCTCCGGCAGTACAAGAGCTGCACTTCTGAAACTTGGTACTTCATTAGAAAATGCCTCTCCGCGATGGTCTGCAAAGTTTCGTATCACAATTCGAATAAATGTGGAAGTTATAAATAACAGCGCTATCAACTTTAAAACGCACTAAATTTTGTAGATGTTTTGCGTATTCAGTTTGTATCGACACATCTCCGGTAGTACAAGAGCTGCACTTCTGAAACTTGGTACTTCAGTGGAAAATGTGTCTCCGCGACTGTCTACAAAGTTTCGTTTCACAATTCGAATAAATGTGGAAGTTATAAACAAAAGCGCTATCAACTTTAAAACGCGCTAAATTTTGTTGATGTTTTGCGTATTCAGTTTGTATCGACATATCTCCGGTAGTACAAGAGCTGCACTTCTGAAACTTGGTACTTCAGTAGGAAATTTGTCCCCGCGACTGTCTACAAAGTTTCGTTTCACAATTCGAATAAATGTGGAAGTTATAAACAAAAGCGCTATCAACTTCAAAACGCGCTAAATTTTTTTGATGTTTTGCGTATTCAGTTTGTATCGACATATCTCCGGTAGTACAAGAGCTGCACTTTTGAAACTTGGTGCTTCAGTAGTAGATGTGTCCCCGCGACGGTCTGCAAAGTTTCGTGGCACAATTCGAATAAATGTGGAAGTTATAAACAAAAGCGATATCAACTTTAAAACGCGCTAAATTTGGTTGATGTTTTGCGTATTCAGTTTGTATCGACATATCTCCGGTAGTACAAGAGCTGCACTTCTGAGACTTGGTACTTCAGTAGAAAATGTGTCTCCGCGACTGTCTGCAAAGTTTCGTGGCACAATTCGAATAAATGTGGAAGTTATAAACAAAAGCGATATCAACTTTAAAACGCGCTAAATTTTGTTGATGTTTTGCGTATTCAGTTTGTATCGACATATCTCCGGTAGTACAAGAGCTGCACTTCTGAAACTTGGTACTTCAGTAGAAAATGTGTCTCCGCGACTGTCTACAAAGTTTCGTTTCACAATTCGAATAAATGTTAAAGTTATAAACAAAAGCGATATCAACTTTAAAACGCGCTTAATTTTGTTGATGTTTTGCGTATTCAGTTTGTATCGACATATCTCCGGTAGTACAAGTGCTGCACTTCTGAACCTTGGTACTTCAGTAGAAAATGTGTCTCCGCGACTGTCTACAAAGTTTCGTTTCACAATTCGAATAAATGTGGAAGTTATAAACAAAAGCGATATCAACTTTAAAACGCACTAAATTTTGTAGATGTTTTGCGTATTCAGTTTGTATTGACACATCTCCGGTAGTACAAGAGCTGAACTTCTGAAACTTGGTGCTTCAGTAGAAAATGTGTCCCTGCGACTGTCTACAAAGTTTCGTGGCACAATTCGAATAAATGTGGAAGTTATAAACAAAAGCGATATCAACTTTAAAACGCGCTAAATTTTGTTGGGGTTTTGCGTATTCAGTTTGTATCGACATATCTCCGGTAGTACAAGAGCTGAACTTCTGAAACTTGGTACTTTAGTAGGAAATGTGTCTCCGCGACTGTCTGCAAAGTTTCGTGGCACAATTCGAATAAATGTGGAAGTTATAAACAAAAGCGATATCAACTTTAAAACGCGCTGAATTTTGTTGGGGTTTTGCGTATTCAGTTTGTATCGACATATCTCCGGCAGTTCAAGAGCTTCACTTCTGAAACTTGGTACTTCAGTAGAAAATGCCTCTCCGCTAGGGTCTGCTAAGTTTCGTGGCACAATTCGAATAAATCTGAAAGTTATAAACAAAAGCACTATCAACTTTTAAACGCGCTAAATTTTGTAGATGTTATGCTATTCAGTTAGTATCGACATATCTCCGGCAGTACAAGAGCTGCACTTCTGAAACTTGGTACTTCAGTAGAAAATGCCTCTCCGCGATGGTCTGCAAAGTTTCGTATCACAATTCGAATAAATGTGGAAGTTATAAATAACAGCCCTATCAACATTAAAACGCACTAAATTTTGTAGATGTTTTGCGTATTCAGTTTGTATCGACACATCTCCGGTAGTACAAGAGCTGCACTTCTGAAACTTGGTACTTCAGTAGAAAATGTGTCTCCGCGACTGTCTACAAAGTTTCGTTTCACAATTCGAATAAATGTGGAAGTTATAAACAAAAGCGCTATCAACTTTAAAACGCGCTAAATTTTGTTGATGTTTTGCGTATTCAGTTTGTATCGACATATCTCCGGTAGTACACGAGCTGCACTTCTGCAACTTGGTACTTCAGTAGCAAATGTGTCCCCGCGACTCTCTACAAAGTTTCGTTTCACAATTCGAATAAATGTGGAAGTTATAAACAAAAGCGCTATCAACTTGAAAACGCGCTAAATTTTGTTGATGTTTTGCGTATTCAGTTTGTATCGACATATCTCCGGTAGTACAAGAGCTGCACTTCTGAAACTTGGTACTTCAGTAGAAAATGTGTCTCCGCGACTGTCTGCAAAGTTTCGTTTCACAATTCGAATAAATGTGGAAGTTATAAACAAAAGCGATATCAACTTTAAAACGCGCTAAATTTTGTTGATGTTTTGCGTATTCAGTTTGTATCGACATATCTCCGGTAGTACAAGAGCTGCACTTCTGAAACTTGGTACTTAAGTGGAAAATGTGTCTCCGCGACTGTCTGCAAAGTTTCGTGGCACAATTCGAATAAATGTGGAAGTTATAAACAAAAGCGATATCAACTTTGAAACGCGCTAAATTTTGTTGATGTTTTGCGTATTCAGTTTGTATCGACATATCTCCGGCAGTACAAGAGCTGCACTTCTGAAACTTGGTACTTAAGTGGAAAATGTGTCTCCGCGACTGTCTACAAAGTTTCGTTTCACAATACGAATAAATGTGGAAGTTATAAACAAAAGCGATATCAACTTTAAAACGCACTAAATTTTGTAGATGTTTTGCGTATTCAGTTTGTATCGACATATCTCCGGTAGTTCAAGAGCTGCACTTCTGAAACTTGGTACTTTAGTAGAAAATGTGTCTCCGCGACTGTCTGCAAAGTTTCGTTTCACAATTCAAATAAATGTGGAAGTTATAAACAAAAGCGATATCAACTTTAAAACGCGCTAAATTTTGTTGGGGTTTTGCGTATTCAGTTTGTATCGACATATCTCCGGTAGTACAAGAGCTGCACTGCTGAAACTTGGTACTTCAGTAGAAAATGCCTCTCCGCGATGGTCTGCAAAGTTTCGTATCACAATTCGAATAAATGTGGAAGTTATAAATAACAGCGCTATCAACTTTAAAACGCACTAAATTTTGTAGATGTTTTGCGTATTCAGTTTGTATCGACACATCTCCGGTAGTACAAGAGCTGCACTTCTGAAACTTGGTACTTCAGTGGAAAATGTGTCTCCGCGACTGTCTACAAAGTTTCGTTTCACAATTCGAATAAATGTGGAAGTTATAAACAAAAGCGCTATCAACTTTAAAACGCGCTAAATTTTGTTGATGTTTTGCGTATTCAGTTTGTATCGACATATCTCCGGTAGTACAAGAGCTGCACTTCTGAAACTTGGTACTTCAGTAGGAAATTTGTCCCCGCGACTGTCTACAAAGTTTCGTTTCACAATTCGAATAAATGTGGAAGTTATAAACAAAAGCGCTATCAACTTCAAAACGCGCTAAATTTTTTTGATGTTTTGCGTATTCAGTTTGTATCGACATATCTCCGGTAGTACAAGAGCTGCACTTTTGAAACTTAGTGCTTCAGTAGAAGATGTGTCCCTGCGACGGTCTGCAAAGTTTCGTGGCACAATTCGAATAAATGTGGAAGTTATAAACAAAAGCGATATCAACTTTAAAACGCGCTAAATTTTGTTGATGTTTTGCGTATTCAGTTTGTATCGACATATCTCCGGTAGTACAAGAGCTGCACTTCTGAGACTTGGTACTTCAGTAGAAAATGTGTCTCCGCGACTGTCTGCAAAGTTTCGTTTCACAATTCGAATAAATGTGGAAGTTACAAACAAAAGCGATATCAACTTTAAAACGCACTAAATTTTGTAGATGTTTTGCGTATTCAGTTTGTATCGACACATCTCCGGTAGTACAAGAGTTGCACTTCTGAAACTTGGTACTTCAGTAGAAAATGTGTCTCCGCGACTGTCTACAAAGTTTCGTGTCACAATTCGAATAAATGTGGAAGTTATAAACAAAAGCGCTATCTACTTTAAAACGCGCTAAATTTTGTTGATGTTTTGCGTATTCAGTTTGTATCGACATATCTCCGGTAGTACAAGAGCTGCACTTCTGAAACTTAGTACTTAAGTGGAAAATGTGTCTCCGCGACTGTCTGCAAAGTTTCGTGGCACAATTCGAATAAATGTGGAAGTTATAAACAAAAGCGATATCAACTTTGAAACGCCCTAAATTTTGTTGATGTTTTGCGTATTCAGTTTATATCGACATATCTCCGGCAGTACAAGAGCTGCACTTCTGAAACTTGGTACTTAAGTGGAAAATGTGTCTCCGCGACTGTCTACAAAGTTTCGTTTCACAATTCGAATAAATGTGGAAGTTATAAACAAAAGCGCTATCAACTTCAAAACGCGCTAAATTTTTTTGAGGTTTTGCGTATTCAGTTTGTATCGACATATCTCCGGTAGTACAAGAGCTGCACTTCTGAAACTTGGTACTTCAGTGGAAAATGTGTCTCCGCGACTGTCTACAAAGTTTCGTTTCACAATTCGAATAAATGTGGAAGTTATAAACAAAAGCGCTATCAACTTTAAAACGCGCTAAATTTTGTTGATGTTTTGCGTATTCAGTTTGTATCGACATATCTCCGGTAGTACACGAGCTGCACTTCTGCAACTTGGTACTTCAGTAGCAAATGTGTCCCCGCGACTCTCTACAAAGTTTCGTTTCACAATTCGAATAAATGTGGAAGTTATAAACAAAAGCGCTATCAACTTTAAAACGCGCTAAATTTTGTTGATGTTTTGCGTATTCAGTTTGTATCGACATATCTCCGGTAGTACAAGAGCTGCACTTTTGAAACTTAGTGCTTCAGTAGAAGATGTGTCCCCGCGACGGTCTGCAAAGTTTCGTTGCACAATTCGAATAAATGTGGAAGTTATAAACAAAAGCGATATCAACTTTAAAACGCGCTAAATTTTGTTGATGTTTTGCGTATTCAGTTTGTATCGACATATCTCCGGTAGTACAAGAGCTGCACTTCTGAAACTTGGTACTTCAGTAGAAAATGTGTCTCCGCGACTGTCTACAAAGTTTCGTTTCACAATTCGAATAAATGTTAAAGTTATAAACAAAAGCGATATCAACTTTAAAACGCGCTTAATTTTGTTGATGTTTTGCGTATTCAGTTTGTATCGACATATCTCCGGTAGTACAAGTGCTGCACTTCTGAACCTTGGTACTTCAGTAGACAATGTGTCTCCGCGACTGTCTACAAAGTTTCGTTTCACAATTCGAATAAATGTGGAAGTTATAAACAAAAGCGATATCAACTTTAAAACGCACTAAATTTTGTAGATGTTTTGCGTATTCAGTTTGTATTGACACATCTCCGGTAGTACAAGAGCTGAACTTCTGAAACTTGGTGCTTCAGTAGAAAATGTGTCCCTGCGACTGTCTACAAAGTTTCGTGGCACAATTCGAATAAATGTGGAAGTTATAAACAAAAGCGATATCAACTTTAAAACGCGCTAAATTTTGTTGGGGTTTTGCGTATTCAGTTTGTATCGACATATCTCCGGTAGTACAAGAGCTGAACTTCTGAAACTTGGTACTTTAGTAGGAAATGTGTCTCCGCGACTGTCTGCAAAGTTTCGTGGCACAATTCGAATAAATGTGGAAGTTATAAACAAAAGCGATATCAACTTTAAAACGCGCTGAATTTTGTTGGGGTTTTGCGTATTCAGTTTGTATCGACATATCTCCGGTAGTACAAGAGCTGAACTTCTGAAACTTGGTGCTTCAGTAGAAGATGTGTCCCTGCGACTGTCTACAAAGTTTCGTGGCACAATTCGAATAAATGTGGAAGTTATAAACAAAAGCGATATCAACTTTAAAACGCGCTAAATTTTGTTGATGTTTTGCGTATTCAGTTTGTATCGACATATCTCCGGCAGTTCAAGAGCTTCACTTCTGAAACTTGGTACTTCAGTAGAAAATGCCTCTCCGCCAGGGTCTGCTAAGTTTCGTGGCACAATTCGAATAAATCTGAAAGTTATAAACAAAAGCACTATCAACTTTTAAACGCGCTAAATTTTGTAGATGTTATGCTATTCAGTTAGTATCGACATATCTCCGGCAGTACAAGAGCTGCACTTCTGAAACTTGGTACTTCATTAGAAAATGCCTCTCCGCGATGGTCTGCAAAGTTTCGTATCACAATTCGAATAAATGTGGAAGTTATAAATAACAGCGCTATCAACTTTAAAACGCACTAAATTTTGTAGATGTTTTGCGTATTCAGTTTGTATCGACACATCTCCGGTAGTACAAGAGCTGCACTTCTGAAACTTGGTACTTCAGTGGAAAATGTGTCTCCGCGACTGTCTACAAAGTTTCGTTTCACAATTCGAATAAATGTGGAAGTTATAAACAAAAGCGCTATCAACTTTAAAACGCGCTAAATTTTGTTGATGTTTTGCGTATTCAGTTTGTATCGACATATCTCCGGTAGTACAAGAGCTGCACTTCTGAAACTTGGTACTTCAGTAGGAAATTTGTCCCCGCGACTGTCTACAAAGTTTCGTTTCACAATTCGAATAAATGTGGAAGTTATAAACAAAAGCGCTATCAACTTCAAAACGCGCTAAATTTTTTTGATGTTTTGCGTATTCAGTTTGTATCGACATATCTCCGGTAGTACAAGAGCTGCACTTTTGAAACTTGGTGCTTCAGTAGTAGATGTGTCCCCGCGACGGTCTGCAAAGTTTCGTGGCACAATTCGAATAAATGTGGAAGTTATAAACAAAAGCGATATCAACTTTAAAACGCGCTAAATTTGGTTGATGTTTTGCGTATTCAGTTTGTATCGACATATCTCCGGTAGTACAAGAGCTGCACTTCTGAGACTTGGTACTTCAGTAGAAAATGTGTCTCCGCGACTGTCTGCAAAGTTTCGTGGCACAATTCGAATAAATGTGGAAGTTATAAACAAAAGCGATATCAACTTTAAAACGCGCTAAATTTTGTTGATGTTTTGCGTATTCAGTTTGTATCGACATATCTCCGGTAGTACAAGAGCTGCACTTCTGAAACTTGGTACTTCAGTAGAAAATGTGTCTCCGCGACTGTCTACAAAGTTTCGTTTCACAATTCGAATAAATGTTAAAGTTATAAACAAAAGCGATATCAACTTTAAAACGCGCTTAATTTTGTTGATGTTTTGCGTATTCAGTTTGTATCGACATATCTCCGGTAGTACAAGTGCTGCACTTCTGAACCTTGGTACTTCAGTAGAAAATGTGTCTCCGCGACTGTCTACAAAGTTTCGTTTCACAATTCGAATAAATGTGGAAGTTATAAACAAAAGCGATATCAACTTTAAAACGCACTAAATTTTGTAGATGTTTTGCGTATTCAGTTTGTATTGACACATCTCCGGTAGTACAAGAGCTGAACTTCTGAAACTTGGTGCTTCAGTAGAAAATGTGTCCCTGCGACTGTCTACAAAGTTTCGTGGCACAATTCGAATAAATGTGGAAGTTATAAACAAAAGCGATATCAACTTTAAAACGCGCTAAATTTTGTTGGGGTTTTGCGTATTCAGTTTGTATCGACATATCTCCGGTAGTACAAGAGCTGAACTTCTGAAACTTGGTACTTTAGTAGGAAATGTGTCTCCGCGACTGTCTGCAAAGTTTCGTGGCACAATTCGAATAAATGTGGAAGTTATAAACAAAAGCGATATCAACTTTAAAACGCGCTGAATTTTGTTGGGGTTTTGCGTATTCAGTTTGTATCGACATATCTCCGGCAGTTCAAGAGCTTCACTTCTGAAACTTGGTACTTCAGTAGAAAATGCCTCTCCGCTAGGGTCTGCTAAGTTTCGTGGCACAATTCGAATAAATCTGAAAGTTATAAACAAAAGCACTATCAACTTTTAAACGCGCTAAATTTTGTAGATGTTATGCTATTCAGTTAGTATCGACATATCTCCGGCAGTACAAGAGCTGCACTTCTGAAACTTGGTACTTCAGTAGAAAATGCCTCTCCGCGATGGTCTGCAAAGTTTCGTATCACAATTCGAATAAATGTGGAAGTTATAAATAACAGCCCTATCAACTTTAAAACGCACTAAATTTTGTAGATGTTTTGCGTATTCAGTTTGTATCGACACATCTCCGGTAGTACAAGAGCTGCACTTCTGAAACTTGGTACTTCAGTAGAAAATGTGTCTCCGCGACTGTCTACAAAGTTTCGTTTCACAATTCGAATAAATGTGGAAGTTATAAACAAAAGCGCTATCAACTTTAAAACGCGCTAAATTTTGTTGATGTTTTGCGTATTCAGTTTGTATCGACATATCTCCGGTAGTACACGAGCTGCACTTCTGCAACTTGGTACTTCAGTAGCAAATGTGTCCCCGCGACTCTCTACAAAGTTTCGTTTCACAATTCGAATAAATGTGGAAGTTATAAACAAAAGCGCTATCAACTTGAAAACGCGCTAAATTTTGTTGATGTTTTGCGTATTCAGTTTGTATCGACATATCTCCGGTAGTACAAGAGCTGCACTTCTGAAACTTGGTACTTCAGTAGAAAATGTGTCTCCGCGACTGTCTGCAAAGTTTCGTTTCACAATTCGAATAAATGTGGAAGTTATAAACAAAAGCGATATCAACTTTAAAACGCGCTAAATTTTGTTGATGTTTTGCGTATTCAGTTTGTATCGACATATCTCCGGTAGTACAAGAGCTGCACTTCTGAAACTTGGTACTTAAGTGGAAAATGTGTCTCCGCGACTGTCTGCAAAGTTTCGTGGCACAATTCGAATAAATGTGGAAGTTATAAACAAAAGCGATATCAACTTTGAAACGCGCTAAATTTTGTTGATGTTTTGCGTATTCAGTTTGTATCGACATATCTCCGGCAGTACAAGAGCTGCACTTCTGAAACTTGGTACTTAAGTGGAAAATGTGTCTCCGCGACTGTCTACAAAGTTTCGTTTCACAATACGAATAAATGTGGAAGTTATAAACAAAAGCGATATCAACTTTAAAACGCACTAAATTTTGTAGATGTTTTGCGTATTCAGTTTGTATCGACATATCTCCGGTAGTTCAAGAGCTGCACTTCTGAAACTTGGTACTTTAGTAGAAAATGTGTCTCCGCGACTGTCTGCAAAGTTTCGTTTCACAATTCAAATAAATGTGGAAGTTATAAACAAAAGCGATATCAACTTTAAAACGCGCTAAATTTTGTTGGGGTTTTGCGTATTCAGTTTGTATCGACATATCTCCGGTAGTACAAGAGCTGCACTGCTGAAACTTGGTACTTCAGTAGAAAATGCCTCTCCGCGATGGTCTGCAAAGTTTCGTATCACAATTCGAATAAATGTGGAAGTTATAAATAACAGCGCTATCAACTTTAAAACGCACTAAATTTTGTAGATGTTTTGCGTATTCAGTTTGTATCGACACATCTCCGGTAGTACAAGAGCTGCACTTCTGAAACTTGGTACTTCAGTGGAAAATGTGTCTCCGCGACTGTCTACAAAGTTTCGTTTCACAATTCGAATAAATGTGGAAGTTATAAACAAAAGCGCTATCAACTTTAAAACGCGCTAAATTTTGTTGATGTTTTGCGTATTCAGTTTGTATCGACATATCTCCGGTAGTACAAGAGCTGCACTTCTGAAACTTGGTACTTCAGTAGGAAATTTGTCCCCGCGACTGTCTACAAAGTTTCGTTTCACAATTCGAATAAATGTGGAAGTTATAAACAAAAGCGCTATCAACTTCAAAACGCGCTAAATTTTTTTGATGTTTTGCGTATTCAGTTTGTATCGACATATCTCCGGTAGTACAAGAGCTGCACTTTTGAAACTTAGTGCTTCAGTAGAAGATGTGTCCCCGCGACGGTCTGCAAAGTTTCGTGGCACAATTCGAATAAATGTGGAAGTTATAAACAAAAGCGATATCAACTTTAAAACGCGCTAAATTTTGTTGATGTTTTGCGTATTCAGTTTGTATCGACATATCTCCGGTAGTACAAGAGCTGCACTTCTGAGACTTGGTACTTCAGTAGAAAATGTGTCTCCGCGACTGTCTGCAAAGTTTCGTTTCACAATTCGAATAAATGTGGAAGTTACAAACAAAAGCGATATCAACTTTAAAACGCACTAAATTTTGTAGATGTTTTGCGTATTCAGTTTGTATCGACACATCTCCGGTAGTACAAGAGTTGCACTTCTGAAACTTGGTACTTCAGTAGAAAATGTGTCTCCGCGACTGTCTACAAAGTTTCGTGTCACAATTCGAATAAATGTGGAAGTTATAAACAAAAGCGCTATCTACTTTAAAACGCGCTAAATTTTGTTGATGTTTTGCGTATTCAGTTTGTATCGACATATCTCCGGTAGTACAAGAGCTGCACTTCTGAAACTTAGTACTTAAGTGGAAAATGTGTCTCCGCGACTGTCTGCAAAGTTTCGTGGCACAATTCGAATAAATGTGGAAGTTATAAACAAAAGCGATATCAACTTTGAAACGCCCTAAATTTTGTTGATGTTTTGCGTATTCAGTTTATATCGACATATCTCCGGCAGTACAAGAGCTGCACTTCTGAAACTTGGTACTTAAGTGGAAAATGTGTCTCCGCGACTGTCTACAAAGTTTCGTTTCACAATTCGAATAAATGTGGAAGTTATAAACAAAAGCGCTATCAACTTCAAAACGCGCTAAATTTTTTTGAGGTTTTGCGTATTCAGTTTGTATCGACATATCTCCGGTAGTACAAGAGCTGCACTTCTGAAACTTGGTACTTCAGTGGAAAATGTGTCTCCGCGACTGTCTACAAAGTTTCGTTTCACAATTCGAATAAATGTGGAAGTTATAAACAAAAGCGCTATCAACTTTAAAACGCGCTAAATTTTGTTGATGTTTTGCGTATTCAGTTTGTATCGACATATCTCCGGTAGTACACGAGCTGCACTTCTGCAACTTGGTACTTCAGTAGCAAATGTGTCCCCGCGACTGTCTACAAAGTTTCGTGTCACAATTCGAATAAATGTGGAAGTTATAAACAAAAGCGCTATCAACTTTAAAACGCGCTAAATTTTGTTGATGTTTTGCGTATTCAGTTTGTATCGACATATCTCCGGTAGTACAAGAGCTGCACTTCTGAAACTTAGTACTTAAGTGGAAAATGTGTCTCCGCGACTGTCTGCAAAGTTTCGTGGCACAATTCGAATAAATGTGGAAGTTATAAACAAAAGCGATATCAACTTTGAAACGCCCTAAATTTTGTTGATGTTTTGCGTATTCAGTTTATATCGACATATCTCCGGCAGTACAAGAGCTGCACTTCTGAAACTTGGTACTTAAGTGGAAAATGTGTCTCCGCGACTGTCTACAAAGTTTCGTTTCACAATTCAAATAAATGTGGAAGTTATAAACAAAAGCGATATCAACTTTAAAACGCGCTAAATTTTGTTGATGTTTTGCGTATTCAGTTTGTATCGACATATCTCCGGTAGTAAAGAGCTGCACTTCTGAGACTTAGTACTTTAGTAGAAAATGTGTCTCCGCGACTGTCTGCAAAGTTTCGTTGCACAATTCGAATAAATGTGGAAGTTATAAACAAAAGCGATATCAACTTTAAAACGCGCTAAATTTTGTTGATGTTTTGCGTATTCAGTTTGTATCGACATATCTCCGGTAGTACAAGAGCTGCACTTCTGAAACTTGGTGCTTCAGTAGTAGATGTGTCCCCGCGACGGTCTGCAAAGTTTCGTGGCACAATTCGAATAAATGTGGAAGGTGTAAACAAAAGCGATATCAACTTTAATACGCGCTAAATTTTGTTGATGTTTTGCGTATTCAGTTTGTATCGACATATCTCCGGCAGTACAAGAGCTGCACTTCTGAAACTTGGTGCTTCAGTAGAAAATGCCTCTCCGCCAGGGTCTGCAAAGTTTCGTGGCACAATTCGAATAAATCTGAAAGTTATAAACAAAAGCACTATCAACTTTTAAACGCGCTAAATTTTGTAGATGTTATGCTATTCAGTTAGTATCGACATATCTCCGGCAGTACAAGAGCTGCACTTCTGAAACTTGGTACTTCAGTAGACAATGCCTCTCCGCGATGGTCTGCAAAGTTTCGTATCACAATTCGAATATATGTGGAAGTTATAAACAAAAGCGCTATCAACTTCAAAACGCGCTAAATTTTTTTGAGGTTTTGCGTATTCAGTTTGTATCGACATATCTCGTGTAGTACCAGAGCTGCACTTCTGAAACTTGGTACTTCAGTAGAAAATGTGTCTCCGCGACTGTCTACAAAGTTTCGTTTCACAATTCGAATAAATGTGCAAGTTATAAACAAAAGCGATATCAACTTTAAAACGCGCTAAATTTTGTTGATGTTTTGCGTATTCAGTTTGTATCGACATATCTCCGGTAGTACAAGAGCTGCACTTCTGAGACTTAGTACTTCAGTAGAAAATGTGTCTCCGCGACTGTCTGCAAAGTTTCGTGGCACAATTCGAATAAATGTGGAAGTTATAAACAAAAGCGATATCAACTTTAAAACGCGCTAAATTTTGTTGATGTTTTGCGTATTCAGTTTGTATCGACATATCACCGGTAGTACAAAAGCTGCACTTCTGAAACTTGGTACTTCAGTAGAAAATGTGTCTCCGCGACTGTCTACAAAGTTTCGTTTCACAATTCGAATAAATGTGGAAGTTATAAACAAAAGCGATATCAACTTTAAAACGCGCTTAATTTTGTTGATGTTTTGCGTATTCAGTTTGTATCGACATATCTCCGGTAGTACAAGAGCTGCACTTCTGAAACTTGGTACTCTAGTAGAAAATGTGTCTCCGCGACTGTCTACAAAGTTTTGTTTCACAATTCGAATAAATGTGGAAGTTATAAACAAAAGCGATATCAACTTTAAAACGCGCTTAATTTTGTTGATGTTTTGCGTATTCAGTTTGTATCGACATATCTCCGGTAGTACAAGAGCTGCACTTCTGAAACTTGGTACTTCAGTAGGAAATGTGTCCCCGGGACTGTCTACAAAGTTTCGTTTCACAATTCGAATAAATGTGGAAGTTATAAACAAAAGCGCTATCAACTTCAAAACGCGCTAAATTTTTTTGATGTTTTGCGTATTCAGTTTGTATTGACATATCTCCGGTAGTACAAGCGCTGCACTTCTGAAACTTGGTACTCTAGTAGAAAATGTGTCTCCGCGACTGTCTACAAAGTTTTGTTTCACAATTCGAATAAATGTGGAAGTTATAAACAAAAGCGATATCAACTTTAAAACGCACTAAATTTTGTAGATGTTTTGCGTATTCAGTTTGTATCGACATATCACCGGTAGTACAAAAGCTGCACTTCTGAAACTTGGTACTTCAGTAGAAAATGTGTCTCCGCGATTGTCTACAAAGTTTCGTTTCACAATTCGAATAAATGTGGAAGTTATAAACAAAAGCGATATCAACTTTAAAACGCGCTTAATTTTGTTGATGTTTTGCGTATTCAGTTTGTATCGACATATCTCCGGTAGTACAAGAGCTGCACTTCTGAAACTTGGTACTCTAGTAGAAAATGTGTCTCCGCGACTGTCTACAAAGTTTTGTTTCACAATTCGAATAAATGTGGAAGTTATAAACAAAAGCGATATCAACTTTAAAACGCACTAAATTTTGTAGATGTTTTGCGTATTCAGTTTGTATCGACATATCTCCGGTAGTTCAAGAGCTGCACTTCTGAAACTTGGTACTTTAGTTGAAAATGTATCTCCGCGACTGTCTGCAAAGTTTCGTTTCACAATTCGAATAAATGTGGAAGTTATAAACAAAAGCGATATCAACTTTAAAACGCGCTAAATTTTGTTGGGGTTTTTTCGTATTCAGTTTGTATCGACATATCTCCGGTAGTACAAGAGCTGCACTTCTGAAACTTGGTACTTCAGTAGAAAATGCCTCTCCGCGATGGTCTGCAAAGTTTCGTATCACAATTCGAATAAATGTAAAAGTTATAAATAACAGCGCTATCAACTTTAAAACGCACTAAATTTTGTAGATGTTTGGCGTATTCAGTTTGTATCGACACATCTCCGGTAGTACAAGAGCTGCACTTCTGAAACTTGGTACTTCAGTGGAAAATGTGTCTCCGCGACTGTCTACAAAGTTTCGTTTCACAATTCGAATAAATGTGGAAGTTATAAACAAAAGCGCTATCAACTTTAAAACGCGCTAAATTTTGTTGATGTTTTGCGTATTCAGTTTGTATCGACATATCTCCGGTAGTACAAGAGCTGCACTTCTGAAACTTGGTACTTCAGTAGGAAATTAGTCCCCGCGACTGTCTACAAAGTTTCGTTTCACAATTCGAATAAATGTGGAAGTTATAAACAAAAGCGCTATCAACTTCAAAACGCGCTAAATTTTTTTGATGTTTTGCGTATTCAGTTTGTATCGACATATCTCCGGTAGTACAAGAGCTGCACTTTTAAAACTTGGTGCTTCAGTAGAAGATGTGTCCCCGCGACGGTCTGCAAAGTTTCGTGGCACAATTCGAATAAATGTGGAAGTTATAAACAAAAGCGATATCAACTTTAAAACGCGCTAAATTTTGTTGATGTTTTGCGTATTCAGTTTGTATCGACATATCTCCGGTAGTACAAGAGCTGCACGTCTGAGACTTAGTACTTCAGTAGAAAATGTGTCTCCGCGACTGTCTGCAAAGTTTCGTGGCACAATTCGAATAAATGTGGAAGTTATAAACAAAAGCGATATCAACTTTAAAACGCGCTAAATTTTGTTGATGTTTTGCGTATTCAGTTTGTATCGACATATCACCGGTAGTACAAAAGCTGCACTTCTGAAACTTGGTACTTCAGTAGAAAATGTGTCTCCGCGACTGTCTACAAAGTTTCGTTTCACAATTCGAATAAATGTGGAAGTTATAAACAAAAGCGATATCAACTTTAAAACGCGCTTAATTTTGTTGATGTTTTGCGTATTCAGTTTGTATCGACATATCTCCGGTAGTACAAGAGCTGCACTTCTGAAACTTGGTACTCTAGTAGAAAATGTGTCTCCGCGACTGTCTACAAAGTTTTGTTTCACAATTCGAATAAATGTGGAAGTTATAAACAAAAGCGATATCAACTTTAAAACGCGCTTAATTTTGTTGATGTTTTGCGTATTCAGTTTGTATCGACATATCTCCGGTAGTACAAGAGCTGCACTTCTGAAACTTGGTACTTCAGTAGGAAATGTGTCCCCGGGACTGTCTACAAAGTTTCGTTTCACAATTCGAATAAATGTGGAAGTTATAAACAAAAGCGCTATCAACTTCAAAACGCGCTAAATTTTTTTGATGTTTTGCGTATTCAGTTTGTATCGACATATCTCCGGTAGTACAAGAGCTGCACTTCTGAGACTTGGTACTTCAGTAGAAAATGTGTCTCCGCGACTCTCTACAAAGTTTCGTTTCACAATTCGAATAAATGTGGAAGTTATAAACAAAAGCGATATCAACTTTAATACGCGCTAAATTTTGTTGATGTTTTGCGTATTCAGTTTGTATCGACATATCTCCGGCAGTACAAGAGCTGCACTTCTGAAACTTGGTACTTCAGTAGAAAATGGGTCTCCGCCAGGGTCTGCAAAGTTTCGTGGCACAATTCGAATAAATCTGAAAGTTATAAACAAAAGCACTATCAACTTTTAAACGCGCTAAATTTTGTAGATGTTATGCTATTCAGTTAGTATCGACATATCTCCGGCAGTACAAGAGCTGCACTTCTGAAACTTGGTACTTTAGTAGAAAATGCCTCTCCGCGATGGTCTGCAAAGTTTCGTATCACAATTCGAATATATGTGGAAGTTATAAATAACAGCGCTATCAACTTTAAAACGCACTAAATTTTGTAGATGTTTTGCGTATTCAGTTTGTATCGACATATCACCGGTAGTACAAAAGCTGCACTTCTGAAACTTGGTACTTCAGTAGAAAATGTGTCTCCGCGACTGTCTACAAAGTTTCGTTTCACAATTCGAATAAATGTGGAAGTTATAAACAAAAGCGATATCAACTTTAAAACGCGCTTAATTTTGTTGATGTTTTGCGTATTCAGTTTGTATTGACATATCTCCGGTAGTACAAGCGCTGCACTTCTGAAACTTGGTACTCTAGTAGAAAATGTGTCTCAGCGACTGTCTACAAAGTTTTGTTTCACAATTCGAATAAATGTGGAAGTTATAAACAAAAGCGATATCAACTTTAAAACGCACTAAATTTTGTAGATGTTTTGCGTATTCAGTTTGTATCGACATATCTCCGGTAGTTCAAGAGCTGCACTTCTGAAACTTGGTACTTTAGTGGAAAATGTGTCTCCGCGACTGTCTGCAAAGTTTCGTTTCACAATTCGAATAAATGTGGAAGTTATAAACAAAAGCGATATCAACTTTAAAACGCGCGGAATTTTGTTGGGGTTTTGCGTATTCAGTTTGTATCGACATATCTCCGGTAGTACAAGAGCTGCACTTCTGAAACTTGGTACTTCAGTAGAAAATGCCTCTCCGCGATGGTCTGCAAAGTTCCGTATCACAATTCGAATATATGTGGAAGTTATAAATAACAGCGCTATCAACTTTAAAACGCACTAAATTTTGTAGATGTTTTGCGTATTCAGTTTGTATCGACATATCACCGGTAGTACAAAAGCTGCACTTCTGAAACTTGGTACTTCAGTAGAAAATGTGTCTCCGCGATTGTCTACAAAGTTTCGTTTCACAATTCGAATAAATGTGGAAGTTATAAACAAAAGCGATATCAACTTTAAAACGCGCTTAATTTTGTTGATGTTTTGCGTATTCAGTTTGTATCGACATATCTCCGGTAGTACAAGAGCTGCACTTTTAAAACTTGGTGCTTCAGTAGAAGATGTGTCCCCGCGACGGTCTGCAAAGTTTCGTGGCACAATTCGAATAAATGTGGAAGTTATTAACAAAAGCGATATCAACTTTAAAACGCGCTAAATTTTGTTGATGTTTTGCGTATTCAGTTTGTATCGACATATCTCCGGTAGTACAAGAGCTGCACGTCTGAGACTTAGTACTTCAGTAGAAAATGTGTCTCCGCGACTGTCTGCAAAGTTTCGTGGCACAATTCGAATAAATGTGGAAGTTATAAACAAAAGCGATATCAACTTTAAAACGCGCTAAATTTTGTTGATGTTTTGCGTATTCAGTTTGTATCGACATATCTCCGGTAGTACAAGAGCTGCACTTCTGAAACTTGGTACTTCAGTAGAAAATGTGTCTCCGCGACTGTCTACAAAGTTTCGTTTCACAATTCGAATAAATGTTAAAGTTATAAACAAAAGCGATATCAACTTTAAAACGCGCTTGATTTTGTAGATGTTTTGCGTATTCAGTTTGTATCGACATATCTCCGGTAGTACAAGTGCTGCACTTCTGAACCTTGGTACTTCAGTAGAAAATGTGTCTCCGCGACTGTCTACAAAGTTTCGTCTCACAATTCGAATAAATGTGGAAGTTATAAACAAAAGCGATATCAACTTTAAAAGGCACTAAATTTTGTAGATGTTTTGCGTATTCAGTTTGTATCGACACATCTCCGGTAGTACAAGAGTTGCACTTCTGAAACTTGGTACTTCAGTAGAAAATGTGTCTCCGCGACTGTCTACAAAGTTTCGTGTTACAATTCGAATAAATGTAGAAGTTATAAACAAAAGCGCTATCAACTTTAAAACGCGCTAAATTTTGTTGATGTTTTGCGTATTCAGTTTGTATCGACATATCTCCGGTAGTACAAGAGCTGCACTTCTGAAACTTAGTACTTAAGTGGAAAATGTGTCTCCGCGACTGTCTGCAAAGTTTCGGGGCACAATTCGAATAAATGTGGAAGTTATAAACAAAAGCGATATCAACTTTGAAACGCCCTAAATTTTGTTGATGTTTTGCGTATTCAGTTTATATCGACATATCTCCGGCAGTACAAGAGCTGCACTTCTGAAACTTGGTACTTAAGTGGAAAATGTGTCTCCGCGACTGTCTACAAAGTTTCGTTTCACAATTCGAATAAATGTGGAAGTTATAAACAAAAGCGCTATCAACTTCAAAACGCGCTAAATTTTTTTGAGGTTTTGCGTATTCAGTTTGTATCGACATATCTCCGGTAGTACAAGAGCTGCACTTCTGAAACTTGGTACTTCAGTAGAAAATGTGTCTCCGCGACTGTCTACAAAGTTTCGTTTCACAATTCGAATAAATGTGCAAGTTATAAACAAAAGCGATATCAACTTTAAAACGCGCTAAATTTTGTTGATGTTTTGCGTATTCAGTTTGTATCGACATATCTCCGGTAGTACAAGAGCTGCACTTCTGAGACTTGGTACTTCAGTAGAAAATGTGTCTCCGCGACATTCTGCAAAGTTTCGTGGCACAATTCGAATAAATGTGCAAGTTATAAACAAAAGCGATATCAACTTTAAAACGCGCTAAATTTTGTTGATGTTTTGCGTATTCAGTTTGTATCGACATATCTCCGGTCGTACAAGAGCTGCACTTCTGAAACTTGGTGCTTCAGTAGTAGATGTGTCCCCGCGACGGTCTGCAAAGTTTCGTGGCACAATTCGAATAAATGTGGAAGGTGTAAACAAAAGCGATATCAACTTTAATACGCGCTAAATTTTGTTGATGTTTTGCGTATTCAGTTTGTATCGACATATCTCCGGCAGTACAAGAGCTGCACTTCTGAAACTTGGTACTTCAGTAGAAAATGCTACTCCGCCAGGGTCTGCAAAGTTTCGTGGCACAATTCGAATAAATCTGAAAGTTATAAACAAAAGCACTATCAACTTTTTAACGCGCTAAATTTTGTAGATGTTATGCTATTCAGTTAGTATCGACATATCTCCGGCAGTACAAGAGCTGCACTTCTGAAACTTGGTACTTCAGTAGAAAATGCCTCTCCGCGATGGTCTGCAAAGTTTCGTATCACAATTCGAATATATGTGGAAGTTATAAACAAAAGCGATATCAACTTTAAAACGCACTTAATTTTTTTGATGTTTTGCGTATTCAGTTTGTATCGACACATCTCCGGTAGTACAAGAGCTGCACTTCTGAAACTTGGTACTTCAGTAGAAAATGTGTCTCCGCGACTGTCTGCAAAGTTTCGTGGCACAATTCGAATAAATGTGGAAGTTATAAACAAAAGCGATATCAACTTTAAAACGCGCTAAATTTTGTTGATGTTTTGCGTATTCAGTTTGTATCGACATATCACCGGTAGTACAAAAGCTGCACTTCTGAAACTTGGTACTTCAGTAGAAAATGTGTCTCCTCGACTGTCTACAAAGTTTCGTTTCACAATTCGAATAAATGTGGAAGTTATAAACAAAAGCGATATCAACTTTAAAACGCGCTTAATTTTGTTGATGTTTTGCGTATTCAGTTTGTATCGACATATCTCCGGTAGTACAAGAGCTGCACTTCTGAAACTTGGTACTCTAGTAGAAAATGTGTCTCCGCGACTGTCTACAAAGTTTCGTATCACAATTCGAATAAATGTGGAAGTTATAAACAAATGCGATATCAACTTTAAAACGCACTAAATTTTGTAGATGTTTTGCGTATTCAGTTTGTATCGACATATCTCCGGTAGTACAAGAGCTGCACTTCTGAAACTTGGTACTTCAGTAGAAAATGTGTCTCCGCGACTGTCTACAAAGTTTCGTTTCACAATTCGAATAAATGTGGAAGTTATGAACAAAAGCGCTATCAACTTTAAAACCCGCTAAATTTTGTAGATGTTTTGCGTATTCAGTTTGTATCGACATATCTCCGGTAGTACAAGAGCTGCACTTCTGAAACTTGGTACTTAAGTGGAAAATGTGTCTCCGCGACTGTCTGCAAAGTTTCGTGGCACAATTCGAATAAATGTGGAAGTTATAAACAAAAGCGATATCAACTTTAAAACGCGCTAAATTTTGTTGATGTTTTGCGTATTCAGTTTGTATCGACATATCTCCGGCAGTATAAGAGCTGCACTTCTGAAACTTGGTACTTAACTGGAAAATGTGTCTCCGCGACTGTCTACAAAGTTTCGTTTCACAATACGAATAAATGTGGAAGTTATAAACAAAAGCGATATCAACTTTAAAACGCACTAAATTTTGTAGATGTTTTGCGTATTAAGTTTGTATCGACATATCTCCGCTAGTACAAGAGCTGCACTTCTGAAACTTGGTACTTTAGTGGAAAATGTGTCTCCGCGACTGTCTGCAAAGTTTCGTGGCACAATTCGAATAAATGTGGAAGTTATAAACAAAAGCGATATCAACTTTAAAACGCGCTAAATTTTGTTGGGGTTTTGCGTATTCAGTTTGTATCGACATATCTCCGGTAGTACAAGAGCTGCACTTCTGAAACTTGGTACTTCAGTAGAAAATGCCTCTCCGCGATGGTCTGCAAAGTTTCGTATCACAATTCGAATAAATGTGGAAGTTATAAATAACAGCGCTATCAACTTTAAAACGCACTAAATTTTGTAGATGTTTTGCGTATTCAGTTTGTATCGACACATCTCCGGTAGTACAAGAGCTGCACTTCTGAAACTTGGTACTTTAGTGGAAAATGTGTCTCAGCGACTGTCTACAAAGTTTCGTTTCACAATTCGAATAAATGTGGAAGTTATAAACAAAAGCGCTATCAACTTTAAAACGCGCTAAATTTTGTTGATGTTTTGCGTATTAAGTTTGTATATACATATCTCCGGTAGTACAAGAGCTGCACTTCTGAAACTTGGTACTTCAGTAGGAAATGTGTCCCCGCGACTGTCTACAAAGTTTCGTTTCACAATTCGAATAAATGTGGAAGTTATAAACAAAAGCGCTATCAACTTCAAAACGCGCTAAATTTTTTTGATGTTTTGCGTATTCAGTTTGTATCGACATATCTCCGGTAGTACAAGAGCTGCACTTCTGAAACATGGTACTTCAGTAGAAAATGTGTCTCCGCGACTATCTACAAAGTTTCGTTTCACAATTCGAATAAATGTGCAAGTTATAAACAAAAGCGATATCAACTTTAAAACGCGCTAAATTTTGTTGATGTTTGGCGTATTCAGTTTGTATCGACATATCTCCGGTAGTACAACAGCTGCACTTCTGAAACTTGGTACTTCAGTTGGAAATGTGTCTCCGCGACTGTCTGCAAAGTTTCGTGGCACAATTCGAATAAATGTGGAAGTTATAAACAAAAGCGATATCAACTTTAAAACGCGCTAAATTTTGTTGGGGTTTTGCGTATTCAGTTTGTATCGACATATCTCGGGTAGTACAAGAGCTGAACTTCTGAAACTTGGTGCTTCAGTAGAAGATGTGTCTCCGCGACTGTCTGCAAAGTTTCGTGGCACAATTCGAATAAATGTAAAAGTTATAAACAAAAGCGATATCAACTTTAAAACCTGCTAAATTTTGTCGATGTTTTGCGTATTCAGTTTGTATCGACATATCTCCGGTAGTACAAGAGCTGCACTTCTGAAACTTGGTACTTCAGTAGAAAATGTGTCTCCGCGGCTGTCTGCAAAGTTTCGTTTCACAATTCGAATAAATGTGCAAGTTATAAACAAAAGCGATATCAACTTTAAAACGCGCTTAATTTTGTTGATGTTTTGCGTATTCAGTTTGTATCGACATATCTCCGGTAGTACAAGAGCTGCACTTCTGAAACTTGGTACTTTAGTAGAAAATGTGTCTCCGCGACTGTCTACAAAGTTTCGTTTCACAATTCGAATAAATGTGGAAGTTATAAACAAAAGCGATATCAACTTTAAAACGCACTAAATTTTGTAGATGTTTTGCGTATTCAGTTTGTATCGACATATCTCCGGTAGTACAAGAGCTGCACTTCGTAAACTTGGTACTTCAGTAGAAAATGTGTCTCCGCGACTGTCTACAAAGTTTCGTTTCACAATTCGAATAAATGTGGAAGTTATGCACAAAAGCGCTATCAACTTTAAAACGCGCTAAATTTTGTTGATGTTTTGCGTATTCAGTTTGTATCGACATATCTCCGGTAGTACAAGAGCTGCACTTCTGAAACTTGGTACTTCAGTAGGAAATGTGTCTCCGCGACTGTCTGCAAAGTTTCGTGGCACAATTCGAATAAATGTGGAAGTTATAAACAAAAGCGATATCAACTTTAAAACGCGCTAAATTTTGTTGGGGTTTTGCGTATTCAGTTTGTATCGACATATCTCGGGTAGTACAAGAGCTGAACTTCTGAAACTTGGTGCTTCAGTAGAAGATGTGTCTCCGCGACTGTCTACAAAGTTTCGTTTCACAATTCGAATAAATGTGGAAGTTATGAACAAAAGCGCTATCGACTTTAAAACGCGCTAAATTTTGTTGATGTTTTGCGTATTCAGTTTGTATCGACATATCTCCGGTAGTACAAGAGCTGCACTTCTGAAACTTGGTACTTAAGTGGAAAATGTGTATCCGCGACTGTCTGCAAAGTTTCGTGGCACAATTCGAATAAATGTGGAAGTTATAAGCAAAAGCGATATCAACTTTGAAACGCGCTAAATTTTGTTGATGTTTTGCGTATTCAGTTTGTATCGACATATCTCCGGCAGTACAAGAGCTGCACTTCTGAAACTTGGTACTTAAGTGGAAAATGTGTCTCCGCGACTGTCTACAAAGTTTCGTTTCACAATACGAATAAATGTGGAAGTTATAAACAAAAGCGATATCAACTTTAAAACGCACTAGATTTTGTAGATGTTTTGCGTATTCAGTTTGTATCGACATATCTCCGGAAGTACAAGAGCTGCACTTCTGAAACTTGGTACTTTAGTGGAAAATGTGTCTCCGCGACTGTCTGCAAAGTTTCGTTTCACAATTCGAATAAATGTGGAAGTTATAAACAAAAGCGATATCAACTTTAAAACGCGCTAAATTTTGTTGGGGTTTTGCGTATTCAGTTTGTATCGACATATCTCCGGTAGTACAAGAGCTGCACTTCTGAAACTTGGTACTTCAGTAGAAAATGCCTCTCCGCGATGGTCTGCAAAGTTTCGTATCACAATTCGAATTAATGTGGAAGTTATAAATAACAGCGCTATCAATTTAAAACGCACTAAATTTTGTAGATGTTTTGCGTATTCAGTTTGTATCGACACATCTCCGGTAGTACAATAGCTGCACTTCTGAAACTTGGTACTTCAGTGGAAAATGTGTCTCCGCGACTGTCTACAAAGTTTCGTTTCACAATTCGAATAAATGTGGAAGTTATAAACAAAAGCGCTATCAACTTTAAAACGCGCTAAATTTTGTTGATGTCTTGCGTATTCAGTTTGTATCGACATATCTCCGGTAGTACAAGAGCTGCACATCTGAAACTGTGTACTTCAGTAGGAAATGTGTCCCCGCGACTGTCTACAAAGTTTCGTTTCACAATTCGAATAAATCTGGAAGTTATAAACAAAAGCGCTATCAACTTCAAAAAGCGCTAAATTTTTTTGATGTTTTGCGTATTCAGTTTGTATCGACATATATCCGGTAGTACAAGAGCTGCACTTCTGAAACTTGGTACTTCAGTAGAAAATGTGTGTCCGCGACTATCTACAAAGTTTCGTTTCACAATTCGAATAAATGTGCAAGTTATAAACAAAAGTGATATCAACTTTAAAACGCGCTGAATTTTGTTGATGTTTTGCGTATTCAGTTTGTATCGACATATCTCCGGCAGTACAAGAACTGCACTTCTGAAACTTGGTACTTCAGTAGAAAATGTGTCTCCGCGACTGTCTGCAAAGTTTCGTGGCACAATTCGAATAAATGTGGAAGTTATAAACAAAAGCGATATCAACTTTAAAACGCGCTAAATTTTGTCGATGTTTTGCGTATTCAGTTTGTATCGACATATCTCCGGTAGTACAAGAGCTGCACTTCTGAAACTTGGTACTTCAGTAGAAAATGTGTCTCCGCGGCTGTCTGCAAAGTTTCGTTTCACAATTCGAATAAATGTGCAAGTTATAAACAAAAGCGATATCAACTTTAAAACGCGCTTAATTTTGTTGATGTTTTGCGTATTCAGTTTGTATCGACATATCTCCGGTAGTACAAGTGCTGCACTTCTGAAACTTGGTACTTTAGTAGAAAATGTGTCTCCGCGACTGTCTACAAAGTTTCGTTTCACAATTCGAATAAATGTGGAAGTTATAAACAAAAGCGATATCAACTTTAAAACGCACTAAATTTTGTAGATGTTTTGCGTATTCAGTTTGTATCGACATATCTCCGGTAGTACAAGAGCTGCACTTCGTAAACTTGGTACTTCAGTAGAAAATGTGTCTCCGCGACTGTCTACAAAGTTTCGTTTCACAATTCGAATAAATGTTAAAGTTATCAACAAAAGCGATATCAACTTTAAAACGCGCTTAATTTTGTTGATGTTTTGCGTATTCAGTTTGTATCGACATATATCCGGTAGTACAAGAGCTGCACTTCTGAAACTTGGTACTTCAGTAGAAAATGTGTCTCCGCGACTGTCTACAAAGTTTCGTTTCACAATTCGAATAAATGTGGAAGTTATAAACAAAAGCGATATCAACTTTAAAACGCGCTAAATTTTGTTGATGTTTTGCGTATTCAGTTTGTATCGACATATCTCCGGTAGTACAAGTGCTGCACTTCTGAAACTTGGTACTCTAGTAGAAAATGTGTCTCCGCGACTGTCTACAAAGTTTCGTTTCACAATTCGAATAAATGTGGAAGTTATAAACAAAAGCGATATCAACTTTAAAACGCACTAAATTTTGTAGATGTTTTGCGTATTCAGTTTGTATCGACATATCTCCGGTAGTACAAGAGCTGCACTTCGTAAACTTGGTACTTCAGTAGAAAATGTGTCTCCGCGACTGTCTACAAAGTTTCGTTTCACAATTCGAATAAATGTGGAAGTTATGCACAAAAGCGCTATCAACTTTAAAACGCGCTAAATTTTGTTGATGTTTTGCGTATTCAGTTTGTATCGACATATCTCCGGTAGTACAAGAGCTGCACTTCTGAAACTTGGTACTTCAGTAGAAAATGCCTCTCCGCGACTCTCTACAAAGTTTCGTTTCACAATTCGAATAAATGTGGAAGTTATAAACAAAAGCGATATCAACTTTAAAGCGCGCTAAATTTTGTTGATGTTTTGCGTATTCAGTTTGTATCGACATATCTCCGGTAGTACAAGAGCTGCACTTCTGAAACTTGGTACTTCAGTAGAAAATGTGTCTCCGCGACTGTCTACAAAGTTTCGTTTCACAATTCGAATAAATGTGGAAGTTATCAACAAAAGTGATATCAACTTTAAAACGCGCTTAATTTTGTTGATGTTTTGCGTATTCAGTTTGTATCGACATATCTCCGGTAGTACGAGTGCTGCACTTCTGAACCTTGGTACTTCAGTAGAAAATGTGTCTCCGCGACTGTCTACAAAGTTTCGTGGCACAATTCGAATAAATGTGGAAGTTATAAACAAAAGCGATATCAACTTTGAAACGCGCTAAATTTTGTTGATGTTTTGCGTATTCAGTTTGTATCGACATATCTCCGGCAGTACAAGAGCTGCACTTCTGAAACTTGGTACTTAAGTGGAAAATGTGTCTCCGCGACTGTCTACAAAGTTTCGTATCACAATACGAATAAATTTGGAAGTTATAAACAAAAGCGATATCAACTTTAAAACGCACTAAATTTTGTAGATGTTTTGCGTATTCAGTTTGTATCGACATATCTCCGGTAGTACAAGAGCTGCACTTCTGAAACTTTGTACTTCAGTAGAAAATGCCTCCCCGCGATGGTCTGCAAAGTATCGTGGCACAATTCGAATAAATGTGGAAGTTATAAACAAAAGCGATATCAACTTTAAAACGCGCTAAATTTTGTTGATGTTTTGCGTATTCAGTTTGTATCGACATATCTCCGGCAGTACAAGAGCTGCACTTCTGAAACTTTGTACTTCAGTAGAAAATGCCTCTCCGCGATGGTCTGCAAAGTTTCGTGGCACAATTCGAATAAATCTGAAAGTTATAAACAAAAGCGCTATCAACTTTTAAACGCGCTAAATTTTGTAGATGTTTTGCGTATTCAGTTTGTATCGACATATCTCCGGTAGTACAAGAGCTGCACTTCTGAAACTTGGTACTTCAGTAGAAAATGTGTCTCCGCGGCTGTCTGCAAAGTTTCGTGGCACAATTCGAATAAATGTGGAAGTTATAAACAAAAGCGATATCAACTTTAAAACGCGCTAAATTTTGTTGATGTTTTGCGTATTCTATTTGTATCGACATATCTCCGGTAGTACAAAAGATGCACTTCTGAAACTTGCTACTTCAGTAGAAAATGTGTCTCCGCGACTGTCTGCAAAGTTTCGTTGCACAATTCGAATAAATGTGGAAGTTATAAACAAAAGCGATATCAACTTTAAAACGCACTAAATTTTGTAGATGTTTTGCGTATTCAGTTTGTATCGACATATCTCCGGCAGTACAAGAGCTGCACTTCTGAAACTTGGTACTTCAGTAGAAGATGTGTCTCCGCGACTGTCTACAAAGTTTCGTATCACAATACGAATAAATGTGGAAGTTATAAACGAAAGCCGTACCAACTTTAAAACGCACTAAATTTTGCAGATGTTTTGCGTATTCAGTTTGTATCGACATATCTCCGGTAGTACAATAGCTGCACTTCTGAAACTTGGAACTTTAGTAGAAAATGTGTCTCCGCGACTGTCTGCAAAGTTTCGTTTCACAATTCGAATAAATGTGGAAGTTATAAACAAAAGCGATATCAACTTTAAAACGCGCTAAATTTTGTTGGGGTTTTGCGTATTCAGTTTGTATCGACATATCTCCGGTAGTACAAGAGCTGACTTCTGAAACTTGGTACTTCAGTTGAAAATGCCTCTCCGCGATCGTCTGCAAAGTTTCGTGGCACAATTTGAATAAATCTGAAAGTTATAAACAAAAGCGCTATCAACTTTTAAACGCGCTAAATTTTGTAGATGTTTTGCGTATTCAGTTTGTATCGACATATCTCCGGTAGTACAAGAGCTGCACTTCTGAAACTTGGTACTTTAGTAGAAAATGTGTCTCCGCGACTGTCTGGAAAGTTTCGTTTCACAATTTGAATAAATGTGGAAGTTATAAACCAAAGCGATATCAACTTTAAAACGCGCTAAATTTTGTTGGGGTTTTGCGTATTCAGTTTGTATCGACACATCTCCGGTAGTACAAGAGCTGAACTTCTGAAACTTGGTACTTCAGTAGAAAATGCCTCTCCGCGATGGTCTGCAAAGTTTCGTATCACAATTCGAATTAATGTGGAAGTTATAAATAACAGCGCTATCAATTTAAAACGCACTAAATTTTGTAGATGTTTTGCGTATTCAGTTTGTATCGACACATCTCCGGTAGTACAATAGCTGCACTTCTGAAACTTGGTACTTCAGTGGAAAATGTGTCTCCGCGACTGTCTACAAAGTTTCGTTTCACAATTCGAATAAATGTGGAAGTTATAAACAAAAGCGCTATCAACTTTAAAACGCGCTAAATTTTGTTGATGTCTTGCGTATTCAGTTTGTATCGACATATCTCCGGTAGTACAAGAGCTGCACATCTGAAACTGTGTACTTCAGTAGGAAATGTGTCCCCGCGACTGTCTACAAAGTTTCGTTTCACAATTCGAATAAATCTGGAAGTTATAAACAAAAGCGCTATCAACTTCAAAAAGCGCTAAATTTTTTTGATGTTTTGCGTATTCAGTTTGTATCGACATATATCCGGTAGTACAAGAGCTGCACTTCTGAAACTTGGTACTTCAGTAGAAAATGTGTGTCCGCGACTATCTACAAAGTTTCGTTTCACAATTCGAATAAATGTGCAAGTTATAAACAAAAGTGATATCAACTTTAAAACGCGCTGAATTTTGTTGATGTTTTGCGTATTCAGTTTGTATCGACATATCTCCGGCAGTACAAGAACTGCACTTCTGAAACTTGGTACTTCAGTAGAAAATGTGTCTCCGCGACTGTCTGCAAAGTTTCGTGGCACAATTCGAATAAATGTGGAAGTTATAAACAAAAGCGATATCAACTTTAAAACGCGCTAAATTTTGTCGATGTTTTGCGTATTCAGTTTGTATCGACATATCTCCGGTAGTACAAGAGCTGCACTTCTGAAACTTGGTACTTCAGTAGAAAATGTGTCTCCGCGGCTGTCTGCAAAGTTTCGTTTCACAATTCGAATAAATGTGCAAGTTATAAACAAAAGCGATATCAACTTTAAAACGCGCTTAATTTTGTTGATGTTTTGCGTATTCAGTTTGTATCGACATATCTCCGGTAGTACAAGTGCTGCACTTCTGAAACTTGGTACTTTAGTAGAAAATGTGTCTCCGCGACTGTCTACAAAGTTTCGTTTCACAATTCGAATAAATGTGGAAGTTATAAACAAAAGCGATATCAACTTTAAAACGCACTAAATTTTGTAGATGTTTTGCGTATTCAGTTTGTATCGACATATCTCCGGTAGTACAAGAGCTGCACTTCGTAAACTTGGTACTTCAGTAGAAAATGTGTCTCCGCGACTGTCTACAAAGTTTCGTTTCACAATTCGAATAAATGTGGAAGTTATGCACAAAAGCGCTATCAACTTTAAAACGCGCTAAATTTTGTTGATGTTTTGCGTATTCAGTTTGTATCGAAATATCTCCAGTAGTACAAGAGCTGCACTTCTGAAACTTGGTACTTCAGTAGAAAATGCCTCTCCGCGACTCTCTACAAAGTTTCGTTTCACAATTCGAATAAATGTGGAAGTTATAAACAAAAGCGATATCAACTTTAAAACGCGCTAAATTTTGTTGATGTTTTGCGTATTCAGTTTGTATCGACATATCTCCGGTAGTACAAGAGCTGCACTTCTGAAACTTGGTACTTCAGTAGAAAATGTGTCTCCGCGACTGTCTACAAAGTTTCGTTTCACAATTCGAATAAATGTTAAAGTTATCAACAAAAGCGATATCAACTTTAAAACGCGCTTAATTTTGTTGATGTTTTGCGTATTCAGTTTGTATCGACATATATCCGGTAGTACAAGAGCTGCACTTCTGAAACTTGGTACTTCAGTAGAAAATGTGTCTCCGCGACTGTCTACAAAGTTTCGTTTCACAATTCGAATAAATGTGGAAGTTATAAACAAAAGCGATATCAACTTTAAAACGCGCTAAATTTTGTTGATGTTTTGCGTATTCAGTTTGTATCGACATATCTCCGGTAGTACAAGTGCTGCACTTCTGAAACTTGGTACTCTAGTAGAAAATGTGTCTCCGCGACTGTCTACAAAGTTTCGTTTCACAATTCGAATAAATGTGGAAGTTATAAACAAAAGCGATATCAACTTTAAAACGCACTAAATTTTGTAGATGTTTTGCGTATTCAGTTTGTATCGACATATCTCCGGTAGTACAAGAGCTGCACTTCGTAAACTTGGTACTTCAGTAGAAAATGTGTCTCCGCGACTGTCTACAAAGTTTCGTTTCACAATTCGAATAAATGTGGAAGTTATGCACAAAAGCGCTATCAACTTTAAAACGCGCTAAATTTTGTTGATGTTTTGCGTATTCAGTTTGTATCGACATATCTCCGGTAGTACAAGAGCTGCACTTCTGAAACTTGGTACTTCAGTAGAAAATGCCTCTCCGCGACTCTCTACAAAGTTTCGTTTCACAATTCGAATAAATGTGGAAGTTATAAACAAAAGCGATATCAACTTTAAAACGCGCTAAATTTTGTTGATGTTTTGCGTATTCAGTTTGTATCGACATATCTCCGGTAGTACAAGAGCTGCACTTCTGAAACTTGGTACTTCAGTAGAAAATGTGTCTCCGCGACTGTCTACAAAGTTTCGTTTCACAATTCGAATAAATGTGGAAGTTATCAACAAAAGTGATATCAACTTTAAAACGCGCTTAATTTTGTTGATGTTTTGCGTATTCAGTTTGTATCGACATATCTCCGGTAGTACGAGTGCTGCACTTCTGAACCTTGGTACTTCAGTAGAAAATGTGTCTCCGCGACTGTCTACAAAGTTTCGTGGCACAATTCGAATAAATGTGGAAGTTATAAACAAAAGCGATATCAACTTTGAAACGCGCTAAATTTTGTTGATGTTTTGCGTATTCAGTTTGTATCGACATATCTCCGGCAGTACAAGAGCTGCACTTCTGAAACTTGGTACTTAAGTGGAAAATGTGTCTCCGCGACTGTCTACAAAGTTTCGTATCACAATACGAATAAATTTGGAAGTTATAAACAAAAGCGATATCAACTTTAAAACGCACTAAATTTTGTAGATGTTTTGCGTATTCAGTTTGTATCGACATATCTCCGGTAGTACAAGAGCTGCACTTCTGAAACTTTGTACTTCAGTAGAAAATGCCTCCCCGCGATGGTCTGCAAAGTATCGTGGCACAATTCGAATAAATGTGGAAGTTATAAACAAAAGCGATATCAACTTTAAAACGCGCTAAATTTTGTTGATGTTTTGCGTATTCAGTTTGTATCGACATATCTCCGGCAGTACAAGAGCTGCACTTCTGAAACTTTGTACTTCAGTAGAAAATGCCTCTCCGCGATGGTCTGCAAAGTTTCGTGGCACAATTCGAATAAATCTGAAAGTTATAAACAAAAGCGCTATCAACTTTTAAACGCGCTAAATTTTGTAGATGTTTTGCGTATTCAGTTTGTATCGACATATCTCCGGTAGTACAAGAGCTGCACTTCTGAAACTTGGTACTTCAGTAGAAAATGTGTCTCCGCGGCTGTCTGCAAAGTTTCGTGGCACAATTCGAATAAATGTGGAAGTTATAAACAAAAGCGATATCAACTTTAAAACGCGCTAAATTTTGTTGATGTTTTGCGTATTCTATTTGTATCGACATATCTCCGGTAGTACAAAAGATGCACTTCTGAAACTTGCTACTTCAGTAGAAAATGTGTCTCCGCGACTGTCTGCAAAGTTTCGTTGCACAATTCGAATAAATGTGGAAGTTATAAACAAAAGCGATATCAACTTTAAAACGCACTAAATTTTGTAGATGTTTTGCGTATTCAGTTTGTATCGACATATCTCCGGCAGTACAAGAGCTGCACTTCTGAAACTTGGTACTTCAGTAGAAGATGTGTCTCCGCGACTGTCTACAAAGTTTCGTATCACAATACGAATAAATGTGGAAGTTATAAACGAAAGCCGTACCAACTTTAAAACGCACTAAATTTTGCAGATGTTTTGCGTATTCAGTTTGTATCGACATATCTCCGGTAGTACAATAGCTGCACTTCTGAAACTTGGAACTTTAGTAGAAAATGTGTCTCCGCGACTGTCTGAAAAGTTTCGTTTCACAATTCGAATAAATGTGGAAGTTATAAACAAAAGCGATATCAACTTTAAAACGCGCTAAATTTTGTTGGGGTTTTGCGTATTCAGTTTGAATCGACATATCTCCGGTAGTACAAGAGCTGACTTCTGAAACTTGGTACTTCAGTTGAAAATGCCTCTCCGCGATCGTCTGCAAAGTTTCGTGGCACAATTTGAATAAATCTGAAAGTTATAAACAAAAGCGCTATCAACTTTAAAACGCACTAAATTTTGTAGATGTTTTGCGTATTCAGTTTGTATCGACATATCTCCGGCAGTACAAGAGCTGAACTTCTGAAACTTGGTACTTCAGTAGAAAATGTGTCCCCGCGACTGTCTACAAAGTTTCGTTTCACAATTCGAATAAATGTGCAAGTTATGAACAAAAGCGATATCAACTTTAAAACGCGCTAAATTTTGTTGATGTTTTGCGTATTCAGTTTGTATCGACATATCTCCGGTAGTACAAGAGCTGCACTTCTGAGACTTGGTACTTCAGTAGAAAATGTGTCTCCGCGACTGTCTGCAAAGTTTCGTGGCACAATTCGAATAAATGTGGAAGTTATAAACTAAAGCGATATCAACTTTAAAACGCGATAAATTTTGTTGATGTTTTACGTATTCAGTTTGTATCGACATATCTCCGGTAGTACAAGAGCTGCACTTCTGAAACTTGGTACTTCAGTAGAAAATGTGTCTCTGCGACTGTCTACAAAGTTTCGTTTCACAATTCGAATAAATGTGGAAGTTATAAACAAAAGCGATATCAACTTTAAAACGCGCTTAATTTTGTTGATGTTTTGCGTATTCAGTTTGTATCGACATATCTCCGTTAGTACAAGTGCTGCACTTCTGAAACTTGGTACTTCAGTAGAAAATGTGTCTCCGCGACTGTCTACAAAGTTTCGTTACACAATTCGAATAAATGTGGAAGTTATAAACAAAAGCGATATCAACTTTAAAACGCGCTAAATTTTGTTGATGTTTTGCGTATTCAGTTTGTATCGACATATCTCCGGTAGTACAACAGCTGCACTTCTGAAACTTGGTACTTAAGTGGAAAATGTGTCTCCGCGACTGTCTGCAAAGTTTCGTGGCACAATTCGAATAAATAATGAATTTATAAATAAAAGCGATATCAACTTTCAAACGCCCTAAATTTTGTTGATGTTTTGCGTATTCAGTTTGTATCGACATATCTCCGGCAGTACAAGAGCTGCACTTCTGAAACTTGGTACTTAAGTGGAAAATGTGTCTCCGCGACTGTCTACAAAGTTTCATTTCACAATACGAATAAATGTGGAAGTTATAAACAAAAGCGATATCAACTTTAAAACGCACTAAATCTTGTAGATGTTTTGCGTATTCAGTTTGTATCGACATATCTCCGGTAGTACAAGAGCTGCACTTCTGAAACTTGGTACTTAAGTGGAAAATGTGTCTTCGCGACTGTCTGCAAAGTTTCGTGGCACAATTCGAATAAATGTGGAAGTTATAAACAAAAGCGATATCAACTTTGAAATGCCCTAAATTTTGTTGATGTTTTGCGTATTCAGTTTGTATCGACACATCTCCGGTAGTACAAGAGCTGCACTTCTGAAACTTGGTACTTCAGTAGAAAATGTGTCCCCGCGACTGTCTACAAAGTTTCGTTTCACAATTCGAATAAATGTGGAAGCTATAAACAAAAGCGCTATCAACTTCAAAACGCGCTAATTTTTTTTGATGTTTTGCGTATTCAGTTTGTATCGACATATCTCCAGTAGTACAAGTGCTGCACTTCTGAAACTTGGTACTTCAGTAGAAAATGTGTCTCCGCGACTGTCTGCAAAGTTTCGTGGCACAATTCGAATAAATGTGGAAGTTATGTACAAAAGCGATATCAACTTTAAAACGCGCTAAATTTTGTTGATGTTTTGCGTATTCAGTTTGTATCGACATATCTCCGGTAGTACAAGAGCTGCACTTCTGAGACGTGGTACTTCAGTAGAAAATGTGTCTCCGCGACTGTCTGCAAAGTTTCGTGGCACAATTCGAATAAATGTGGAAGTTATAACAAAAGCGATATCAACTTTAAAACGCGCTAAATTTTGTAGATGTTTTGCGTATTCAGTTTGTATCGACACATCTCCGGTAGTACAAGAGCTGCACTTTTGAAACTTGGTACTTCAGTAGAAAATGTGTCTCCGCGACTGTCTACAAAGTTTCGTGTCACAATTCGAATAAATGTGGAAGTTATAAACAAAAGCGCTATCAACTTTAAAACGCGCTAAATTTTGTTGATTTTTTGCGTATTCAGTTTGTATCGACATATCTCCGGTAGTACAACAGCTGCGCTTCTGAAACTTGGTACTTAAGTGGAAAATGTGTCTCCGCGACTGTCTGCAAAGTTTCGTGGCACAATTAAAATAAATAATGAAGTTATAAACAAAAGCGCTATCAACTTTAAAACGCGCTAAATTTTGTTGGGGTTTTGCGTATTCAGTTTGTATCGACATATCTCCAGTAGTACAAGTGCTGCACTTCTGAAACTTGGTACTTCAGTAGAAAATGTGTCCCCGCGACTGTCTACAAAGTTTCGTTTCACAATACGAATAAATGTGGAAGTTATAAACAAAAGCGATATCAACTTAAAAACGCACTAAATTGTGTAGATGTTTTGCGTATTAAGTTTGTATCGACATATCCTCGGTAGTACAAGAGCTGCACTTCTGAAACTTGGTACTTCAGTAGAAAATGCCTCCCCGCGATGGTCTGCAAAGTTTCGTTGCACAATTCGAATAAATGTGGAAGTTATAAACAAAAGCGATATCAACTTCAAAACGCGCTAAATTTTGTTGATGTTTTGCGTATTCAGTTTGTATCGACATATCTCCGGCAGTACAAGAGCTGCACTTCTGAAACTTGGTACTTCAGTAGTAAATGCCTCTCCGCGATGGTCTGCAAAGTTTCGTGGCACAAATCGAATAAATCTGAAAGTTATAAACAAAAGCGCTATCAACTTTAAAACGCGCTAAATTTTGTAGATGTTTTGCGTATTCAGTTTGTATCGACATATCTCCGGTAGTACAAAAGCTGCACTTCTGAAACTTGGTACTTCAGTAGAAAATGTGTCTCCGCGACTGTCTGCAAAGTTTCGTTTCACAATTCGAATAAATGTGGAAGTTATAAACAAAAGCGATATCAACTTTAAAACGCGCTAAATTTTGTTGGGGTTTTGCGTATTCAGTTTGTATCGACACATCTCCGGTAGTACAAGCGCTGCACTTCTGAAACTTGGTACTTCAGTAGAAAATGTGTCTCCGCGACTGTCTGCAAAGTTTCGTAACACAATTCGAATAAATGTGGAAGTTATAAACAAAAGCGATATCAACTTTAAAACGCGCTAAATTTTGTTGATGTTTTGCGTATTCAGTTTGTATCGACATATCTCCGGTAGTACAAGAGCTGCACTTCTGAAACTTGGTACTTCAGTAGAAAATGTGTCTCTGCGACTGTCTACAAAGTTTCGTTTCACAATTCGAATAAATGTGGAAGTTATAAACAAAAGCGATATCAACTTTAAAACGCGCTTAATTTTGTTGATGTTTTGCGTATTCAGTTTGTATCGACATATCTCCGTTAGTACAAGTGCTGCACTTCTGAAACTTGGTACTTCAGTTGAAAATGTGTCTCCGCGACTGTCTACAAAGTTTCGTGGCACAATTCGAATAAATGTGGAAGTTATAAACAAAAGCGATATCAACTTTAAAACGCACTAAATTTTGTAGATGTTTTGCGTATTCAGTTTGTATCGACACATCTCCGGTAGTACAAGAGCTGCACTTTTGAAACTTGGTACTTCAGTAGAAAATGTGTCCCCGCGACTGTCTACAAAGTTTCGTGTCACAATTCGAATAAATGTGGAAGTTATAAACAAAAGCGCTATCAACTTTGAAACGCCCTAAATTTTGTTGATGTTTTGCGTATTCAGTTTGTACCGACATATCTCCGGCAGTACAAGAGCTGCACTTCTGAAACTTGGTACTTCAGTAGAAAATGTGTCTCCGCGACTGTCTACAAAGTTTCGTTTCACAATTCGAATAAATGTGGAAGTTATAAACAAAAGCGATATCAACTTTAAAACGCACTAAATTTTGTAGATGTTTTGCGTATTCAGTTTGTATCGACATATCTCCGGTAGTACAAGAGCTGCACTTCTGAAACTTGGTACTTAAGTGGAAAATGTGTCTCCGCGACTGTCTGCAAAGTTTCGTGGCACAATTCGAATAAATGTGGAAGTTATAAACAAAAGCGATATCAACTTTGAAACGCCCTAAATTTTGTTGATGTTTTGCGTATTCAGTTTGTATCGACATATCTCCGGCAGTACAAGAGCTGCACTTCTGAAACTTGGTACTTCAGTAGAAAATGTGTCTCCGCGACTGTCTACAAAGTTTCGTTTCACAATACGAATAATTTTGGAAGTTATAAACAAAAGCGATATCAACTTTAAAACGCACTAAATTGTGTAGATGTTTTGCGTATTAAGTTTGTATCGACATATCCTCGGTAGTACAAGAGCTGCACTTCTGAAACTTGGTACTTCAGTAGAAAATGCCTCCCCGCGATGGTCTGCAAAGTTTCGTTGCACAATTCGAATAAATGTGGAAGTTATAAACAAAAGCGATATCAACTTTAAAACGCGCTAAATTTTGTTGATGTTTTGCGTATTCAGTTTGTATCGACATATCTCCGGCAGTACAAGAGCTGCACTTCTGAAACTTGGTACTTCAGTAGAAAATGCCTCTCCGCGATTGTCTGCAAAGTTTCGTTTCACAATTCGAATAAATCTGAAAGTTATAAACAAAAGCGCTATCAACTTTAAAACGCGCTAAATTTTGTAGATGTTTTGCGTATTCAGTTTGTATCGACATATCTCCGGTAGTACAAAAGCTGCACTTCTGAAACTTGGTACTTCAGTAGACAATGTGTCTCCGCGACTGTCTGCAAAGTTTCGTGGCACAATTCGAATAAATGTGGAAGTTATAAACAAAAGCGATATCAACTTTAAAACGCGCTAAATTTTGTTGATGTTTTGCGTATTCAGTTTGTATCGACATATCTCCGGTAGTACAAAAGCTGCACTTCTGAAACTTGGTACTTCAGTAGAAAATGTGTCTCCGCGATGGTCTGCAAAGTTTCGTTTCACAATTCGAATAAATGTGGAAGTTATAAACAAAAGCGATATCAACTTTAAAACGCACTAAATTTTGTAGAGTTTTTGCGTATTAAGTTTGTATCGACATATCTCCGGTAGTACAAGAGCTGAACTTCTGAAACTTGGTACTACAGTAGAAAATGCCTCCCCGCGATGGTCTGCAAAGTTTCGTTTCACAATTCGAATAAATGTGGAAGTTATAAATAAAAGCGCTATCAACTTTAAAACGAACTAAATTTTGTAGATGTTTTGCGTATTCAGTTTGTATCGACACATCTCCGGTAGTGCAAGAGCTGCACTTCTGAAACTTGGTACTTCAGTAGAAAATGTGTCTCCGCGACTGTCTACAAAGTTTCGTTTGACAATTCGAATAAATGTGGAAGTTATAAAAAAAAGCGCTATCAACTTTAAAACGCGCTAAATTTTGTTGATGTTTTGCGTATTCAGTTTGTATCGACATATCTCCGGTAGTACAAGAGCTGCACTTCTGAAACATGGTACTTCAGTAGAAAATGCCTCTCCGCGATGGTCTGCAAAGTTTCGTGGCACAATTCGAATAAATCTGAAAGTTATAAACAAAAGCGCTATCAACTTTAAACGCGCTAAATTTTGTAGATGTTTTGCGTATTCAGTTTGTATCGACATATCTCTGGTAGTACAAAAGCTGCACTTCTGAAACTTGCTACTTCAGTAGAAAATGTGTCTCCGCGACTGTCTGCAAAGTTTCGTGGCACAATTCGAATAAATGTGGAAGTTATAAACAAAAGCGATATCAACTTTAAAACGCGCTAAATTTTGTTGATGTTTTGCGTATTCAGTTTGTATCGACATATCTCCGGCAGTACAAGAGCTGCACTTCTGAAACTTGGTACTTTAGTAGAAAATGTGTCTCCGCGACTGTCTGCAAAGTTTCGTTTCACAATTCGAATAAATGTGGAAGTTATAAACAAAAGCGATATCAACTTTAAAACGCACTAAATTGTGTAGATGTTTTGCGTATTAAGTTTGTATCGACATATCCTCGGTAGTACAAGAGCTGCACTTCTGAAACTTGGTACTTCAGTAGAAAATGCCTCCCCGCGATGGTCTGCAAAGTTTCGTTGCACAATTCGAATAAATGTTGAAGTTATAAACAAAAGCGATATCAACTGTAAAACGCGCTAAATTTTGTTGGGGTTTTGCGTATTCAGTTTGTATCGACATATCTCCGGTAGTACAAGAGCTGAATATCTGATACTTGGTACTTCAGTTGAAAATGCCTCTCCGCGATCGTCTGCAAAGTTTCGTGGCACAATTCGAATAAATCTGAAAGTTATAAACAAAAGCGCTATCAACTTTTAAACGCGCTAAATTTTGTAGATGTTTTGCGTATTCAGTTTGTATCGCCATATCTCCGGCAGTACAAGAGCTGCACTTCTGAAACCTGGTACTTCAGTAGAAAATGTTTCCCCGCGACTGTCTACAAAGTTTCGTTTCACAATTCGAATAAATGTGGAAGTTATAAACAAAAGCGATATCAACTTTAAAACGCGCTTAATTTTGTTGATGTTTTGCGTATTCAGTTTGTATCGACATATCTCTGGTAGTACAAGTGCTACACTTCTGAAACTTGGTACTTCAGTAGAAAATGTGTCTCCGCGACTGTCTGCAAAGTTTCGTGGCACAATTCGAATAAATGTGGAAGTTATAAACAAAAGCGATATCAACTTTAAAACGCGCTAAATTTTGTTGATGTTTTGCGTATTCAGTTTGTATCGACATATTTCCGGTAGTACAAAAGCTGCACTTCTGAAACTTGGTACTTCAGTAGAAAATGCCTCCCCGCGATGGTCTGCAAAGTTTCGTTTCACAATTCGAATAAATGTGGAAGTTATAAACAAAAGCGATATCAACTTTAAAACGTACTAAATTTTGTAGAGTTTTTGCGTATTCAGTTTGTATCGACATATCTCCGGTAGTACAAGAGCTGAACTTCTGAAACTTGGTACTTCAGTAGAAAATGCCTCCCCGCGATGGTCTGCAAAGTTTCGTTTCACAATTCGAATAAATGTGGAAGTTATAAATAAAAGCGCTATCAACTTTAAAACGAACTAAATTTTGTAGATGTTTTGCGTATTCAGTTTGTATCGACACATCTCTGGTAGTACAAGAGCTGCACTTCTGAAACCTGGTACTTCAGTAGAAAATGTGTCTCCGCGACTGTCTACAAAGTTTCGTTTCACAATTCGAATAAATGTGGAAGTTATAAACAAAAGCGCTATCAACTTTAAAACGCGCTAAATTTTGTTGATGTTTTGCGTATTCAGTTTGTATCGACATATCTCCGGTAGTACAAGAGCTGCACTTCTGAAACTTGGTACTTCAGTAGAAAATACCTCTCCGCGATGGTCTGCAAAGTTTCGTGGCACAATTCGAATAAATCTGAAAGTTATAAACAAAAGCGCTATCAACTTTAAACGCGCTAAATTTTGTAGATGTTTTGCGTATTCAGTTTGTATCGACATATCTCCGGTAGTACAAGAGCTGCACTTCTGAAACTTGGTACTTCAGTAGAAAATGTGTCTCCGCGACTGTTTGCAAAGTTTCGTGGCACAATTCGAATAAATGTGGAAGTTATAAACAAAAGCGATATCAACTTTAAAACGCGCTAAATTTTGTTGATGTTTTGCGTATTCAGTTTGTATCGACATATCTCCGGCAGTACAAGAGCTGCACTTCGGAAACTTGGTACTCCAGAAGAAAATGTGTCTCCGCGACTGTCTACAAAGTTTCGTTTCACAATACGAATAAATGGGCAAGTTATAAACAAAAGCGATATCAACTTTAAAACGCACTAAATTTTGTAGATGTTTTGCGTATTCAGTTTGTATCGACATATCTCCGGTAGTACAAGAGCTGCACTTCTGAAACTTGGTACTTTAGTAGAAAATGTGTCTCCGCGACTGTCTGCAAAGTTTCGTTTCACAATTCGAATAAATGTGGAAGTTATAAACAAAAGCGATATCAACTTTAAAACGCGTTAAAATTTGTTGATGTTTTGCGTATTCAGTTTGTATCGACATATCTCCGGTAGTACAAGAGCTGAACTTCTGAAACTTGGTACTTCAGTAGAAAATGCCTCCCCGCGATGGTCTGCAAAGTTTCGTTTCACAATTCGAATAAATGTGGAAGTTATAAATAAAAGCGCTATCAACTTTAAAACGAACTAAATTTTGTAGATGTTTTGCGTATTCAGTTTGTATCGACACATCTCCGGTAGTACAAGAGCTGCACTTCTGAAACTTGGTACTTCAGTAGAAAATGTGTCTCCGCGACTCTCTACAAAGTTTCGTTTCACAATTCGAATAAATGTGGAAGTTATAAACAAAAGCGCTATCAACTTTAAAACGCGCTAAATTTTGTTGATGTTTTGCGTATTCAGTTTGTATCGACATATCTCCGGTAGTACAAGAGCTGCACTTCTGAAACTTGGTACTTCAGTAGAAAATGTGTCTCCGCGATGGTCTGCAAAGTTTCGTGGCACAATTCGAATAAATCTGAAAGTTATAAACAAAAGCGCTATCAACTTTAAACGCGCTAAATTTTGTAGATGTTTTGCGTATTCAGTTTGTATCGACATATCTCCGGTAGTACAAGAGCTGCACTTCTCAAACTTGGTACTTCAGTAGAAAATGTGTCTCCGCGACTGTCTGCAAAGTTTCGTGGCACAATTCGAATAAATGTGGAAGTTATAAACAAAAGCGATATCAACTTTAAAACGCGCTAAATTTTGTAGATGTTTTGCGTATTCAGTTTGTATCGACATATCTCCGGTAGTACAAAAGCTGCACTTCTGAAACTTGGTACTTTAGTAGAAAATGTGTCTCCGCGACTGTCTGCAAAGTTTCGTTGCACAATTCGAATAAATGTGGAAGTTATAAACAAAAGCGATATCAACTTTAAAACGCGCTAAATTTTGTTGATGTTTTGCGTATTCAGTTTGTATCGACATATCTCCGGCAGTACAAGAGCTGCACTTCTGAAACTTGGTACTTCAGTAGAAAATGTGTCTCCGCGACTGTCTACAAAGTTTCGTTTCACAATACGAATAAATGTGGAAGTTATAAACAAAAGCGATATCAACTTTAAAACGCACTAAATTTTGTAGATGTTTTGCGTATTCAGTTTGTATCGACATATCTCCGGTAGTCCAAGAGCTACACTTCTGAAACTTGGTACTTTAGTAGAAAATGTGTCTCCGCGACTGTCTGCAAAGTTTCGTTTCACAATTCGAATAAATGTGGAAGTTATAAACAAACGCGATATCAACTTTAAAACGCGCTAAATTTTGTTGGGGTTTTGCGTATTCAGTTTGTATCGACATATCTCCGGTAGTACAAGAGCTGAATATCTGATACTTGGTACTTCAGTTGAAAATGCCTCTCCGCGATCGTCTGCAAAGTTTCGTGGCACAATTCGAATAAATCTGAAAGTTATAAACAAAAGCGCTTTCAACTTTTAAACGCGCTAAATTTTGTAGATGTTTTGCGTATTCAGTTTGTATCGACATATCTCCGGCAGTACAAGAGCTGCACTTCTGAAACTTGGTACTTCAGTAGAAAATGTGTCCCCGCGACTGTCTACAAAGTTTCGTTTCACAATTCGAATAAATGTGGAAGTTATAAACAAAAGCGCTATCAACTTTAAAACGCGCTAAATTTTGTTGATGTTTTGCGTATTCAGTTTGTATCGACATATCTCCGATAGTACAAGTGCTACACTTCTGAAACTTGGTACTTCAGTAGAAAATGTGTCTCCGCGACTGTCTGCAAAGTTTCGTGGCACAATTCGAATAAATGTGGAAGTTATAAATAAAAGCGCTATCAACTTTAAAACGAACTAAATTTTGTAGATGTTTTGCGTATTCAGTTTGTATCGACACATCTCCGGTAGTACAAGAGCTGCACTTCTGAAACTTGGTACTTCAGTAGAAAATGTGTCTCCGCGACTGTCTACAAAGTTTCGTTTCACAATTCGAATAAATGTGGAAGTTATAAACAAAAGCGCTATCAACTTTAAAACGCGCTAAATTTTGTTGATGTTTTGCGTATTCAGTTTGTATCGACATATCTCCGGTAGTACAAGAGCTGCACTTCTGAAACTTGGTACTTCAGTAGAAAATGTGTCTCCGCGATGGTCTGCAAAGTTTCGTGGCACAATTCGAATAAATCTGAAAGTTATAAACAAAAGCGCTATCAACTTTAAACGCGCTAAATTTTGTAGATGTTTTGCGTATTCAGTTTGTATCGACATATCTCCGGTAGTACAAGAGCTGCACTTCTCAAACTTGGTACTTCAGTAGAAAATGTGTCTCCGCGACTGTCTGCAAAGTTACGTGGCACAATTCGAATAAATGTGGAAGTTATAAACAAAAGCGATATCAACTTTAAAACGCGCTAAATTTTGTAGATGTTTTGCGTATTCAGTTTGTATCGACATATCTCCGGTAGTACAAAAGCTGCACTTCTGAAACTTGGTACTTCAGTAGAAAATGTGTCTCCGCGACTGTCTGCAAAGTTTCGTGGCACAATTCGAATAAATGTGGAAGTTATAAACAAAAGCGATATCAACTTTAAAACGCGCTAAATTTTGTTGATGTTTTGCGTATTCAGTTTGTATCGACATATCTCCGGCAGTACAAGAGCTGCATTTCTGAAACTTGGTACTTCAGTAGAAAATGTGTCTCCGCGACTGTCTACAAAGTTTCGTTTCACAATACGAATAAATGTGGAAGTTATAAACAAAAGCGATATCAACTTTAAAACGCACTAAATTTTGTAGATGTTTTGCGTATTCAGTTTGTATCGACATATCTCCGGTAGTCCAAGAGCTACACTTCTGAAACTTGGTACTTTAGTAGAAAATGTGTCTCCGCGACTGTCTGCAAAGTTTCGTTTCACAATTCGAATAAATGTGGAAGTTATAAACAAACGCGATATCAACTTTAAAACGCGCTAAATTTTGTTGGGGTTTTGCGTATTCAGTTTGTATCGACATATCTCCGGTAGTACAAGAGCTGAATATCTGATACTTGGTACTTCAGTTGAAAATGCCTCTCCGCGATCGTCTGCAAAGTTTCGTGGCACAATTCGAATAAATCTGAAAGTTATAAACAAAAGCGCTATCAACTTTTAAACGCGCTAAATTTTGTAGATGTTTTGCGTATTCAGTTTGTATCGACATATCTCCGGCAGTACAAGAGCTGCACTTCTGAAACTTGGTACTTCAGTAGAAAATGTGTCCCCGCGACTGTCTACAAAGTTTCGTTTCACAATTCGAATAAATGTGGAAGTTATAAACAAAAGCGCTATCAACTTTAAAACGCGCTAAATTTTGTTGATGTTTTGCGTATTCAGTTTGTATCGACATATCTCCGGTAGTACAAGTGCTACACTTCTGAAACTTGGTACTTCAGTAGAAAATGTGTCTCCGCGACTGTCTGCAAAGTTTCGTGGCACAATTCGAATAAATGTGGAAGTTATAAACAAAAGCGATATCAACTTTAAAACGCGCTAAATTTTGTTGATGTTTTGCGTATTCAGTTTGTATCAACATATCTCCGGCAGTACAAGAGCTGCACTTCTGAAACTAGGTACTTCAGTAGAAAATGCCTCTCCGCGATGGTCTGCAAAGTTTCGTTGCACAATTCGAATAAATCTTAAAGTTATAAACAAAAGCGATATCAACTTTTAAACGCGCTAAATTTTGTAGATGTTTTGCGTATTCAGTTTGTATCGACATATCTCCGGTAGTACAAGAGCTGCACTTCTGAAACTTGGTACTTCAGTAGAAAATGTGTCTCCGCGACTGTCTACAAAGTTTCGTTTCACAATTCGAATAAATGTGGAAGTTATAAACAAAAGCGCTATCAACTTTAAAACGCGCTAAATTTTGTTGATGTTTTGCGTATTCAGTTTGTATCGACATATCTCCGGTAGTACAAGAGCTGCACTTCTGAAACTTGGTACTTCAGTAGAAAATGTGTCTCCGCGATGGTCTGCAAAGTTTCGTGGCACAATTCGAATAAATCTGAAAGTTATAAACAAAAGCGCTATCAACTTTAAACGCGCTAAATTTTGTAGATGTTTTGCGTATTGAGTTTGTATCGACATATCTCCGGTAGTACAAGAGCTGCACTTCTCAAACTTGGTACTTCAGTAGAAAATGTGTCTCCGCGACTGTCTGCAAAGTTTCGTGGCACAATTCGAATAAATGTGGAAGTTATAAACAAAAGCGATATCAACTTTAAAACGCGCTAAATTTTGTAGATGTTTTGCGTATTCAGTTTGTATCGACATATCTCCGGTAGTACAAAAGCTGCACTTCTGAAACTTGGTACTTCAGTAGAAAATGTGTCTCCGCGACTGTCTGCAAAGTTTCGTGGCACAATTCGAATAAATGTGGAAGTTATAAACAAAAGCGATATCAACTTTAAAACGCGCTAAATTTTGTTGATGTTTTGCGTATTCAGTTTGTATCGACATATCTCCGGCAGTACAAGAGCTGCATTTCTGAAACTTGGTACTTCAGTAGAAAATGTGTCTCCGCGACTGTCTACAAAGTTTCGTTTCACAATACGAATAAATGTGGAAGTTATAAACAAAAGCGATATCAACTTTAAAACGCACTAAATTTTGTAGATGTTTTGCGTATTCAGTTTGTATCGACATATCTCCGGTAGTCCAAGAGCTACACTTCTGAAACTTGGTACTTTAGTAGAAAATGTGTCTCCGCGACTGTCTGCAAAGTTTCGTTTCACAATTCGAATAAATGTGGAAGTTATAAACAAACGCGATATCAACTTTAAAACGCGCTAAATTTTGTTGGGGTTTTGCGTATTCAGTTTGTATCGACATATCTCCGGTAGTACAAGAGCTGAATATCTGATACTTGGTACTTCAGTTGAAAATGCCTCTCCGCGATCGTCTGCAAAGTTTCGTGGCACAATTCGAATAAATCTGAAAGTTATAAACAAAAGCGCTATCAACTTTTAAACGCGCTAAATTTTGTAGATGTTTTGCGTATTCAGTTTGTATCGACATATCTCCGGCAGTACAAGAGCTGCACTTCTGAAACTTGGTACTTCAGTAGAAAATGTGTCCCCGCGACTGTCTACAAAGTTTCGTTTCACAATTCGAATAAATGTGGAAGTTATAAACAAAAGCGCTATCAACTTTAAAACGCGCTAAATTTTGTTGATGTTTTGCGTATTCAGTTTGTATCGACATATTTCCGGTAGTACAAGTGCTACACTTCTGAAACTTGGTACTTCAGTAGAAAATGTGTCTCCGCGACTGTCTGCAAAGTTTCGTGGCACAATTCGAATAAATGTGGAAGTTATAAACAAAAGCGATATCAACTTTAAAACGCGCTAAATTTTGTTGATGTTTTGCGTATTCAGTTTGTATCAACATATCTCCGGCAGTACAAGAGCTGCACTTCTGAAACTAGGTACTTCAGTAGAAAATGCCTCTCCGCGATGGTCTGCAAAGTTTCGTTGCACAATTCGAATAAATCTTAAAGTTATAAACAAAAGCGATATCAACTTTTAAACGCGCTAAATTTTGTAGATGTTTTGCGTATTCAGTTTGTATCGACATATCTCCGGTAGTACAAGAGCTGCACTTCTGAAACTTGGTACTTCAGTAGAAAATGTGTCTCCTCGACTGTCTGCAAAGTTTCGTGGCACAATTCGAATAAATGTGGAAGTTATAAACAAAAGCGATATCAACCTTAAAACGCGCTAAATTTAGTTGATGTTTTGCGTATTCAGTTTGTATCGACATATCTCCGGCAGTACAAGAGCTGCACTTCTGAAACTTGGTACTTCAGTAGAAAATGTGTCTCCGCGACTGTCTGCAAAGTTTCGTGGCCCAATTCGAATAAATGTGGAAGTTATAAACAAAAGTGATATCAACTTTAAAACGCGCTGAATTTTGTTGATGTTTTGCGTATTCAGTTTGTATCGACATATCTCCGGCAGTACAAGAGCTGCACTTCTGAAACTTGGTACTTCAGTAGAAAATGTGTCTCCGCGACTGTCTACAAAGTTTCGTTTCACAATACGAATAAATGTGGAAGTTATAAACAAAAGCGATATCAACTTTAAAACGCACTAAATCTTGTAGATGTTTTGCGTATTCAGTTTGTATCGACATATCTCCGGTAGTACAAGAGCTGCACTTCTGAAACTTAGTACTTTAGTAGAAAATGTGTCTCCACGACTGTCTGCAGAGTTTCGGTTTACAATTCGAATAAATGTGGAAGTTATAAACAAAAGCGATATCAACTTTAAAACGCGCTAAATCTTGTTGGGGTTTTGCGTATTCAGTTTGTATCGACATATCTCCGGTAGTACAAACGCTGAACTTCTGAAACTTTGTACTTCAGTTGAAAATGCCTCTCCGCGATCGTCTGCAAAGTTTACTGGCACAATTCGAATACATCTGAAAGTTATAAACAAAAGCGCTATCAACTTTTAAACGCGCTAAATTTTGTAGATGTTTTGCGTATTCAGTTTGTATCGACATATCTCCGGCAGTACAAGAGCTGCACTTCTGAAACTTGGTACTTCAGTAGAAAATGTGTCCCCGCGACTGTCTACAAAGTTTCGTTTCACAATTCGAATAAATGTGGAAGTTATAAACAAAAGCGCTATTAACTTCAAAACGCGCTAAATTTTGTTGATGTTTTGCGTATTCAGTTTGTATCGACATATCTCCGGTAGTACAAGAGCTGCACTTCTGAAACTTGGTACTTCAGTAGAAAATGTGTCTCCGCAACTGTCTACAAAGTTTCGTTTCACAATTCGAATAAATGTGGAAGTTATAAACAAAAGCGATATCAACTTTAAAAATGGCTTAATTTTGTTGATGTTTTGCGTATTCAGTTTGTATCGACATATCTCCGTTTGTACAAGTGCTGCACTTCTGAAACTTGGTACTTCAGTAGAAAATGTGTCTCCGCGACTGTCTACAAAGTTTCGTTTCACAATTCGAATAAATGTGGAAGTTATAAACAAAAGCGATATCAACTTTAAAACACACTAAATTTTGTAGATGTTTTGCGTATTCAGTTTGTATCGACACATCTCCGGTAGTACAAGAGCTGCACTTCTGAAACTTGGTACTTCAGTAGAAAATGTCTCTCCGCGACGGTCTGCAAAGTTTCGTGGCACAATTCGAATAAATGTGGAAGTTATAAACAAAAGCGCTATCAACTTTAAAACGCGCTAAATTTTGTTGATGTTTTGCGTATTCAGTTTGTATCGACATATCTCCGGTAGTACAAGAGCTACACTTCTGAAACTTGGTGCTTCAGTAGAAAATGTGTCTCTGCGACTGTCTGCAAAGTTTCGTGGCACAATTCGAATAAATGTGGAAGTTATAAACAAAAGCGATATCAACTTTAAAACGCGCTAAATTTTGTTGATGTTTTGCGTATTCAGTTTGTATCGACATATCTCCGGTAGTACAAAAGCTGCACTTCTTAAACTTGGTGCTTCAGTAGAAAATGTGTCTCCGCGACTGTCCACAAAGTTTCGTTTCACAATTTGAATAAATGTGGAAGTTATAAACAAAAGCGATATCAACTTTAAAACGGGCTTAATTTTGTTGATGTTTTGCGTATTCAGTTTGTATCGACATATCTCCGGTTGTACAAGTGCTGCACTTCTGAAACTTGGTACTTCAGTAGAAAATGTGTCTCCGCGACTGTCTACAAAGTTTCGTTTCACAATTCGAATAAATGTGGAAGTTATAAACAAAAGCGATATCAACTTTAAAACGCACTAAATTTTGTAGATGTTTTGCGTATTCAGTTTGTATCGACACATCTCCGGTAGTACAAGAGCTGCACTTCTGAAACTTGGTACTTCAGTAGTAAATGCCTCTCCGCGACGGTCTGCAAAGTTTCGTGGCACAATTCGAATAAATGTGGAAGTTATAAACAAAAGCGCTATCAACTTTAAAACGCGCTAAATTTTGTTGATGTTTTGCGTATTCAGTTTGTATCGACATATCTCCGGTAGTACAAGAGCTGCACTTCTGAAACTTGGTACTTCAGTAGAAAATGTGTCTCCGCGACTTTCTGGAAAGTTTCGTGGCACAATTCGAATAAATGTGGAAGTTATAAACAAAAGCGCTATCAACTTTTAAACGCGCTAAATTTTGTAGATGTTTTGCGTATTCAGTTTGTATCGACATATCTCCGGTAGTACAAGAGCTGCACTTCTGAAACTTGGTACTTCAGTAGAAAATGTGTCCCCGCGACTGTCTACAAAGTTTCGTTTCACAATTCGAATAAATGTGGAAGTTATAAACAAAAGCGCTATTAACTTCAAAACGCGCTAAATTTTGTTGATGTTTTGCGTATTCAGTTTGTATCGACATATCTCCGGTAGTACAAGAGCTGCACTTCTGAAACTTGGTACTTCAGTAGAAAATGTGTCTCCGCAACTGTCTACAAAGTTTCGTTTCACAATTCGAATAAATGTGGAAGTTATAAACAAAAGCGATATCAACTTTAAAAATGGCTTAATTTTGTTGATGTTTTGCGTATTCAGTTTGTATCGACATATCTCCGTTTGTACAAGTGCTGCACTTCTGAAACTTGGTACTTCAGTAGAAAATGTGTCTCCGCGACTGTCTACAAAGTTTCGTTTCACAATTCGAATAAATGTGGAAGTTATAAACAAAAGCGATATCAACTTTAAAACACACTAAATTTTGTAGATGTTTTGCGTATTCAGTTTGTATCGACACATCTCCGGTAGTACAAGAGCTGCACTTCTGAAACTTGGTACTTCAGTAGAAAATGTCTCTCCGCGACGGTCTGCAAAGTTTCGTGGCACAATTCGAATAAATGTGGAAGTTATAAACAAAAGCGCTATCAACTTTAAAACGCGCTAAATTTTGTTGATGTTTTGCGTATTCAGTTTGTATCGACATATCTCCGGTAGTACAAGAGCTACACTTCTGAAACTTGGTGCTTCAGTAGAAAATGTGTCTCTGCGACTGTCTGCAAAGTTTCGTGGCACAATTCGAATAAATGTGGAAGTTATAAACAAAAGCGATATCAACTTTAAAACGCGCTAAATTTTGTTGATGTTTTGCGTATTCAGTTTGTATCGACATATCTCCGGTAGTACAAAAGCTGCACTTCTTAAACTTGGTGCTTCAGTAGAAAATGTGTCTCCGCGACTGTCCACAAAGTTTCGTTTCACAATTTGAATAAATGTGGAAGTTATAAACAAAAGCGATATCAACTTTAAAACGGGCTTAATTTTGTTGATGTTTTGCGTATTCAGTTTGTATCGACATATCTCCGGTTGTACAAGTGCTGCACTTCTGAAACTTGGTACTTCAGTAGAAAATGTGTCTCCGCGACTGTCTACAAAGTTTCGTTTCACAATTCGAATAAATGTGGAAGTTATAAACAAAAGCGATATCAACTTTAAAACGCACTAAATTTTGTAGATGTTTTGCGTATTCAGTTTGTATCGACACATCTCCGGTAGTACAAGAGCTGCACTTCTGAAACTTGGTACTTCAGTAGTAAATGCCTCTCCGCGACGGTCTGCAAAGTTTCGTGGCACAATTCGAATAAATGTGGAAGTTATAAACAAAAGCGCTATCAACTTTAAAACGCGCTAAATTTTGTTGATGTTTTGCGTATTCAGTTTGTATCGACATATCTCCGGTAGTACAAGAGCTGCACTTCTGAAACTTGGTACTTCAGTAGAAAATGTGTCTCCGCGACTTTCTGGAAAGTTTCGTGGCACAATTCGAATAAATGTGGAAGTTATAAACAAAAGCGATATAAACTTTAAAACGCGCTAAATTTTGTTGATGTTTTGCGTATTCAGTTTGTATCGACATATCTCCGGTAGTACTAAAGCTGCACTTCTGAAACTTGGTACTTCAGTAGAAAATGTGTCTCCGCGACTGTCTACAAAGTTTCGTTTCACAATTCGACTAAATGTGCAAGTTATAAACAAAAGCGATATCAACTTTAAATCGCGCTAAATTTTGTTGATGTTTTGCGTATTCAGTTTGTATCGACATATCTCCGGTAGTACAAGAGCTGCACTTTTGAAACTTGGTACTTCAGTAGAAAATGTGTCTCCGCGACTGTCTGAAAAGTTTCGTTTCACAATTCGAATAAATGGTCAAGTTATAAACAAAAGCGATATCAACTTTAAAACGCGCTAAATTTTGTTGGGGTTTTGCGTATTCACTTTGTATCGACATATCTCCGGTAGTACAAAAGCTGAACTTCTGAAATTTGGTACTTCAGTAGAAAATGCCTCTCCGCGATGGTCTGCAAAGTTTCGTTTGACAATTCGAATAAATGTGGAAGTTATTAATAAAAGCGCTATCAACTTTAAAACGGACTAAACTTTGTAGATGTTTTGCGTATTCAGTTTGTATCGACACATCTCCCGTAGTACAAGAGCTGCACTTCTGAAACTTGGTATTTCAGTAGAAAATGTGTCTCCGCGACTGTCTACAAAGTTTCGTTTCACAATTCGAATAAATGTGGAAGTTATAAACAAAAGCGCTATCAACTTTAAAACGCGCTAAATTTTGTTGATGTTTTGCGTATTCAGTTTGTATCGACATATCTCCGGTAGTACAAGAGCAACACTTCTGAAACTTGGTACTTCAGTAGAAAATGTGTCCCCGCGACTGTCTACAAAGTTTCGTTTCACAATTCGAATAAATGTGGAAGTTATAAACAAAAGCGATATCAACTTTAAAACGCGCTAAATTTTTTTGATGTTTTGCGTATTCAGTTTGTATCGACATATCTCCGGGAGTACAAGAGCTGCACTTCTGAAACTTGGTACTTCAGTAGAAAATGTGTCTCCGCGACTGTCTACAAAGTTTCGTTTCACAATTCGACTAAATGTGCAAGTTATAAACAAAAGCGATATCAACTTTAAAACGCACTAAATTTTGTAGATGTTTTGCGTATTCAGTTTGTATCGACACATCTCCGGTAGTACAAGAGCTGCACTTCTGAAACTTGGTACTTCAGTAGAAAATGTGTCTCCGCGACTGTTTGCAAAGTTTCGTGGCACAATTCGAATGAATGTGGAAGTTACAAACAAAAGCGATATCAACTTTAAAACGCGCTAAAGTTTGTTGGGGTTTTGCGTATTCACTTTGTATCGACATATCTCCGGTAGTACAAGAGCTGAACTTCTGCAATTTGGTACTTCAGTAGAAAATGCCTCTCCGCGATGGTCTGCCAAGTTTCGTTTCACAATTCGAATAAATGTGGAAGTTATAAATAAAAGCGCTATCAACTTTAAAACGGACTAAAATGTAGATGTTTTGCGTATTCAGTTTGTATCGACACATCTCCGGTAGTACAAGAGCTGCACTTCTGAAACTTGGTATTTCAGTAGAAAATGTGTCTCCGCGACTGTCTACAAAGTTTCGTTTCACAATTCGAATAAATGTGGAAGTTATAAACAAAAGCGATATCAACTTTAAAACGCGCTAAATTTTGTTGATGTTTTGCGTATTCAGTTTGTATCGACATATCTCCGGTAGTACAAGAGCAACACTTCTGAAACTTGGTACTTCAGTAGAAAATGTGTCCCCGCGACTGTCTACAAAGTTTCGTTTCACAATTCGAATAAATGTGGAAGTTATAAACAAAAGCGCTATCAACTTTAAAACGCGCTAAATTTTGTTGATGTTTTGCGTATTCAGTTTGTATCGACATATCTCCGGTTGTACAAGAGCTGCACTTCTGAAACTTGGTACTTCAGTAGAAAATGTGTCTCCGCGACTGTCTACAAAGTTTCGTTTCACAATTCGAATAAATGTGCAAGTTATAAACAAAAGCGATATCAACTTTAAAACGCGCTAAATGTTGTTGATGTTTTGCGTATTCAGTTTGTATCGACATATCTCCGGTAGTACAAAAGCTGCACTTCTGAAACTTGGTACTTCAGTAGAAAATGTGTCTCCGCGACTTTCTGGAAAGTTTCGTGGCACAATTCGAATAAATGTGGAAGTTATAAACAAAAGCGATATCAACTTTAAAACGCGCTAAATTCTGTTGATGTTTTGCGTATTCAGTTTGTATCGACATATCTCCGGTAGTACAAAAGCTGCACTTCTGAAACTTGGTACTTCAGTAGAAAATGTGTCTCCGCGACTGTCTACAAAGTTTCGTTTCACAATTCGAATAAATGTGGAAGTTATAAACAAAAGCGATATCAACTTTAAAACGCGCTAAATTTTTTTGATGTTTTGCGTATTCAGTTTGTATCGACATATCTCCAGTAGTACAAGAGCTGCACTTCTGAAACTTGGTACTTCAGTAGAAAATGTGTCTCCGCGACTGTCTACAAAGTTTCGTTTCACAATTCGACTAAATGTGCAAGTTATAAACAAAAGCGATATCAACTTTAAAACGCGCTAAATTTTGTTGATGTTTTGCGTATTCAGTTTGTATCGACATATCTCCAGTAGTACACTAGCTGCACTTCTGAAACTTGGTACTTCAGTAGAAAATGTGTCTCCGCGACTGTCTGCAAAGTTTCGTTTCACAATTCGAATAAATGGTGAAGTTATAAACAAAAGCGATATCAACTTTAAAACGCGCTAAATTTTGTTGGGGTTTTGCGTATTCACTTTGTATCGATATATCTCCGGTAGTACAAGAGCTGCACTTCTGAAACTTGGTACTTCAGTAGAAAATGTGTCTCCGCGACTTTCTGGAAAGTTTCGTGGCACAATTCGAATAAATGTGGAAGTTATAAACAAAAGCGATATCAACTTTAAAACGCGCTAAATTTTGTTGATGTTTTGCGTATTCAGTTTGTATCGACATATCTCCGGTAGTACTAAAGCTGCACTTCTGAAACTTGGTACTTCAGTAGAAAATGTGTCTCCGCGACTGTCTACAAAGTTTCGTTTCACAATTCGACTAAATGTGCAAGTTATAAACAAAAGCGATATCAACTTTAAAACGCGCTAAATTTTGTTGATGTTTTGCGTATTCAGTTTGTATCGACATATCTCCGGTAGTACAAGAGCTGCACTTTTGAAATTTGGTACTTCAGTAGAAAATGCCTCTCCGCGATGGTCTGCAAAGTTTCGTTTGACAATTCGAATAAATGTGGAAGTTATTAATAAAAGCGCTATCAACTTTAAAACGGACTAAACTTTGTAGATGTTTTGCGTATTCAGTTTGTATCGACACATCTCCCGTAGTACAAGAGCTGCACTTCTGAAACTTGGTATTTCAGTAGAAAATGTGTCTCCGCGACTGTCTACAAAGTTTCGTTTCACAATTCGAATAAATGTGGAAGTTATAAACAAAAGCGCTATCAACTTTAAAACGCGCTAAATTTTGTTGATGTTTTGCGTATTCAGTTTGTATCGACATATCTCCGGTAGTACAAGAGCAACACTTCTGAAACTTGGTACTTCAGTAGAAAATGTGTCCCCGCGACTGTCTACAAAGTTTCGTTTCACAATTCGAATAAATGTGGAAGTTATAAACAAAAGCGATATCAACTTTAAAACGCGCTAAATTTTTTTGATGTTTTGCGTATTCAGTTTGTATCGACATATCTCCGGGAGTACAAGAGCTGCACTTCTGAAACTTGGTACTTCAGTAGAAAATGTGTCTCCGCGACTGTCTACAAAGTTTCGTTTCACAATTCGACTAAATGTGCAAGTTATAAACAAAAGCGATATCAACTTTAAAACGCGCTAAATTTTGTTGATGTTTTGCGTATTCAGTTTGTATCGACATATCTCCGGTAGTACAAGAGCTGCACTTCTGAAACTTGGTACTTCAGTAGAAAATGTGTTTCCGCGACTGTCTGCAAAGTTTCGTGGCACAATTCGAATAAATGTGGAAGTTATAAACAAAAGCGATATCAACTTTAAAACGCGCTAAATTTTGTTGATGTTTTGCGTATTCAGTTTGTATCGACATATCTCCGGTAGTACTAAAGCTGCACTTCTGAAACTTGGTACTTCAGTAGAAAATGTGTCTCCGCGACTGTCTACAAAGTTTCGTTTCACAATTCGAATAAATGTGGAAGTTATAAACAAAAGCGATATCAACTTTAAAACGCACTAAATTTTGTAGATGTTTTGCGTATTCAGTTTGTATCGACACATCTCCGGTAGTACAAGAGCTGCACTTCTGAAACTTGGTACTTCAGTAGAAAATGTGTCTCCGCGACTGTTTGCAAAGTTTCGTGGCACAATTCGAATAAATGTGGAAGTTATAAACAAAAGCGATATCAACTTTAAAACGCGCTAAAGTTTGTTGGGGTTTTGCGTATTCACTTTGTATCGACATATCTCCGGTAGTACAAGAGCTGAACTTCTGCAATTTGGTACTTCAGTAGAAAATGCCTCTCCGCGATGGTCTGCCAAGTTTCGTTTCACAATTCGAATAAATGTGGAAGTTATAAATAAAAGCGCTATCAACTTTAAAACGGACTAAAATGTAGATGTTTTGCGTATTCAGTTTGTATCGACACATCTCCGGTAGTACAAGAGCTGCACTTCTGAAACTTGGTATTTCAGTAGAAAATGTGTCTCCGCGACTGTCTACAAAGTTTCGTTTCACAATTCGAATAAATGTGGAAGTTATAAACAAAAGCGATATCAACTTTAAAACGCGCTAAATTTTGTTGATGTTTTGCGTATTCAGTTTGTATCGACATATCTCCGGTAGTACAAGAGCAACACTTCTGAAACTTGGTACTTCAGTAGAAAATGTGTCCCCGCGACTGTCTACAAAGTTTCGTTTCACAATTCGAATAAATGTGGAAGTTATAAACAAAAGCGCTATCAACTTTAAAACGCGCTAAATTTTGTTGATGTTTTGCGTATTCAGTTTGTATCGACATATCTCCGGTAGTACAAGAGCTGCACTTCTGAAACTTGGTACTTCAGTAGAAAATGTGTCTCCGCGACTGTCTACAAAGGTTCGTTTCACAATTCGAATAAATGTGCAAGTTATAAACAAAAGCGATATCAACTTTAAAACGCGCTAAATGTTGTTGATGTTTTGCGTATTCAGTTTGTATCGACATATCTCCGGTAGTACAAAAGCTGCACTTCTGAAACTTGGTACTTCAGTAGAAAATGTGTCTCCGCGACTTTCTGGAAAGTTTCGTGGCACAATTCGAATAAATGTGGAAGTTATAAACAAAAGCGATATCAACTTTAAAACGCGCTAAATTCTGTTGATGTTTTGCGTATTCAGTTTGTATCGACATATCTCCGGTAGTACAAAAGCTGCACTTCTGAAACTTGGTACTTCAGTAGAAAATGTGTCTCCGCGACTGTCTACAAAGTTTCGTTTCACAATTCGAATAAATGTGGAAGTTATAAACAAAAGCGATATCAACTTTAAAACGCGCTAAATTTTTTTGATGTTTTGCGTATTCAGTTTGTATCGACATATCTCCAGTAGTACAAGAGCTGCACTTCTGAAACTTGGTACTTCAGTAGAAAATGTGTCTCCGCGACTGTCTACAAAGTTTCGTTTCACAATTCGACTAAATGTGCAAGTTATAAACTTAAGCGATATCAACTTTAAAACGCGCTTAATTGTGTTGATGTTTTGCGTATTCAGTTTGTATCGACATATCTCCAGTAGTACAAGAGCTGCACTTCTGAAACTTGGTACTTCAGTAGAAAATGTGTCTCCGCGACTGTCTGCAAAGTTTCGTTTCACAATTCGAATAAATGGTGAAGTTATAAACAAAAGCGATATCAACTTTAAAACGCGCTAAATTTTGTTGGGGTTTTGCGTATTCACTTTGTATCGACATATCTCCGGTAGTACAAGAGCTGAACTTCTGAAATTTGGTACTTCAGTAGAAAATGCCTCTCCGCGATGGTCTGCAAAGTTTCGTTTGACAATTCGAATAAATGTGGAAGTTATAAACAAAAGCGATATCAACTTTAAAACGCGCTAAATTTTGTTGATGTTTTGCGTATTCAGTTTGTATCGACATATCTCCGGTAGTACAAAAGCTGCACTTCTAAAACTTGGTACTTCAGTAGAAAATGTGTCTCCGCGACTGTCTACAAAGTTTCGTTTCACAATTCGAATAAATGTGGAAGTTATAAACAAAAGCGATATCAACTTTAAAACGCGCTTAATTTTGTTGATGTTTTGCGTATTCAGTTTGTATCCACATATCTCCGGTTGTACAAGTGCTGCACTTCTGAAACTTGGTACTTCAGTAGAAAATGTGTCTCCGCGACTGTCTACAAAGTTTCGTTTCACAATTCGAATAAATGTGGAAGTTATAAACAAAAGCGATATCAACTTTAAAACGCACTAAATTTTGTAGATGTTTTGCGTATTCAGTTTGTATCGACACATCTCCGGTAGTACAAGAGCTGCACTTCTGAAACTTGGTACTTCAGTAGAAAATGCCTCTCCGCGACGGTCTGCAAAGTTTCGTGGCACAATTCGAATAAATGTGGAAGTTATAACCAGAAGCGCTATCAACTTTAAAACGCGCTAAATTTTGTTGATGTTTTGCGTATTCAGTTTGTATCGACATATCTCCGGTAGTACAAGAGCTGCACTTCTGAAACTTGGTACTTCAGTAGAAAATGTGTCTCCGCGACTGTCTACAAAGTTTCGTTTCACAATTCGAATAAAGTGCAAGTTATAAACAAAAGCGATACTAACTTTAAAACGCGCTAAATTTTGTTGATGTTTTGCGTATTCAGTTTGTATCGACATATCTCCGGTAGTACATAAGCTGCACTTTTGAAACTTGGTACTTTAGTAGAAAATGTGTCTCCTCGACTGTCTGCAAAGTTTCGTTTCACAATTCGAATAAATGTGGAAGTTATAAACAAAAGCGATATCAACTTTAAAACGCGCTTAATTGTGTTGATGTTTTGCGTATTCAGTTTGTATCGACATATCTCCAGTAGTACAAAAGCTGCACTTCTGAAACTTGGTACTTCAGTAGAAAATGTGTCTCCGCGACTGTCTACAAAGTTTCGTTTCACAATTCGAATAAATGTGCAAGTTATAAACAAAAGCGATATCAACTTTAAAACGCGCTAAATTTTGTTGATGTTTTGCGTATTCAGTTTGTATCGACATATCTCAGGTAGTACAAAAGCTGAACTTCTGAAACTTGGTACTTTAGTAGAAAATGTGTCTCCGCGACTGTCTGCAAAGTTCTGTTTCACAATTCGAATAAATGTGGAAGTAATCAACAAAAGCGATATCAACTTTAAAACGCGCTAAATTTTGTTGGGGTTTTGCGTATTCAGTTTGTATCGACATATCTCCGGTAGTACAAAAGCTGCACTTCTGAAACTTGGTACTTCAGTAGAAAATGCCTCTCCGCGATGGTCTGCAAAGTTTCGTTTCACAATTCGAATAAATGTGTAAGTTATAAATAAAAGCGCTATCAACTTTAAAACGGACTAAACTTTGTAGATGTTTTGCGTATTCAGTTTGTATCGACACATCCACGGTAGTACAAGAGCTGCACTTCTGAAACTTGGTATTTCAGTAGAAAATGTGTCTCCGCGACTGTCTACAAAGTTTCGTTTCACAATTCGAATAAATGTGGAAGTTATAAACAAAAGCGATATCAACTTTAAAACGCGCTAAATTTTTTTGATGTTTTGCGTATTCAGTTTGTATCGACATATCTCCGGTAGTACAAGAGCTGCACTTCTAAAACTTGGTACTTCAGTAGAAAATATGTCCCCGCGACTGTCTACAAAGTTTCGTTTCACAATTCGAATAAATGTGGAAGTTATAAATAAAAGCGCTATCAACTTTAAAACGGACTAAACTTTGTAGATGTTTTGCGTATTCAGTTTGTATCGACACATCTCCGGTAGTACAAGAGCTGCACTTCTGAAACTTGGTATTTCAGTAGAAAATGTGTCTCCGCGACTGTCTACAAAGTTTCGTTTCACAATTCGAATAAATTTGGAAGTTATAAACAAAAGCGATATCAACTTTAAAACGCGCTAAATTTTTTTGATGTTTTGCGTATTCAGTTTGTATCGACATATCTCCGGTAGTACAAGAGCTGCACTTCTGAAACTTGGTACTTCAGTAGAAAATGTGTCTCCGCGACTGTCTACAAAGTTTCGTTTCACAATTCGACTAAATGTGCAAGTTATAAACAAAAGCGATATCAACTTTAAAACGCGCTTAATTTTGTTGATGTTTTGCGTATTCAGTTTGTATCGACATATCTCCGGTAGTACAAGAGCTGCACTTCTGAAACTTTGTACTTCAGTAGAAAATGTGTCTCCGCGACTGTCTGCAAAGTTTCGTGGCACAATTCGAATAAATGTGGAAGTTATAAACAAAAGCGATATCAACTTTAAAACGCGCTAAATTTTGTTGATGTTTTGCGTATTCAGTTTGTATCGGCATATCTCCCCTAGTACAAAAGCTGCACTTCTGAAACTTGGTACTTCAGTAGAAAATGTGTCCCCGCGACTGTCTACAAAGTTTCGTTTCACAATTCGAATAAATGTGGAAGTTATAAACAAAAGCGATATCAACTTTAAAACGCGCTTAATTTTGTTGATGTTTTGCGTATTCAGTTTGTATCGACATATCTGCGGTAGTACAAGAGCTGCACTTCTGAAACTTGGTACTTCAGTAGAAAATGCGTCTCCGCGACTGTCTACAAAGTTTCGTTTCACAATTCGAATAAATGTGCAAGTTATAAACAAAAGCGCTATCAACTTTAAAACGCGCTAAATTTTGTTGATGTTTTGCGTATTCAGTTTGTATCGACATATCTCCGGTAGTAAAAGAGCTGCACTTCTGAAACTTGGTACTTTAGTAGAAAATGTGTCTCCGCGACTGTCTGCAAAGTTTCCCTTCACAATTCGAATAAATGTGGAAGTTATCAACAAAAGCGATATCAACTTTAAAACGCGCTAAATTTTGTTGGGGTTTTGCGTATTCAGTTTGTATCGACATATCTCCGGTAGTACAAGAGCTGCACTTCTGAAGCTTGGTACTTTAGTAGAAAATGTGTCTCCGCGACTGTCTGCAAAGTTTCGTTTCACAGTTCGAATAAATGGTGAAGTTATAAACAAAAGCGATATCAACTTTAAAACGCGCTAAATTTTGTTGATGTTTTGCGTATTCAGTTTGTATCGACACATCTCCGGTAGTACAAGAGCTGCACTTCTGAAACTTGGTATTTCAGTAGAAAATGCCTCTCCGCGACTGTCTACAAAGTTTCGTTTCACAATTCGAATAAATGTGGAAGTTATAAACAAAAGCGATATCAACTTTAAAACGCGCTAAATTTTGTTGATGTTTTGCGTATTCAGTTTGTATCGACATATCTCCGGTAGTACAAGAGCAACACTTCTGAAACTTGGTACTTCAGTAGAAAATGTGTCCCCGCGACTGTCTACAAAGTTTCGTTTCACAATTCGAATAAATGTGGAAGTTATAAACAAAAGCGCTATCAACTTTAAAACGCGCTAAATTTTGTTGATGTTTTGCGTATTCAGTTTGTATCGACATATCTCCGGTAGTACAAAAGCTGCACTTCTGAAACTTGGTACTTCAGTAGAAAATGTGTCTCCGCGACTGTCTACAAAGTTTCGTTTCACAATTCGAATAAATGTGCAAGTTATAAACAAAAGCGATATCAACTTTAAAACGCGCTAAATTTTGTTGATGTTTTGCGTATTCAGTTTGTATCGACATATCTCCGGTAGTACAAGAGCTGCACTTCTGAAACTTGGTACTTCAGTAGAAAATGTGTCTCCGCGACTGTCTACAAAGTTTCGTTTCACAATTCGACTAAATGTGCAAGTTATAAACAAAAGCGATATCAACTTTAAAACGCGCTAAATTTTGTTGATGTTTTGCGTATTCAGTTTGTATCGACATATCTCCGGTAGTACAAGAGCTGCACTTCTGAAACTTTGTACTTCAGTAGAAAATGTGTCTCCGCGACTGTCTGCAAAGTTTCGTGGCACAATTCGAATAAATGTGGAAGTTATAAACAAAAGCGATATCAACTTTAAAACGCGCTAAATTTTGTTGATGTTTTGCGTATTCAGTTTGTATCGGCATATCTCCCCTAGTACAAAAGCTGCACTTCTGAAACTTGGTACTTCAGTAGAAAATGTGTCCCCGCGACTGTCTACAAAGTTTCGTTTCACAATTCGAATAAATGTGGAAGTTATAAACAAAAGCGATATCAACTTTAAAACGCGCTTAATTTTGTTGATGTTTTGCGTATTCAGTTTGTATCGACATATCTCCGGTAGTACAAGAGCTGCACTTCTGAAACTTGGTACTTCAGTAGAAAATGCGTCTCCGCGACTGTCTACAAAGTTTCGTTTCACAATTCGAATAAATGTGCAAGTTATAAACAAAAGCGCTATCAACTTTAAAACGCGCTAAATTTTGTTGATGTTTTGCGTATTCAGTTTGTATCGACATATCTCCGGTAGTAAAAGAGCTGCACTTCTGAAACTTCGTACTTTAGTAGAAAATGTGTCTCCGCGACTGTCTGCAAAGTTTCCCTTCACAATTCGAATAAATGTGGAAGTTATCAACAAAAGCGATATCAACTTTAAAACGCGCTAAATTTTGTTGGGGTTTTGCGTATTCAGTTTGTATCGACATATCTCCGGTAGTACAAGAGCTGCACTTCTGAAGCTTGGTACTTTAGTAGAAAATGTGTCTCCGCGACTGTCTGCAAAGTTTCGTTTCACAGTTCGAATAAATGGTGAAGTTATAAACAAAAGCGATATCAACTTTAAAACGCGCTAAATTTTGTTGGGGTTTTACGTATTCACTTTGTATCGACATATCTCCGGCAGTACAAGAGCTGAACATCTGAAATTTGGTACTTTAGTAGAAAATGCCTCTCCGCGATGGTCTGCAAAGTTTCGTTTCACAATTCGAATAAATGTGAAAGTTATAAATAAAAGCGCTATCAACTTTAAAACGTACTAAACTTTGTAGATGTTTTGCGTATTCAGTTTGTATCGACACATCTCCGGTAGTACAAGAGCTGCACTTCTGAAACTTGGTATTTCAGTAGAAAATGCCTCTCCGCGACTGTCTACAAAGTTTCGTTTCACAATTCGAATAAATGTGGAAGTTATAAATAAAAGCGATATCAACTTTAAAACGCGCTAAATTTTTTTGATGTTTTGCGTATTCAGTTTGTATCGACATATCTCCGGTAGTACAAGAGCAACACTTCTGAAACTTGGTACTTCAGTAGAAAATGTGTCCCCGCGACTGTCTACAAAGTTTCGTTTCACAATTCGAATAAATGTGGAAGTTATAAACAAAAGCGCTATCAACTTTAAAACGCGCTAAATTTTGTTGATGTTTTGCGTATTCAGTTTGTATCGACATATCTCCGGTAGTACAAGAGCTGCACTTCTGAAACTTGGTACTTCAGTAGAAAATGTGTCTCCGCGACTGTCTACAAAGTTTCGTTTCACAATTCGAATAAATGTGCAAGTTATAAACAAAAGCGATATCAACTTTAAAACGCGCTAAATTTTGTTGATGTTTTGCGTATTCAGTTTGTATCGACATATCTCCGGTAGTACAAGAGCTGCACTTCTGAAACTTGGTACTTCAGTAGAAAATGTGTCTCCGCGACTTTCTGGAAAGTTTCGTTTCACAATTCGAATAAATGTGGAAGTTATAAACAAAAGCGATATCAACTTTAAAACGCGCTAAATTTTGTTGGGGTTTTGCGTATTCAGTTTGTATCGACATATCTCCGGTAGTACAAAAGCTGCACTTCTGAAACTTGGTACTTCAGTAGAAAATGTGTCTCCGCGACTGTCTACAAAGTTTCGTTTCACAATTCGAATAAATGTGGAAGTTATAAACAAAAGCGATATCAACTTTAAAACGCGCTAAATTTTTTTGATGTTTTGCGTATTCAGTTTGTATCGACATATCTCCGGTAGTACAAGAGCTGCACTTCTGAAACTTGGTACTTCAGTAGAAAATGTGTCTCCGCGACTGTCTACAAAGTTTCGTTTCACAATTCGACTAAATGTGCAAGTTATAAACAAAAGCGATATCAACTTTAAAACGCGCTAAATTTTGTTGATGTTTTGCGTATTCAGTTTGTATCGACATATCTCCGGTAGTACCAGAGCTGCACTTCTGAAACTTTGTACTTCAGTAGAAAATGTGTCTCCGCGACTGTCTGCAAAGTTTCGTGGCACAATTCGAATAAATGTGGAAGTTATAAACAAAAGCGATATCAACTTTAAAACGCGCTAAATTTTGTTGATGTTTTGCGTATTCAGTTTGTATCGGCATATCTCCCCTAGTACAAAAGCTGCACTTCTGAAACTTGGTACTTCAGTAGAAAATGTGTCCCCGCGACTGTCTACAAAGTTTCGTTTCACAATTCGAATAAATGTGGAAGTTATAAACAAAAGCGATATCAACTTTAAAACGCGCTTAATTTTGTTGATGTTTTGCGTATTCAGTTTGTATCGACATATCTCCGGTAGTACAAGAGCTGCACTTCTGAAACTTGGTACTTCAGTAGAAAATGCGTCTCCGCGACTGTCTACAAAGTTTCGTTTCACAATTCGAATAAATGTGCAAGTTATAAACTAAAGCGCTATCAACTTTAAAACGCGCTAAATTTTGTTGATGTTTTGCGTATTCAGTTTGTATCGACATATCTCCGGTAGTAAAAGAGCTGCACTTCTGAAACTTGGTACTTTAGTAGAAAATGTGTCTCCGCGACTGTCTGCAAAGTTTCCCTTCACAATTCGAATAAATGTGGAAGTTATCAACAAAAGCGATATCAACTTTAAAACGCGCTAAATTTTGTTGGGGTTTTGCGTATTCAGTTTGTATCGACATATCTCCGGTAGTACAAGAGCTGCACTTCTGAAGCTTGGTACTTTAGTAGAAAATGTGTCTCCGCGACTGTCTGCAAAGTTTCGTTTCACAGGTCGAATAAATGGTGAAGTTATAAACAAAAGCGATATCAACTTTAAAACGCGCTAAATTTTGTTAGGGGTTTTGCGTATTCACTTTGTATCGACATATCTCCGGTAGTACAAGAGCTGAACATCTGAAATTTGGTACTTTAGTAGCAAATGTGTCTCCGCGATGGTCTGCAAAGTTTCGTTTCACAATTCGAATAAATGTGAAAGTTATAAATAAAAGCGCTATCAACTTTAAAACGTACTAAACTTTGTAGATGTTTTGCGTATTCAGTTTGTATCGACACATCTCCGGTAGTACAAGAGCTGCACTTCTGAAACTTGGTATTTCAGTAGAAAATGCCTCTCCGCGACTGTCTACAAAGTTTCGTTTCACAATTCGAATAAATGTGGAAGTTATAAACAAAAGCGATATCAACTTTAAAACGCGCTAAATTTTGTTGATGTTTTGCGTATTCAGTTTGTATCGACATATCTCCGGTAGTACAAGAGCAACACTTCTGAAACTTGGTACTTCAGTAGAAAATGTGTCCCCGCGACTGTCTACAAAGTTTCGTTTCACAATTCGAATAAATGTGGAAGTTATAAACAAAAGCGCTATCAACTTTAAAACGCGCTAAATTTTGTTGATGTTTTGCGTATTCAGTTTGTATCGACATATCTCCGGTAGTACAAGAGCTGCACTTCTGAAACTTGGTACTTCAGTAGAAAATGTGTCTCCGCGACTGTCTACAAAGTTTCGTTTCACAATTCGAATAAATGTGGAAGTTATAAATAAAAGCGCTATCAACTTTAAAACGGACTAAACTTTGTAGATGTTTTGCGTATTCAGTTTGTATCGACACATCTCCGGTAGTACAAGAGCTGCACTTCTGAAACTTGGTATTTCAGTAGAAAATGTGTCTCCGCGACTGTCTACAAAGTTTCGTTTCACAATTCGAATAAATGTGGAAGTTATAAACAAAAGCGATATCAACTTTAAAACGCGCTAAATTTTGTTGATGTTTTGCGTATTCAGTTTGTATCGACATATCTCCGGTAGTACAAGAGCTGCACTTCTGAAACTTGGTACTTCAGTAGAAAATGTGTCTCCGCAACTTTCTGGAAAGTTTCGTGGCACAATTCGAATAAATGTGGAAGTTATAAACAAAAGCGATATCAACTTTAAAACGCGCTGAATTTTGTTGATGTTTTGCGTATTCAGTTTGTATCGACATATCTCCGGTAGTACAAAAGCTGCACTTCTGAAACTTGGTACTTCAGTAGAAAATGTGTCTCCGCGACTGTCTACAAAGTTTCGTTTCACAATTCGAATAAATGTGGAAGTTATAAACTAAAGCGATATCAACTTTAAAACGCGCTAAATTTTTTTGATGTTTTGCGTATTCAGTTTGTATCGACATATCTCCGGTAGTACAAGAGCTGCACTTCTGAAACTTGGTACTTCAGTAGAAAATGTGTCTCCGCGACTGTCTACAAAGTTTCGTTTCACAATTCGACTAAATGTGCAAGTTATAAACAAAAGCGATATCAACTTTAAAACGCGCTAAATTTTGTTGATGTTTTGCGTATTCAGTTTGTATCGACATATCTCCGGTAGTACAAGAGCTGCACTTCTGAAACTTGGTACTTCAGTAGAAAATGCATCTCCGCGACTGTCTACAAAGTTTCGTTTCACAATTCGAATAAATGTGCAAGTTATAAACAAAAGCGCTATCAACTTTAAAACGCGCTAAATTTTGTTGATGTTTTGCGTATTCAGTTTGTATCGACATATCTCCGGTAGTAAAAGAGCTGCACTTCTGAAACTTTGGTACTTTAGTAGAAAATGTGTCTCCGCGACTGTCTGCAAAGTTTCCCTTCACAATTCGTATAAATGTGGAAGTTATCAACAAAAGCGATATCAACTTTAAAACGCGCTAAATTTTGTTGATGTTTTGCGTATTCAGTTTGTATCGGCATATCTCCCCTAGTACAAAAGCTGCACTTCTGAAACTTGGTACTTCAGTAGAAAATGTGTCCCCGCGACTGTCTACAAAGTTTCGTTTCACAATTCGAATAAATGTGGAAGTTATAAACAAAAGCGATATCAACTTTAAAACGCGCTTAATTTTGTTGATGTTTTGCGTATTCTGTTTGTATCGACATATCTCCGGTAGTACAAGAGCTGCACTTCTGAAACTTGGTACTTCAGTAGAAAATGCGTCTCCGCGACTGTCTACAAAGTTTCGTTTCACAATTCGAATAAATGTGCAAGTTATAAACAAAAGCGCTATCAACTTTAAAACGCGCTAAATTTTGTTGATGTTTTGCGTATTCAGTTTGTATCGACATATCTCCGGTAGTAAAAGAGCTGCACTTCTGAAACTTGGTACTTTAGTAGAAAATGTGTCTCCGCGACTGTCTGCAAAGTTTCCCTTCACAATTCGAATAAATGTGGAAGTTATCAACAAAAGCGATATCAACTTTAAAACGCGCTAAATTTTGTTGGGGTTTTGCGTATTCAGTTTGTATCGACATATCTCCGGTAGTACAAGAGCTGCACTTCTGAAGCTTGGTACTTTAGTAGAAAATGTGTCTCCGCGACTGTCTGCAAAGTTTCGTTTCACAGTTCGAATAAATGGTGAAGTTATAAACAAAAGCGATATCAACTTTAAAACGCGCTAAATTTTGTTAGGGGTTTTGCGTATTCACTTTGTATCGACATATCTCCGGTAGTACAAGAGCTGAACATCTGAAATTTGGTACTTTAGTAGCAAATGTGTCTCCGCGATGGTCTGCAAAGTTTCGTTTCACAATTCGAATAAATGTGAAAGTTATAAATAAAAGCGCTATCAACTTTAAAACGTACTAAACTTTGTAGATGTTTTGCGTATTCAGTTTGTATCGACACATCTCCGGTAGTACAAGAGCTGCACTTCTGAAACTTGGTATTTCAGTAGAAAATGCCTCTCCGCGACTGTCTACAAAGTTTCGTTTCACAATTCGAATAAATGTGGAAGTTATAAACAAAAGCGATATCAACTTTAAAACGCGCTAAATTTTGTTGATGTTTTGCGTATTCAGTTTTATCGACATATCTCCGGTAGTACAAGAGCAACACTTCTGAAACTTGGTACTTCAGTAGAAAATGTGTCCCCGCGACTGTCTACAAAGTTTCGTTTCACAATTCGAATAAATGTGGAAGTTATAAACAAAAGCGCTATCAACTTTAAAACGCGCTAAATTTTGTTGATGTTTTGCGTATTCAGTTTGTATCGACATATCTCCGGTAGTACAAGAGCTGCACTTCTGAAACTTGGTACTTCAGTAGAAAATGTGTCTCCGCGACTGTCTACAAAGTTTCGTTTCACAATTCGAATAAATGTGGAAGTTATAAATAAAAGCGCTATCAACTTTAAAACGGACTAAACTTTGTAGATGTTTTGCGTATTCAGTTTGTATCGACACATCTCCGGTAGTACAAGAGCTGCACTTCTGAAACTTGGTATTTCAGTAGAAAATGTGTCTCCGCGACTGTCTACAAAGTTTCGTTTCACAATTCGAATAAATGTGCAAGTTATAAACAAAAGCGATATCAACTTTAAAACGCGCTAAATTTTGTTGATGTTTTGCGTATTCAGTTTGTATCGACATATCTCCGGTAGTACAAGAGCTGCACTTCTGAAACTTGGTACTTCAGTAGAAAATGTGTCTCCGCAACTTTCTGGAAAGTTTCGTGGCACAATTCGAATAAATGTGGAAGTTATAAACAAAAGCGATATCAACTTTAAAACGCGCTGAATTTTGTTGATGTTTTGCGTATTCAGTTTGTATCGACATATCTCCGGTAGTACAAAAGCTGCACTTCTGAAACTTGGTACTTCAGTAGAAAATGTGTCTCCGCGACTGTCTACAAAGTTTCGTTTCACAATTCGAATAAATGTGGAAGTTATAAACTAAAGCGATATCAACTTTAAAACGCGCTAAATTTTTTTGATGTTTTGCGTATTCAGTTTGTATCGACATATCTCCGGTAGTACAAGAGCTGCACTTCTGAAACTTGGTACTTCAGTAGAAAATGTGTCTCCGCGACTGTCTACAAAGTTTCGTTTCACAATTCGACTAAATGTGCAAGTTATAAACAAAAGCGATATCAACTTTAAAACGCGCTAAATTTTGTTGATGTTTTGCGTATTCAGTTTGTATCGACATATCTCCGGTAGTACAAGAGCTGCACTTCTGAAACTTGGTACTTCAGTAGAAAATGCATCTCCGCGACTGTCTACAAAGTTTCGTTTCACAATTCGAATAAATGTGCAAGTTATAAACAAAAGCGCTATCAACTTTAAAACGCGCTAAATTTTGTTGATGTTTTGCGTATTCAGTTTGTATCGACATATCTCCGGTAGTAAAAGAGCTGCACTTCTGAAACTTTGGTACTTTAGTAGAAAATGTGTCTCCGCGACTGTCTGCAAAGTTTCCCTTCACAATTCGTATAAATGTGGAAGTTATCAACAAAAGCGATATCAACTTTAAAACGCGCTAAATTTTGTTGGGGTTTTGCGTATTCAGTTTGTATCGACATATCTCCGGTAGTACAAGAGCTGCACTTCTGAAGCTTGGTACTTTAGTAGAAAATGTGTCTCCGCGACTGTCTGCAAAGTTTCGTTTCACAGTTCGAATAAATGGTGAAGTTATAAACAAAAGCGATATCAACTTTAAAACGCGCTAAATTTTGTTGGGGTTTTGCGTATTCACTTTGTATCGACATATCTCCGGTAGTACAAGAGCTGAACATCTGAAATTTGGTACTTTAGTAGAAAATGCCTCTCCACGATGGTCTGCAAAGTTTCGTTTCACAATTCGAATAAATGTGAAAGTTATAAATAAAAGCGCTATCAACTTTAAAACGTACTAAACTTTGTAGATGTTTTGCGTATTCAGTTTGTATCGACACATCTCCGGTAGTACAAGAGCTGCACTTCTGAAACTTGGTATTTCAGTAGAAAATGCCTCTCCGCGACTGTCTACAAAGTTTCGTTTCACAATTCGAATAAATGTGGAAGTTATAAACAAAAGCGATATCAACTTTAAAACGCGCTAAATTTTGTTGATGTTTTGCGTATTCAGTTTGTATCGACATATCTCCGGTAGTACAAGAGCAACACTTCTGAAACTTGGTACTTCAGTAGAAAATGTGTCCCCGCGACTGTCTACAAAGTTTCGTTTCACAATTCGAATAAATGTGGAAGTTATAAACAAAAGCGCTATCAACTTTAAAACGCGCTAAATTTTGTTGATGTTTTGCGTATTCAGTTTGTATCGACATATCTCCGGTAGTACAAGAGCTGCACTTCTGAAACTTGGTACTTCAGTAGAAAATGTGTCTCCGCAACTTTCTGGAAAGTTTCGTGGCACAATTCGAATAAATGTGGAAGTTATAAACAAAAGCGATATCAACTTTAAAACGCGCTAAATTTTGTTGATGTTTTGCGTATTCAGTTTGTATCGACATATCTCCGGTAGTACAAAAGCTGCACTTCTGAAACTTGGTATTTCAGTAGAAAATGTGTCTCCGCGACTGTCTACAAAGTTTCGTTTCACAATTCGAATAAATGTGCAAGTTATAAACAAAAGCGATATCAACTTTAAAACGCGCTAAATTTTGTTGATGTTTTGCGTATTCAGTTTGTATCGACATATCTCCGGTAGTACAAGAGCTGCACTTCTGAAACTTGGTACTTCAGTAGAAAATGTGTCTCCGCGACTGTCTACAAAGTTTCGTTTCACAATTCGACTAAATGTGCAAGTTATAAACAAAAGCGATATCAACTTTAAAACGCGCTAAATTTTGTTGATGTTTTGCGTATTCAGTTTGTATCGACATATCTCCGGTAGTACAAGAGCTGCACTTCTGAAACTTTGTACTTCAGTAGAAAATGTGTCTCCGCGACTGTCTGCAAAGTTTCGTGGCACAATTCGAATAAATGTGGAAGTTATAAACAAAAGCGATATCAACTTTAAAACGCGCTAAATTTTGTTGATGTTTTGCGTATTCAGTTTGTATCGGCATATCTCCCCTAGTACAAAAGCTGCACTTCTGAAACTTGGTACTTCAGTAGAAAATGTGTCCCCGCGACTGTCTACAAAGTTTCGTTTCACAAGTCGAATAAATGTGGAAGTTATAAACAAAAGCGATATCAACTTTAAAACGCGCTTAATTTTGTTGATGTTTTGCGTATTCAGTTTGTATCGACATATCTCCGGTAGTACAAGAGCTGCACTTCTGAAACTTGGTACTTCAGTAGAAAATGCGTCTCCGCGACTGTCTACAAAGTTTCGTTTCACAATTCGAATAAATGTGCAAGTTATAAACAAAAGCGCTATCAACTTTAAAACGCGCTAAATTTTGTTGATGTTTTGCGTATTCAGTTTGTATCGACATATCTCCGGTAGTACAAGAGCTGCACTTCTGAAACTTCGTACGTTAGTAGAAAATGTGTCTCCGCGACTGTCTGCAAAGTTTCCCTTCACAATTCGAATAAATGTGGAAGTTATCAACAAAAGCGATATCAACTTTAAAACGCGCTAAATTTTGTTGGGGTTTTGCGTATTCAGTTTGTATCGACATATCTCCGGTAGTACAAGAGCTGCACTTCTGAAGCTTGGTACTTTAGTAGAAAATGTGTCTCCGCGACTGTCTGCAAAGTTTCGTTTCACAGTTCGAATAAATGGTGAAGTTATAAACAAAAGCGATATCAACTTTAAAACGCGCTAAATTTTTTTGATGTTTTGCGTATTCAGTTTGTATCGACATATCTCCGGTAGTACAAGAGCTGCACTTCTGAAACTTGGTACTTCAGTAGAAAATGTGTCTCCGCGACTGTCTACAAAGTTTCGTTTCACAATTCGACTAAATGTGCAAGTTATAAACAAAAGCGATATCAACTTTAAAACGCGCTAAATTTTGTTGATGTTTTGCGTATTCAGTTTGTATCGACATATCTCCGGTAGTACAAGAGCTGCACTTCTGAAACTTTGTACTTCAGTAGAAAATGTGTCTCCGCGACTGTCTGCAAAGTTTCGTGGCACAATTCGAATAAATGTGGAAGTTATAAACAAAAGCGATATCAACTTTAAAACGCGCTAAATTTTGTTGATGTTTTGCGTATTCAGTTTGTATCGGCATATCTCCCCTATTACAAAAGCTGCACTTCTGAAACTTGGTACTTCAGTAGAAAATGTGTCCCCGCGACTGTCTACAAAGTTTCGTTTCACAATTCGAATAAATGTGGAAGTTATAAACAAAAGCGATATCAACTTTAAAACGCGCTTAATTTTGTTGATGTTTTGCGTATTCAGTTTGTATCGACATATCTCCGGTAGTACAAGAGCTGCACTTCTGAAACTTAGTACTTCAGTAGAAAATGCGTCTCCGCGACTGTCTACAAAGTTTCGTTTCACAATTCGAATAAATGTGCAAGTTATAAACAAAAGCGCTATCAACTTTAAAACGCGCTAAATTTTGTTGATGTTTTGCGTATTCAGTTTGTATCGACATATCTCCGGTAGTACAAGAGCAACACTTCTGAAACTTGGTACTTCAGTAGAAAATGTGTCCCCGCGACTGTCTACAAAGTTTCGTTTCACAATTCGAATAAATGTGGAAGTTATAAACAAAAGCGCTATCAACTTTAAAACGCGCTAAATTTTGTTGATGTTTTGCGTATTCAGTTTGTATCGACATATCTCCGGTAGTACAAGAGCTGCACTTCTGAAACTTGGTACTTTAGTAGAAAATGTGTCTCCGCGACTTTCTGGAAAGTTTCGTTTCACAATTCGAATAAATGTGGAAGTTATAAATAAAAGCGCTATCAACTTTAAAACGGACTAAACTTTGTAGATGTTTTGCGTATTCAGTTTGTATCGACACATCTCCGGTAGTACAAAGGCTGCACTTCTGAACCTTCGTATTTCAGTAGAAAATGTGTCTTCGCGACTGTCTACAAAGTTTCGTTTCACAATTCGAATAAATGTGCAAGTTATAAACAAAAGCGATATCAACTTTAAAACGCGCTAAATTTTGTTGATGTTTTGCGTATTCAGTTTGTATCGACATATCTCCGGTAGTACAAGAGCTGCACTTCTGAAACTTGGTACTTCAGTAGAAAATGTGTCTCCGCAACTTTCTGGAAAGTTTCGTGGCACAATTCGAATAAATGTGGAAGTTATAAACAAAAGCGATATCAACTTTAAAACGCGCTAAATTTTGTTGATGTTTTGCGTATTCAGTTTGTATCGACATATCTCCGGTAGTACAAAAGCTGCACTTCTGAAACTTGGTACTTCAGTAGAAAATGTGTCTCCGCGACTGTCTACAAAGTTTCGTTTCACAATTCGAATAAATGTGCAAGTTATAAACAAAAGCGATATCAACTTTAAAACGCGCTAAATTTTGTTGATGTTTTGCGTATTCAGTTTGTATCGACATATCTCCGGTAGTACAAGAGCTGCACTTCTGAAACTTGGTACTTCAGTAGAAAATGTGTCTCCGCGACTGTCTACAAAGTTTCGTTTCACAATTCGACTAAATGTGCAAGTTATAAACAAAAGCGATATCAACTTTAAAACGCGCTAAATTTTGTTGATGTTTTGCGTATTCAGTTTGTATCGACATATCTCCGGTAGTACAAGAGCTGCACTTCTGAAACTTTGTACTTCAGTAGAAAATGTGTCTCCGCGACTGTCTGCAAAGTTTCGTGGCACAATTCGAATAAATGTGGAAGTTATAAACAAAAGCGATATCAACTTTAAAACGCGCTAAATTTTGTTGATGTTTTGCGTATTCAGTTTGTATCGGCATATCTCCCCTAGTACAAAAGCTGCACTTCTGAAACTTGGTACTTCAGTAGAAAATGTGTCCCCGCGACTGTCTACAAAGTTTCGTTTCACAATTCGAATAAATGTGGAAGTTATAAACAAAAGCGATATCAACTTTAAAACGCGCTTAATTTTGTTGATGTTTTGCGTATTCAGTTTGTATCGACATATCTCCGGTAGTACAAGAGCTGCACTTCTGAAACTTGGTACTTCAGTAGAAAATGCGTCTCCGCGACTGTCTACAAAGTTTCGTTTCACAATTCGAATAAATGTGCAAGTTATAAACAAAAGCGCTATCAACTTTAAAACGCGCTAAATTTTGTTGATGTTTTGCGTATTCAGTTTGTATCGACATATCTCCGGTAGTAAAAGAGCTGCACTTCTGAAACTTCGTACTTTAGTAGAAAATGTGTCTCCGCGACTGTCTGCAAAGTTTCCCTTCACAATTCGAATAAATGTGGAAGTGATCAACAAAAGCGATATCAACTTTAAAACGCGCTAAATTTTGTTGGGGTTTTGCGTATTCAGTTTGTATCGACATATCTCCGGTAGTACAAGAGCTGCACTTCTGAAGCTTAGTACTTTAGTAGAAAATGTGTCTCCGCGACTGTCTGCAAAGTTTCGTTTCACAGTTCGAATAAATGGTGAAGTTATAAACAAAAGCGATATCAACTTTAAAACACGCTAAATTTTGTTGGGGTTTTGCGTATTCAGTTTGTATCGACATATCTCCGGTAGTACAAGAGCAACACTTCTGAAACTTGGTACTTCAGTAGAAAATGTGTCCCCGCGACTGTCTACAAAGTTTCGTTTCACAATTCGAATAAATGTGGAAGTTATAAACAAAAGCGCTATCAACTTTAAAACGCGCTAAATTTTGTTGATGTTTTGCGTATTCAGTTTGTATCGACATATCTCCGGTAGTACAAGAGCTGCACTTCTGAAACTTGGTACTTCAGTAGAAAATGTGTCTCCGCGACTGTCTACAAAGTTTCGTTTCACAATTCGAATAAATGTGCGAGTTATAAACAAAAGCGATATCAACTTTAAAACGCGCTAAATTTTGTTGATGTTTTGCGTATTCAGTTTGTATCGACATATCTCCGGTAGTACAAGAGCTGCACTCTTAAAACTTGGTACTTCAGTAGAAAATATGTCCCCGCGACTGTCTACAAAGTTTCGTTTCACAATTCGAATAAATGTGGAAGTTATAAATAAAAGCGCTATCAACTTTAAAACGGACTAAACTTTGTAGATGTTTTGCGTATTCAGTTTGTATCGACACATCTCCGGTAGTACAAGAGCTGCACTTCTGAAACTTGGTATTTCAGTAGAAAATGTGTCTCCGCGACTGTCTACAAAGTTTCGTTTCACAATTCGAATAAATGTGGAAGTTATAAACAAAAGCGATATCAACTTTAAAACGCGCTAAATTTTGTTGATGTTTTGCGTATTCAGTTTGTATCGACATATCTCCAGTAGTACAAGAGCTGCACTTCTAAAACTTGGTACTTCAGTAGAAAATATTTCCCCGCGACTGTCTACAAAGTTTCGTTTCACAATTCGAATAAATGTGGAAGTTATAAACAAAAGCGCTATCAACTTTAAAACGCGCTAAATTTTGTTGATGTTTTGCGTATTCAGTTTGTATCGACATATCTCCGGTAGTACAAGAGCTGCACTTCTGAAACTTGGTACTTCAGTAGAAAATGTGTCTCCGCGACTGTCTACAAAGTTTCGTGTCACAATTCGAATAAATGTGCAAGTTATAAACAAAAGCGATATCAACTTTAAAACGCGCTAAATTTTGTTGATGTTTTGCGTATTCAGTTTGTATCGACATATCTCCGGTAGTACAAGAGCTGCACTTCTGAAACTTGGTACTTCAGTAGAAAATGTGTCTCCGCGACTTTCTGGAAAGTTTCGTGGCACAATTCGAATAAATGTGGAAGTTATAAACAAAAGCGATATCAACTTTAAAACGCGCTAAATTTTGTTGATGTTTTGCGTATTCAGTTTGTATCGACATATCTCCGGTAGTACAAAAGCTGCACTTCTGAAACTTGGTACTTCAGTAGAAAATGTGTCTCCGCGACTGTCTACAAAGTTTCGTTTCACAATTCGAATAAATGTGGAAGTTATAAACAAAAGCGATATCAACTTTAAACCGCGCTAAATTTTTTTGATGTTTTGCGTATTCAGTTTGTATCGACATATCTCCGGTAGTACAAGAGCTGCACTTCTGAAACTTGGTACTTCAGTAGAAAATGTGTCTCCGCGACTGTCTACAAAGTTTCGTTTCACAATTCGACTAAATGTGCAAGTTATAAACAAAAGCGATATCAACTTTAAAACGCGCTAAATTTTGTTGATGTTTTGCGTATTCAGTTTGTATCGACACATCTCCGGTAACACAAGAGCTGCACTTCTGAAACTTTGTACTTCAGTAGAAAATGTGTCTCCGCGACTGTCTGCAAAGTTTCGTGGCACAATTCGAATAAATGTGGAAGTTATAAACAAAAGCGATATCAACTTTAAAACGCGCTAAATTTTGTTGATGTTTTGCGTATTCAGTTTGTATCGGCATATCTCCCCTAGTACAAAAGCTGCACTTCTGAAACTTGGTACTTCAGTAGAAAATGTGTCCCCGCGACTGTCTACAAAGTTTCGTTTCACAATTCGAATAAATGTGGAAGTTATAAACAAAAGCGATATCAACTTTAAAACGCGCTTAATTTTGTTGATGTTTTGCGTATTCAGTTTGTATCGACATATCTCCGGTAGTACAAGAGCTGCACTTCGCAAACTTGGTACTTCAGTAGAAAATTCGTCTCCGCGACTGTCTACAAAGTTTCGTTTCACAATTCGAATAAATGTGGAAGTTATAAACAAAAGCGCTATCAACTTTAAAACGCGCTAAATTTTGTTGATGTTTTGCGTATTCAGTTTGTATCGACATATCTCCGGTAGTAAAAGAGCTGCACTTCTGAAACTTAGTACTTTAGTAGAAAATGTGTCTCCGCGACTGTCTGCAAAGTTTCCCTTCACAATTCGAATAAATGTGGAAGTTATGAACAAAAGCGATATCAACTTTAAAACGCGCTAAATTTTGTTAGGGTTTTGCGTATTCAGTTTGTATCGACATATCTCCGGTAGTACAAGAGCTGCACTTCTGAAGCTTGGTACTTTAGTAGAAAATGTGTCTCCGCGACTGTCTGCAAAGTTTCGTTTCACAGTTCGAATAAATGGTGAAGTTATAAACAAAAGCGATATCAACTTTAAAACGCGCTAAATTTTGTTGGGGTTTTGCGTATTCACTTTGTATCGACATATCTCCGGTAGTACAAGAGCTGAACATCTGAAATTTGGTACTTAAGTAGAAAATGCCTCTCCGCGATGGTCTGCAAAGTTTCGTTTCACAATTCGAATAAATGTGAAAGTTATAAATAAAAGCGCTATCAACTTTAAAACGTACTAAACTTTGTAGATGTTTTGCGTATTCAGTTTGTATCGACACATCTCCGGTAGTACAAGAGCTGCACTTCTGAAACTTGGTATTTCAGTAGAAAATGCCTCTCCGCGACTGTCTACAAAGTTTCGTTTCACAATTCGAATAAATGTGGAAGTTATAAACAAAAGCGATATCAACTTTAAAACGCGCTAAATTTTGTTGATGTTTTGCGTATTCAGTTTGTATCGACATATCTCAGGTAGTACAAGAGCAACACTTCTGAAACTTGGTACTTCAGTAGAAAATGTGTCCCCGCGACTGTCTACAAAGTGTCGTTTCACAATTCGAATAAATGTGGAAGTTATAAACAAAAGCGCTATCCACATTAAAACGCGCTAAATTTTGTTGATGTTTTGCGTATTCAGTTTGTATCGACATATCTCCGGTAGTACAAGAGCTGCACTTCTGAAACTTGGTACTTCAGTAGAAAATGTGTCTCCGCGACTGTCTACAAAGTTTCGTTTCACAATTCGAATAAATGTGCAAGTTATAAACAAAAGCGATATCAACTTTAAAACGCGCTAAATTTTGTTGGGGTTTTGCGTATTCAGTTTGTATCGACATATCTCCGGTAGTACATCAGCTGCACTTCTGAAACTTGGTACTTCAGTAGAAAATGCCTCTCCGCGATGGTCTGCAAAGTTTCGTTTCACAATTCGAATAAATGTGGAAGTTATAAATAAAAGCGCTATCAACTTTAAAACGGACTAAACTTTGTAGATGTTTTGCGTATTCAGTTTGTATCGACACATCTCCGGTAGTACAAAAGCTGCACTTCTGAAACTTGGTATTTCAGTAGAAAATGTGTCTCCGCGACTGTCTACAAAGTTTCGTTTCACAATTCGAATAAATGTGGAAGTTATAAACAAAAGCGCTATCAACTTTAAAACGCGCTAAATTTTGTTGATGTTTTGCGTATTCAGTTTGTATCGACATATCTCCGGTAGTACAAGAGCTGCACTTCTGAAACTTGGTACTTCAGTAGAAAATGTGTCCACGCGACTGTCTACAAAGTTTCGTTTCACAATCCGAATAAATGTGGAAGTTATAAACAAAAGCGCTATCAACTTTAAAACGCGTTAAATTTTGTTGATGTTTTGCGTATTCAGTTTGTATCGACATATCTCCGGTAGTACAAGAGCTGCACTTCTGAAACTTGGTACTTCAGTAGAAAATGTGTCTCCGCGACTGTCTACAAAGTTTCGTTTCACAATTCGAATAAATGTGCAAGTTATAAACAAAAGCGATATCAACTTTAAAACGCGCTTAATTTTGTTGATGTTTTGCGTATTCAGTTTGTATCGACATATCTCCGGTAGTACAAGAGCTGCACTTCTGAAACTTGGTACTTCAGTAGAAAATGTGTCTCCGCGACTGTCTACAAAGTTTCGTTTCACAATTCGAATAAATGTGCAAGTTATAAACAAAAGCGATATCAACTTTAAAACGCGCTAAATTTTGTTGATGTTTTGCGTATTTAGTTTGTATCGACATATCTCCGGCAGTACAAGAGCTGCACTTCTGAAACTTGGTACTTCAGTGGAAAATGTGTCTCCGCGACTGTCTACAAAGTTTCGTTTCACGATTCGACTAAATGTGCAAGTTATAAACAAAAGCGATATCAACTTTAAAACGCGCTAAATTTTGTTGATGTTTTGCGTATTCAGTTTGTATCGACATATCTCCGGCAGTACAAGAGCTGCACTTCTGAAACTTGGTACTCAAGTAGAAAATGCCTCTCCGCGATGGTCTGCAAAGTTTCGTGGCACAATTCGAATAAATCTGAAAGTTATAAACAAAAGCGCTATCAACTTTTAAACGCGCTAAATTTTGTAGATGTTTTACGTATTCAGTTTGTATCGACATATCTCCGGTAGTACAAGAGCTGCACTTCTGAAACTTGGTACTTCAGTAGAGAATGTGTCTCCGCGACTGTCTGCAAAGTTTCGTGGCACAATTCGAATAAATGTGGAAGTTATAAACAAAAGCGATATCAACCTTAAAACGCGCTAAATTTTGTTGATGTTTTGCGTATTCAGTTTGTATCGACATATCTCCGGTAGTACAAAAGCTGCACTTCTGAAACTAGCTACTTCAGTAGAAAATGTGTCTCCGCGACTGTCTGCAAAGTTTCGTGGCACAATTCGAATAAATGTGGAAGTTATAAACAAAAGTGATATCAACTTTAAAACGCGCTAAATTTTGTTGATGTTTTGCGTATTCAGTTTGTATCGACATATCTCCAGCAGTACAAGAGCTGCACTTCTGAAACTTGGTACTTCAGTAGAAAATGTGTCCCCGCGACTGTCTACAAAGTTTCGTTTCACAATTCGAATAAATGTGGAAGTTATAAACAAAAGCGCTATCAACTTTAAAACGCGCTAAATTTTGTTGATGTTTTGCGTATTCAGTTTGTATCGACATATCTCCGGTAGTACAAGAGCTACACTTCTGAAACTTGGTACTTCAGTAGAAAATGTGTTTCCGCGACTGTCTGCAATGTTTCGTTTCACAATTCGAATAAATGTGGAAGTTATAAGCAAAAGCGATATCAACTTTAAAACGCGCTTAATTTTGTTGATGTTTTGCGTATTCAGTTTGTATCGACATATCTCCGGTAGTACAAAAGCTGCACTTCTGAAACTTGGTACTTCAGTAGAAAATGTGTCTCCGCGACTGTCTACAAAGTTTCGTTTCACAATTCGAATAAATGTGGAAGTTATAAACAAAAGCGATATCAACTTTAAAACGCGCTTAATTTTGTTGATGTTTTGCGTATTCAGTTTGTATCGACATATCTCCGGTCGTACAAGTGCTGCACTTCTGAAACTTGGTACTTCAGTAGAAAATGTGTCTCCGCGACTGTCTACAAAGTTTCGTTTCACAATTCGAATAAATGTGGAAGTTATAAACCAAAGCGATATCAACTTTAAAACGCACTAAATTTTGTAGATGTTTTGCGTATTCAGTCTGTATCGACACATCTCCGGTAGTACAAGAGCTGCACTTCTGAAACTTGGTACTTCAGTAGAAAATGCCTTTCCGCGACGGTCTGCAAAGTTTCGTGGCACAATTCGAATAAATGTGGAAGTTATAAACAAAAGCGATATCAACTTTAAAACGCGCTTAATTTTGTTGATGTTTTGCGTATTCAGTTTGTATCGACATATCTCCGGTTGTACAAGTGCTGCACTTCTGAAACTTGGTACTTCAGTAGAAAATGTGTCTCCGCGACTGTCTACAAAGTTTCGTTTCACAATTCGAATAAATGTGCAAGTTATAAACAAAAGCGATATCAACTTTAAAACGCGCTAAATTTTGTTGATGTTTTGCGTATTCAGTTTGTATCGACATATCTCCGGTAGTACAAGAGCTGCACTTCTGAAACTTGGTACTTCAGTAGAAAATGTGTCTCCGCGACTTTCTGGAAAGTTTCGTGGCACAATTCGAATAAATGTGGAAGTTATAAACAAAAGCGATATCAACTTTAAAACGCGCTAAATTTTGTTGATGTTTTGCGTATTCAGTTTGTATCGACATATCTCCGGTAGTACAAAAGCTGCACTTCTGAAACTTGGTACTTCAGTAGAAAATGTGTCTCCGCGACTGCTTACAAAGTTTCGTTTCACAATTCGAATAAATGTGGAAGTTATAAACAAAAGCGATATCAACTTTAAAACGCGCTAAATTTTTTTGATGTTTTGCGTATTCAGTTTGTATCGACATATCTCCGGTAGTACAAGAGCTGCACTTCATAAACTTGGTACTTCAGTAGAAAATGTGTCTCCGCGACTGTCTACAAAGTTTCGTTTCACAATTCGACTAAATGTGCAAGTTATAAACAAAAGCGATATCAACTTTAAAACGCGCTAAATTTTGGTGATGTTTTGCGTATTCAGTTTGTATCGACATATCTCCGGTAGTACAAGAGCTGCACTTCTGAAACTTTGTACTTCAGTAGAAAATGTGTCTCCGCGACTGTCTGCAAAGTTTCGTGGCACAATTTGAATAAATGTGGAAGTTATAAACAAAAGCGATATCAACTTTAAAACGCGCTAAATTTTGTTGATGTTTTGCGTATTCAGTTTGTATCGACATATCTCCGGTAGTACAAAAGCTGCACTTCTGAAACTTGGTACTTCAGTAGAAAATGTGTCCCCGCGACTGTCTACAAAGTTTCGTTTCACAATTCGAATAAATGTGGAAGTTATAAACAAAAGCGATATCAACTTTAAAACGCGCTTAATTTTGTTGATGTTTTGCGTATTCAGTTTGTATCGACATATCTCCGGTAGTACAAGAGCTGCACTTCTGAAACTTGGTACTTCAGTAGAAAATGTGTCTCCGCGACTGTCTACAAAGTTTCGTTTCACAATTCGAATAAATGTGCAAGTTATAAACAAAAGCGCTATCAACTTTAAAACTCGCTAAATTTTGTTGGGGTTTTGCGTATTCAGTTTGTATCGACATATCTCCGGTAGTAAAAGAGCTGCACTTCTGAAACTTGGTACTTTAGTAGAAAATGTGTCTCCGCGACTGTCTGCAAAGTTTCGTTTCACAATTCGAATAAATGTGGAAGTTATCAACAAATACGATATCAACTTTAAAACGCGCTAAATTTTGTTGGGGTTTTGCGTATTCAGTTTGTATCGACATATCTCCGGTAGTACAAGAGCTGAACTTCTGAAATTTGGTACTTTAGTTAAAAATGCCTCTCCGCGATGGTCTGCAAAGTTTCGTTTCACAATTCGAATAAATGTGTAAGTTATAAATAAAAGCGCTATCAACTTTAAAACGGACTAAACTTTGTAGATGTTTTGCGTATTCAGTTTGTATCGACACATCTCTGGTAGTACAAGAGCTGCACTTCTGAAACTTGGTATTTCAGTAGAAAATGCCTCTCCGCGACTGTCTACAAAGTTTCGTTTCACAATTCGAATAAATGTGGAAGTTATAAACAAAAGCGATATCAACTTTAAAACGCGCTAAATTTTGTTGATGTTTTGCGTATTCAGTTTGTATCGACATATCTCCGGTAGTACAAGAGCAACACTTCTGAAACTTGGTACTTCAGTAGACAATGTGTCCCCGCGACTGTCTACAAAGTTTCGTTTCACAATTCGAATAAATGTGGAAGTTATAAACAAAAGCGCTATCAACTTTAAAACGCGCTAAATTTTGTTGATGTTTTGCGTATTCAGTTTGTATCGACATATCTCCGGTAGTAAAAGAGCTGCACTTCTGAAACTTGGTACTTTAGTAGAAAATGTGTCTCCGCGACTGTCTGCAAAGTTTCGTTTCACAATTCGAATAAATGTGGAAGTTATCAACAAATACGATATCAACTTTAAAACGCGCTAAATTTTGTTGGGGTTTTGCGTATTCAGTTTGTATCGACATATCTCCGGTAGTACAAGAGCTGAACTTCTGAAATTTGGTACTTTAGTTAAAAAATCCTCTCCGCGATGGTCTGCAAAGTTTCGTTTCACAATTCGAATAAATGTGTAAGTTATAAATAAAAGCGCTATCAACTTTAAAACGGACTAAACTTTGTAGATGTTTTGCGTATTCAGTTTGTATCGACACATCTCTAGTAGTACAAGAGCTGCACTTCTGAAACTTGGTATTTCAGTAGAAAATGCCTCTCCGCGACTGTCTACAAAGTTTCGTGGCACAATTCGACTAAATGTGCAAGTTATAAACAAAAGCGATATCAACTTTAAAACGCGCTAAATTTTGTTGATGTTTTGCGTATTCAGTTTGTATCGACATATCTCCGGTAGTACAAGAGCTGCACTTCTGAAACTTGGTACTTCAGTAGAAAATGTGTCTCCGCGACTGTCTGCAAAGTTTCGTGGCACAATTCGAATAAATGTGGAAGTTATAAACAAAAGCGATATCAACTTTAAAACGCGCTAAATTTTGTTGATGTTTTGCGTATTCAGTTTGTATCGACATATCTCCGGTAGTACAAAAGCTGCACTTCTGAAACTTGGTACTTCAGTAGAAAATGTGTCTCCGCGACTGTCTACAAAGTTTCGTTTCACAATTCGAATAAATGTGGAAGTTATAAACAAAAGCGATATCAACTTTAAAACGCGCTTAATTTTGTTGATGTTTTGCGTATTCAGTTTGTATCGACATATCTCCGGTTGTACAAGTGCTGCCCTTCTGAAACTTGGTACTTCAGTAGAAAATGTGTCTCCGCGACTGTCTACAAAGTTTCGTTTCACAATTCGAATAAATGTGGAAGTTATAAACAAAAGCAATATCAACTTTAAAACGCACTAAATTTTGTAGATGTTTTGCGTATTCAGTTTGTATCGACACATCTCCGGTAGTACAAGAGCTGCACTTCTGAAACTTGGTACTTCAGTAGAAAATGTGTCTCCGCGACGGTCTGCAAAGTTTCGTGGCACAATTCGAATAAATGTGGAAGTTATAAACAAAAGCGATATCAACTTTAAAACGCGCTTAATTTTGTTGATGTTTTGCGTATTCAGTTTGTATCGACATATCTCCGGTTGTACAAGAGCTGAACTTCTGAGACTTGGTACTTCAGTAGAAAATGTGTCTCCGCGACTGTCTACAAAGTTTCGTTTCACAATTCCAATAAATGTGCAAGTTATAAACAAAAGCGATATCAACTTTAAAACGCGCTAAATTTTGTTGATGTTTTGCGTATTCAGTTTGTATCGACATATCTCCGGTAGTACAAGAGCTGCACTTCTGAAACTTGGTACTTCAGTAGAAAATGTGTCTCCGCGACGTTCTGGAAAGTTTCGTGGCACAATTCGAATTAATGTGGAAGTTATAAACAAAAGCGATATCAACTTTAAAACGCGCTAAATTTTGTTGATGTTTTGCGTATTCAGTTTGTATCGACATATCTCCGGTAGTACAAAAGCTGCACTTCTGAAACTTGGTACTTCAGTAGAAAATGTGTCTCCGCGACTGCTTACAAAGTTTCGTTTCACAATTCGAATAAATGTGGAAGTTATAAACAAAAGCGATATCAACTTTAAAACGCGCTAAATTTTGTTGATGTTTTGCGTATTCAGTTTGTATCGACATATCTCCGGTAGTACAAGAGCTGCACTTCTGAAACTTGGTACTTCAGTAGAAAATGTGTCTCCGCGACTGTCTACAAAGTTTCGTTTACCAATTCGACTAAATGTACAAGTTATAAACAAAAGCGATATCAACTTTAAAACGCGCTAAATTTTGTTGATGTTTTGCGTATTCAGTTTGTATCGACATATCTCCGGTAGTACAAGAGCTGCACTTCTGAAACTTTGTACTTCAGTAGAAAATGTGTCTCCGCGACTGTCTGCAAAGTTTCGTTTCACAATTCGAATAAATGTGGAAGTTATAAACAAAAGCGATATCAACTTTGAAACGCGCTTAATTTTGTTGATGTTTTGCGTATTCAGTTTGTATCGACATATCTCCGGTAGTACAAGAGCTGCACTTCTGAAACTTGGTACTTCAGTAGAAAATGTGTCTCCGCGACTGTCTACAAAGTTTCGTTTCACAATTCGAATAAATGTGCAAGTTATAAACAAAAGCGCTATCAACTTTAAAACGCGCTAAATTTTGTTGATGTTTTGCGTATTCAGTTTGTATCGACATATCTCCGGTAGTAAAAGAGCTGCACTTCTGAAACTTGGTACTTTAGTAGAAAATGTGTCTCCGCGACTGTCTGCAAAGTTTCGTTTCACAATTCGAATAAATGTGGAAGTTATCAACAAATACGATATCAACTTTAAAACGCGCTAAATTTTGTTGGGGTTTTGTGTATTCAGTTTGTATCGACATATCTCCGGTAGTACAAGAGCTGAACTTCTGAAATTTGGTACTTTAGTTAAAAATGCCTCTCCGCGATGGTCTGCAAAGTTTCGTTTCACAATTCGAATAAATGTGTAAGTTATAAATAAAAGCGCTATCAACTTTAAAACGGACTAAACTTTGTAGATGTTTTGCGTATTCAGTTTGTATCGACACATCTCTGGTAGTACAAGAGCTGCACTTCTGAAACTTGGTATTTTAGTAGAAAATGCCTCTCCGCGACTGTCTACAAAGTTTCGTTTCACAATTCGAATAAATGTGGAAGTTATAAACAAAAGCGATATCAACTTTAAAACGCGCTAAATTTTGTTGATGTTTTGCGTATTCAGTTTGTATCGACATATCTCCGGTAGTACAAGAGCTGCACTTCTGAAACTTGGTACTTCAGTAGAAAATGTGTCTCCGCGACTGTCTGCAAAGTTTCGTGGCACAATTCGAATAAATGTGGAAGTTATAAACAAAAGCGATATCAACTTTAAAACGCGCTAAATTTTGTTGATGTTTTGCGTATTCAGTTTGTATCGACATATCTCCGGTAGTACAAAAGCTGCACTTCTGAAACTTGGTACTTCAGTGGAAAATGTGTCTCCGCGACTGTCTACAAAGTTTCGTTTCACAATTCGAATAAATGTGGAAGTTATAAACAAAAGCGATATCAACTTTAAAACGCGCTTAATTTTGTTGATGTTTTGCGTATTCAGTTTGTATCGACATATCTCCGGTTGTACAAGTGCTGCACTTCTGAAACTTGGTACTTCAGTAGAAAATGTGTCTCCGCGACTGTCTACAAAGTTTCGTTTCACAATTCGAATAAATGTGGAAGTTATAAACAAAAGCAATATCAACTTTAAAACGCACTAAATTTTGTAGATGTTTTGCGTATTCAGTTTGTATCGACACATCTCCGGTAGTACAAGAGCTGCACTTCTGAAACTTGGTACTTCAGTAGAAAATGCCTCTCCGCGACGGTCTGCAAAGTTTCGTGGCACAATTCGAATAAATGTGGAAGTTATAACCAGAAGCGCTATCAACTTTAAAACGCGCTAAATTTTGTTGATGTTTTGCGTATTCAGTTTGTATCGACATATCTCCGGTAGTACAAGAGCTGCACTTCTGAAACTTGGTACTTCAGTAGAAAATGTGTCTCCGCGACTGTCTACAAAGTTTCGTTTCACAATTCGAATAAAGTGCAAGTTATAAACAAAAGCGATATCAACTTTAAAACGCGCTAAATTTTGTTGATGTTTTGCGTATTCAGTTTGTATCGACATATCTCCGGTAGTACAAGAGCTGCACTTTTGAAACTTGCTACTTTAGTAGAAAATGTGTCTCCGCGACGGTCTGCAAAGTTTCGTTTCACAATTCGAATAAATGTGGAAGTTATAAACAAAAGCGATATCAACTTTAAAACGCGCTTAATTTTGTTGATGTTTTGCGTATTCAGTTTGTATCGACATATCTTCGGTAGTACAAAAGCTGCACTTCTGAAACTTGGTACTTCAGTAGAAAATGTGTCTCCGCGACTGTCTACAAAGTTTCGTTTCACAATTCGAATAAATGTGCAAGTTATAAACAAAAGCGATATCAACTTTAAAACGCGCTAAATTTTGTTGATGTTTTGCGTATTCAGTTTGTATCGACATATCTTCGGTAGTAAAAGAGCTGCACTTCTGAAACTAGGTACTTTAGTAGAAAATGTGTCTCCGCGACTGTCTGCAAAGTTTCGTTTCACAATTCGAATAAATGTGGAAGTTATCAACAAAAGCGATATCAACTTTAAAACGCGCTAAATTTTGTTGGGGTTTTGCGTATTCAGTTTGTATCGACATATCTCCGGTAGTACAAGAGCTGAACTTCTGAAATTTGGTACTTCAGTAGAAAATGCCTCTCCGCGATGGTCTGCAAAGTTTCGTTTCACAATTCGAATAAATGTGGAAGTTATAAATAAAAGCGCTATCAACTTTAAAACGGACTAAACTTTGTAGATGTTTTGCGTATTCAGTTTGTATCGACACATCTCCGGTAGTACAAAGGCTGCACTTCTGAAACTTGGTATTTCAGTAGAAAATGTGTCTCCGCGACTGTCTACAAAGTTTCGTTTCACAATTCGAATAAATGTGGAAGTTATAAACAAAAGCGCTATCAACTTTAAAACGCGCTAAATTTTGTTGATGTTTTGCGTATTCAGTTTGTATCGACATATCTCCGGTAGTACAAGAGCTGCACTTCTGAAACTTGGTACTTCAGTAGAAGATGTGTCCCCGCGACTGTCTACAAAGTTTCGTTTCACAATTCGAATAAATTTGGAAGTTATAAACAAAAGCGATATCAACTTTAAAACGCGCTTAATTTTGTTGATGTTTTGCGTATTCAGTTTGTATCAACATATCTCCGGTTGTACAAGTGCTGCACTTCTGAAACTTAGTACTTCAGTAGAAAATGCCTCTCCGCGACTCTCTACAAAGTTTCGTTTCACAATTCGAATAAATGTGCAAGTTATAAACAAAAGCGATATCAACTTTAAAACGCGCTAAATTTGTTTGATGTTTTGCGTATTCAGTTTGTATCGACATATCTCCGGTAGTACAAGAGCTGGACTTCTGAAACTTAGTACTTCAGTAGAAAATGTGTCTCCGCGGCTGTCTACAAAGTTTCGTTTCACAATTCGAATAAATGTGCAAGTTATAAACAAAAGCGATATCAACTTTAAAACGCGCTAAATTTTGTTGATGTTTTTCGTATTCAGTTTGTATCGACATATCTCCGGTAGTACAAAAGCTGCACTTCTGAAACTTGGTACTTCAGTAGAAAATGTGTCTCCGCGACTGTCTGCAAAGTTTCGTTTCACAATTCGAATAAATGTGGAAGTTATAAGCAAAAGCGATATCAACTTTAAAACGCGCTAAATTTTGTTGATGTTTTGCGTATTCAGTTTGTATCGACATATCTCCGGTAGTACAAGAGCTGCACTTCTGAAACTTGGTACTTCAGTAGAAAATGTGTCTCCGCGACTGTCTACAAAGTTTCGTTTCACAATTAGAATTAATGTGGAAGTTATAAACAAAAGCGATATTAACTTTAAAACGCGCTTAATTTTGTTGATGTTTTGCGTATTCAGTTTGTATCGACATATCTCCGGTCGTACAAGTGCTGCACTTCTGAAACTGGGTACTTCAGTAGAAAATTTGTCTCCGCGACTGTCTACAAAGTTTCGTTTCACAATTCGAATAAATGTGGAAGTTATAAACAAAAGCGTAATCAACTTTAAAACGCACTAAATTTTGTAGATGTTTTGCGTATTCAGTCTGTATCGACACATCTCCGGTAGTACAAGAGCTGCACTTCTGAAACTTAGTACTTCAGTAGAAAATGCCTTTCCGCGACGGTCTGCAAAGTTTCGTGGCACAATTCGAATAAATGTGGAAGTTATAAACAAAAGCGCTATCAACTTTAAAACGCGCTAAATTTTGTTGATGTTTTGCGTATTCAGTTTGTATCGACATATCTCCGGTAGTACAAAAGCTGCACTTCTGAAACTTGGTATTTCAGTAGAAAATGTGTCTCCGCGACTGTCTACAAAGTTTCGTTTCACAATTCGAATAAATGTGGAAGTTATAAACAAAAGCGATATCAACTTTAAAACGCGCTTAATTTTGTTGATGTTTTGCGTATTCAGTTTGTATCGACATATCTCCGGTTGTACAAGAGCTGCACTTCTGAAACTTGGTACTTCAGTAGACAATGTGTCTCCGCGATGGTCTGCAAAGTTTCGTTTCACAATTCGAATAAATGTGGAAGTTATAAATAAAAGCGCTATCAACTTTAAAACGGACTAAACTTTGTAGATGTTTTGCGTATTCAGTTTGTATCGACACATCTCATGTAGTACAAAGGCTGCACTTCTGAAACTTGGTATTTCAGTAGAAAATGTGTCTCCGCGACTGTCTACAAAGTTTCGTTTCACAATTCGAATAAATGTGGAAGTTATAAACAAAAGCGCTATCAACTTTAAAACGCGCTAAATTTTGTTGATGTTTTGCGTATTCAGTTTGTATCGACATATCTCCGGTAGTACAAGAGCTGCACTTCTGAAACTTGGTACTTCAGTAGAAAATGTGTCCCCGCGACTGTCTACAAAGTTTCGTTTCACAATTCGAATAAATTTGGAAGTTATAAACAAAAGCGATATCAACTTTAAAACGCGCTTAATTTTATTGATGTTTTGCGTATTCAGTTTGTATCGACATATCTCCGGTTGTACAAGTGCTGCACTTCTGAAACTTGGTACTTCAGTAGAAAATGTGTCTCCGCGACTGTCTACAAAGTTTCGTTTCACAATTCGAATAAATGTGCAAGTTATAAACAAAAGCGATATCAACTTTAAAACGCGCTAAATTTTGTTGATGTTTTGCGTATTCAGTTTGTATCGACATATCTCCGGTAGTACAAGAGCTGCACTTCTGAAACTTAGTACTTCAGTAGAAAATGTGTCTCCGCGGCTGTCTACAAAGATTCGTTTCACAATTCGAATAAATGTGCAAGTTATAAACAAAAGCGATATCAACTTTAAAACGCGCTAAATTTTGTTGATGTTTTGCGTATTCAGTTTGTATCGACATATCTCCGGTAGTACAAGAGTTGAACTTCTGAAACTTGGTACTTCAGTAGAAAATGTGTCTCCGCGACTGTCTGCAAAGTTTCGTTTCACAATTCACATAAATGTGGAAGTTATAAGCAAAAGCGATATCAACTTTAAAACGCGCTAAATTTTGTTGATGTTTTGCGTATTCAGTCTGTATCGACACATCTCCGGTAGTACAAGAGCTGCACTTCTGAAACTTGGTACTTCAGTAGAAAATGCCTTTCCGCGACGGTCTGCAAAGTTTCGTGGCATAATTCGAATAAATGTGGAAGTTATAAACAAAAGCGCTATCAACTTTAAAACGCGCTAAATTTTGTTGATGTTTTGCGTATTCAGTTTGTATCGACATATCTCCGGTAGTACAAGAGCTACACTTCTGAAACTTGGTACTTCAGTAGAAAATGTGTCTCCGCGACTGTCTGCAAAGTTTCGTGGCACAATTCGAATAAATGTGGAAGTTATAAACAAAAGCGATATCAACTTTAAAACGGACT